>OU862907.1:12781162-13381162 GCA_917880885.1 Limnephilus marmoratus
GTCCGGCTGGAGAGATCAAAAGGCCTCCCTCAACCGGTCTCTCCCGATCCGGTCTGCCACTTAGTAGGTGGGCAGACGCGTCCGCCGCCAAGATCGGACCCAAACCGGCACCTCTGCTAAGCCAACAAACATAGCGAACTGATACCCACACCCATCTGTTTTTTTTGCAAAATTCAATTTTTATAAGTAATCCTTCAAAAATCGACATATTTTGTGAGATGGTAAAAATATTTCCGTTTTGCAATAAAATACAAACATATTGAATATTTCTGAACATATCCGAAACCTAAAAACTGTTCTTAAAGGTGATAAAATACGTTTTAAAATTCTAATATTAGAAATAAAAATATGATTTTTTAAATGATTTTTAATATAAAAATTACAAAAAAGGGTAAAAAACGGCTCACCTCTTTTTTAATTAAAATCACTTATACAAAAAAAAAAATAAAAACATACTTTATTGGACAACTTTATTACAAACTTTATTGTCATATCCCTTTTTTGTGGTTCCATGTAAAAATAATTAATAATAAATTCCCAAAGTTTCATTTCTTTTTCAAAATACAATCTGAAATTTTAGTTTCATAAAGGAACATTTTACTTCTTTTGTAGTTAAATTTTATATTTGAATACAAAGTGTGGAACATAATTTTCTGTTTCTGAAATAATTGTTTCTCATTGTTTTCTAACTGATTTTACCATAGACATCCAAATGGATAGACAAGAAGTTACAGATGAGGGGTAAAACCAAACTATGGAGGGCAAAGAGGGGAAAGATGACTGTGATTCGTTATACAATCAATCTGACAGTATATAGGCATCTCGCATTACAATATCACCATTTAGTTCTTAAAAGCAAAATCTGCTTTGAATGAATAGACCTTTTTACATGGGAGCGCGAATTGCTTGCCACGTTAATAACATATTTGCTAAGGTCAAATGCTCGCCCCAAAAAGACCCGCCCCAATACACATAGCAATATTTTGTTGCCGTGTTTAGTTAAAACACTTTTACAAATGTTTCATAATTTACTTACCCCTGTAACCAGCGACGAGCACACTGAAGAACCGCTAACATTCGCTATGTGCACATTGATATGTAGATATATTGTATAGCACAAGCTACCGTTTTGGCGTGATATTTCGTTAAATGTATGGATGTTAGCTTCTCGCTGTTCACGGCAAGAATGATAACGTCACACATTTTAGATTCAAGCGAGGCTCTATCCCCTCCCCATGGAGCGAGCCGGTTCCAAGGAGGAGCTCCAGCCGGCGCCATGTGGAGGGGGAAATAATACGTTTTTATCACTTAGGGCAGGTCCAGATTTATTCATATGTCCGTGGATTTTACTAAACAGTGGTTTTACTAAAAAATTGTACAGCTTTTCAATAGTCCAGTTGATTAGTCAGAAATCTTCATGTGTCCTATTTATATATGTGAAAATCAAAATATGCTTGCTTGTATTTGAGTATATGAGCTGTGTATGCGTTGCTAAACCATTCATCCGATTGCGATGAAACTTTGGGGATTTGATGTGTGCATGCCCGCGATGGTTTCTATACATAAAAGTGATCTCTGGCATTATGAAATTTGATTTAAAAAATTGCAATAGATTGTACGTGAGCTGTTTGAAAACTGAATGTGCCGGAACTGATATATGGAATGCGGGTGGGAGAGGGAACTCAGGAGGGGGGTTCGCGGGACAGGGGAATTGGATGCGGGAGTGGAAGGGAAGGCGGAAGGGGAACGGGACACGTAGGGAGGAACAATTTATTTATAAAGTGGCATAGCAACTCATGCCGGGAACTCGCCAGTAAACTCGCGTAAACACCACCAAATCAATTATAATGCACTAAAACTTTTAATAGTAAATTAAACTAAATCTTGATGTTTTCTGGGTCACTAGTAATAGGATGTTCCAAATTGTCATTCAAAATGACCGTTGTGTCTCCCGGTGTTGTTTTATAGCTTGTTTAATTTGTAAAACACAGACACGTGAAAATAGTATTTGATTTATGGCGAACATTAAAAACTGTCAAAAGAAGCGAAGCTAGCAGTCCACAATGGAGTCCTTGTACCTACCCTGATGTATGGCAGTGAGGCATGGAACTGGCAGAGGAAGGATAAAAGTAAACTGAATGCTGTTGAAATGAGATCCCTAAGACGTATGTGTGGTAAAACAATGTAGGGTCGTGTGAGAAATGTGGATATCCGCAAAGAATGTAAGCATAACGAGTAAGGTTAAGAAAGGGACCCTCAGATGGTTTGGGCATGTAGAGCGAATGAACGAAGAAAGTAGAGTAAGAAGAATATACGACGCGAATGTGAATGGTAGAAGTCGGGGACGCCCGAGGAAGACATGGCACGATCAAGTGAATCAGATACTTGAGTCGGGCCATGTCAAAAGTCAGAATAATAGAAGAGTATGTATGAGACGATGTATGAATGTGAGTGAGGCAAAGAGTGTGTGCCAAGACCGAGTTGTTTGGCGGTCCGTCCTCTCTGCCTACCCCTGCGGAAAACGGCGTGATGTTTAGTTAGTTAGCGAACATTTGAATATTGTTTTTGTCATTATCTCAAAAGTTGGAATTTGGAGATGTCCGAGTATTATTATTATTATTTATTTCGGCTCTGTGGCATTTCTAATTGAACCTATAAATCCTACTGATCCCTCAATATAAATATTTAAAAAATCTTTTGTAATCCTACATGTATTTAAAATTACTGCTTTTTGCATTTTTATATACAAATTCTTTGACAAATCTAATATGCTTAAATTTTGAATCAGATTCCTAGGTATTATGCCAGTGGCCGAAATAACAAATGGTAATATTTTTATAGTCCGAGAATGCCAAATTCTTTTAATCTCATTTCCTAAATCTGTGTATTTTCTAATGTTTTCAGAAACAGTTTTTTGAATATTACAGGAATTTGGAATAGCTACATCAATGATATAAGTTATTTTTTTAATTTTGTCATGTAAAACTATATCAGGTCTATTATGACTAATTGTTCTGTCTGTTAGTATAGTTTTATCATAATATATTTTATAAAATTCATTTTCTATAAATGAATTTGGTTCATATTCATAATAAGGTACTACATTACGGCAATCAATCAAGTTATGTTTAATTACCAAACTTTGGTGAATTATTTTTAAAACCTGATTGTGCCTAAATGTATACTCGGAAGGCGCTAATATAGAACATCCCGATATAATATGTTCTATAGTTTCGGGAAAAGCCAAACATTTTCTACATAAATCATCAATTTGATTTATATCTTTGATTATATGCTTTCTATAATTTTTAGTATTAATGACTCTATCTTGAATGGCAAGCATAAATCCTTCTATTTCTGCGCTCAACTCTCCAATACTCAACCATTTGTTTGACGAAAGTTTGTCAACATACGTTTGGTTGAGATAATTGAAGTGTTTTGCGTGAATAATTTTATTTGACCAGGAATCTAATAATTCCTGGTTAGTATTTATAAGAATGTTGGCATTCTCGTCATATAAATTTAAAGGTGTAATATTTCTATCTGCCTTGCAAATTATTTTGTGCATTTCTGAGCTATTAGCTTTCCTATGGAAAAAATTTCTAAGCATTTCTACCTGATTGTGTTTCAAAGATGTTATTTTGACTACACCTCTACCTCCTAAATTTCTAGGTAAATTAATTCGTTCTATAGCTGAATTTGGATGATGGCAATTAAATTTTGTTAACGTAGTTCTAATTAATCGTTCTAAACTATCTAAATCTGTATTGGACCATTTAATTATGCCAAATGAGTACGTTAGTAGAGGTATTGCCCAAGTATTTATTGCTTTTACTAAATTTTTAGCAGATAGATTGCATTTTAAAATTTTTCTGATCCTAGTTTGAAATTTAATCCTAATATCATTTTTAATACTAGTGTGATCTAATCTATTCGATTGCGGGTATCCTAAATATTTATAAACCTCATCCCCTTTCATACTTTGAATTTTGAAATTTCTAAATATACCCTCGTCTCCATCTACAATTTTGCCTTTCTCTATATGGATAGTTTTACATTTATCTAAACCAAAAGTCATTTTAATATCATCTGAAAAAATTTTAACTACCTTAATCATTTTCTCTAAATTTGATTCAGAATTTGAAAATAATTTTATATCATCCATATATAATAGATGTGAAACTATACTACTCTCTCTTGTATTAAACTCTGAACCCTCTGATATGAAAATATCTGGAGTCGGTGAATTATATTCCCATTTGGTCTCTAGTGGGTTGACATGTTGTTCTTGTATTATTGTGTATTTATAATACTTATATAGTGCAATTGCATAACGTGGATTCACTAGATGATCATTTGGGGAAGTGTATGAAAGGGTTTAGTTTTTCCTTCTTTTTTTTTTTTTTTTTTTTTTTTTGGGGGAAAATTTAACCCGGACATTTAAATCTGGTGCGTAAAATTAATAATAATAATTATAATTATTATTATTAATTTTATTTATTTATATTTGTTAATAAATAATAACAAATATAAATAAATAATTATAATACCAATATATTATTATTATAATAATATATTATATTATTAATAAATTTATATTTGTTATTATTAATAAATAATAACAAATATAAATAAATAATTATAATACCAATATATTATTATTATAATATATTAGTTTTTATTATTTTATAATTATAATATATTATTATTATTTATTAACAAATATAAATAAATAAATATATATAACATAAATCTTCCGGGAAAAGATACATGCCGCTAACGGGACTTGAACCCGTATCTTTTCTCGGAAGATTTTTTTCATGTAGATGAGTGTTTCAGGCTGATAAATAATTATTGCTTTTAATAATTGTTACCCTTTATGCTATGCATAAAAATCTTGTCTTAAACGTTAGTTTATCAATAAAAAATAATACATAATTTATTTTTTATTATAACTAACTTGGCTAATCAGCTGGATGATCAATATATTATACCCAAAGTTGTTTGCGTGGTATTGAATGCCCGTGCAGTGTTCCGGCCCTGTCCTAATAACCAGTATTAACTAGAAGTAGTAGCCGGTGCTTGGATTCTGCGAAATCATCAGTCATTGAGTTATTACACCGCTGACCCCAACACGTTGATAACATTTTATATGGTTGAGTTTGAATAAGACAAAAATAAAACAGACATCCTGTAACGAGTAACGACGATACATTATTGCTCAACAGAACAGTAGATAGATAAGAAAGAATTCAGCGTAGTGGAGATATATTTCATTTGGCACTAATAATATTAGTCAATCTTTTATATCTATCAAAAAATATGAAAAAGTTTATCATTTTTGTTTCGAATAACTATAACAGTGAAATAATTAGTTTAGATCTTCATCCGTTCATGCCTCGTACTTATGTCAGTCCCAGCGTGAGATCGTACCTACGTCTAGACCATAGACATCCAAATTCAATAGACCAGAAATAACAGGTGAGGGGAAAAATCAACTATGGCGGTACGAAGAGGGGAAGATGACTGTCATTGGTTGAAAAATTAATCTGACAGTATATAGGCATCTCGCATTATAATATCATCATTTAGTTCTTAAAAGCAAAATCTGCTTTGAATGAATAGACCTTTTTACATGGGAGCGCGAATTGCTTGCCACGATAATAAAATATTTGCGTAGGCCAAATGTACACCCCAAAAAGATTCGCCCGTTTTCACATAGCAATATTTTTTTGCCGTGTTTAGTTAAGACACTTTTACAAATGTTTCATAATTTACTTACCCCTGTAACCAGCGACGAGCACACTAAGGAACCGCCCACATTTATGTGCACACTGATATGTAGGTATGTTGTATAGCACAAGCTACTGTTTTGGCGTGTTATTTTTTCGTTAAATGTATAGATGTTAGCTTCGCGCTGCCCACGGCAAGAATGATGACGTCACACATTTTAGATTCAAGCGATTCTCTATCCCCTCCACATGGGGCGAACTGGCGCCAAGGAGGAGCTCCAGCCGGTTCCATGGCGAGGGGGAAATAATACGTTTTTATCACTTAGGGCAGGTCCAGATATATTCATATGTCCGTGGTCTAGACACATTTTATATTCCCAAGAACAATACTAATTATCTTGAAAATGTTTTTATGAGAAGAAACTACACCACCTTTAATAGATTATACCCAGACATTGATGTGTTACATCAGCAGTGGTCCAGCGGTAAGGCGCTTGACTCGCACACCGAAGGTCGCGGGATCGAATCCCGGCGTGGCAATAAATTTTATTTGATTAACTTGTGTTGTTTCACAATTTATTCATTTTATTATAGCATACTAGCAGACCCGGCCACACGTTGCTGTGGTTAACGAAACACAATGCCATTACTCAACCTTTATAAAATCCACACCACTCGCTTGCTAGCTGCCCGCTGTCTGAATTGAATATTTGAATTTCTCGGTTTTTCTCTACTACAATAAGCAGGTTTTAAACATTTTAACCTTTCTCTTGAATCACTCTATCTATTGGTGAAAACTGCATGAAAATCCGTTGCGTAGTTTAAAATTTAAAAGATCTATGCGCACATACATTTTGAGCGGCTTCATTTTATACTATGTAATGATTTTGGGCACGTTCCAGAGTGGAAGATACTCTCAGTATCGCCCTGGCGTAAAACCACCATTCAGAATTGAAACGTTGCTTGAAATGGCATTAGCCGTGTTTGGTGACCAGATCTGAATAGCCAGGTACTTCCCCACCTTTCTCTTTCCTATCTCCTTCCCCTCCCCCCTACCTTCAGCCTCACAACATACCCCAATGGGGAATCCATAGTCTAACTGGCTTCAGACGGGAGCAGTTGGGACTCTTGTGCAGTGTTCATTTATAAAAAAAGCAACACAAGCGAGAAATAATGGGTGAGACTGTATTGAAGAAGATGACGTCGCATCGATGCCTACGTGCGTAAAGCTGTTGACGACATCGATGCCTACGTGCGTCTACGAGGGACTAAATCGCCCGGCAAACGGCACTACATTTGAACACTTTACGAAAAGAAAAGCTAAAATTAGGTACAAATAGAGATCACCCCAAGGAATACATTCAATATTGTGTTTAGTTCCCCCCAAACATTTGTTGCTCAAAAAGAGCATGCGTGTCCAATTGTTGGCCTTGAGCACAGTACCGAATTATCCCTAAGGCAGAGTAGGCGACTGCCTAGGGGCCCCGCATCGGCTAGGGGCCCCGCATCCCGAGAAAAAATATTTGTTTCAATTAGTGAGCAACGAAGTTTCGGAAAAAGTCAGCTTTTAAGATATTTTCATTTTTTTTTTATTAGGAATATTTACACGTTAATAACATTAAGTACACGCAATAAAGAAAACAAAAAATTATAATAATTAGGTTATACCTAACCCAATAAATAACTTATGTTCACAGTATGCACAAATAATAAATAAAAAGTCTATTGGTAATTAAAACAAATATATAAACATAGTTGCATTTTACTTTTCTTTCCTTCTATTTGTTGCGTGTTGTTTTATTTCTAATTAGGTATATGTATGTTTAAAATATAAATGTTGTACAAGCTTCAGTATGCACTACCTATCTATCTGCTTGCTAAAATTCGTTGGGAAAGGTTGTTTGGAAGAGATCACTTTAGCGACAAGGCGGCTCTTTCCCTCTTTGCAATGTTTTTTTTAATCGTATGTATGTGTCCTTTTATGTGCAATAAAGGGTTATTGTGTTTTATTGTATTGTATTCGTTTTTTCCGTTAGTTTTGCTCCGATTTACTTGACAAGGAAGGAGGCGTTTGGAGGCCCCTTCAACCCCCCCCCCCCCCCCGTTACTCCACAATTGGTAAAGGGGGCCCGAGACGTGCATTGCCTAGGGGCCCCGGCATGGTTAATCCGGCCCTGCTTGAGCATGCTCAATCAATTTTGTAAAGTTCTCTGTTCTGTCTCTTTGCACGTGCACAGTGGCGTAGCTAGGAGGGGGCGGTGGGGGCGGCCCGCACCCAATCGTGGCAAAAATTACGAAATATTGACACAAAAATATTTTACTATGAACTCGGTCTGTTATTTATATTTTCTTAGCTTTATGGCTCGGTCCGTCCCAATTCCCCAAAAATTCAGTTATTTTATTTTCGTTCCCAGCTCTAACTATTGTTCGGTTGGGTATTCCCCTGAAATGTTCGTCGCTTATCACCTGTTTCATTCTCATTTCTTTTGCATATTGTGACTGACGTGAACTGGTGAAAGGAATTATTACCTATTAGTTGTTGAAAAAGTTTTTATTCTGTTAGTTTTTTAAAAGCATTGAAAGACATCTTTCAAAAAACAAGGAAAGTGGATTGGATACTTCATTTTTTGATTCCATGCTAACTCAGAATGAAACCAACTCAGAAACATCTCAGAAAGGTCATTAAGCGTATTATTTCCCCCTCCCCATACCGATTACTTGGAACCGGCTGGGATTGAGTATGGCTTCACGTGAATCTAAGAAATGTGACGTCATCATTCTTCTGCGAGCCAGCGTTGAGTGTTCATCGGTGCATTTTACGAAATAACACCGCAAAAAATATGGTTTGTGTTTTGAAAACGTGTAAATATACACTATCACTCGAGATACATGGCGTGTGCTTGTCGATGTTTACGGGGTAAGTAAATTATGAAACATTTGTAAAAGTGTCCTAACTAAATACGGCAACAAAATATTGGAGACTGAAAATAAACGAACTTAACTTTGCCGTATTTAGACTTCACAAATTTGTTCAATACGCTGCCACCATTTTTGTTTGTAATGAACGAATGCAAATAAACCAGAATCGATCGATGACCGACTGAAAAAAATGATCAATCATCCGAATGTTTTTTTTCCGTATTTTATTGTTGTGTGTACATAAATAAATAATTAATGAATAATAATAAATTATAAGAAATTTTGAGGATTTAAATTTTTTTTTACATATTTCACTAGCTAGTAATGTTTTTATTTTTTATGTAGTCGAAATTTACGTTTTGAATTTCTCAAAGTCAACTTTGTGGTGTCACCCACGCTAGCTACGCCACTGCATTTACAAAGCAGCAATAAATTATAAGAACGTGTGCAAACATTTATTTGCCATGTGGTCACCCATTGAAATATGTTCTCTTCTTTGAAAACATTTAACACTTTTTTTTTTCGGTATTTAACAAGTATATTTATTTCATCAAAAACATAGTATATACAATTTCTCGGTAGTCCCGCGAAGCTGCCACATGGCTGCTTGTCTGCAGGTTCTACCTCAATATACACTCGTTATGGTAAAAAAAAAAATATAATATGTGTAATTTCTTAGAAATGTTAATTTTGTAATGTTTTTAAAATGAATAAATTGAATTAAATGTATATATTATTAATTATTATAAGCAATAATTGTCAGCCTGAAACACTCATTTGCATTGAAAAATCTTCCAAGAAAAGATACTTGCCGCCAACGGGACTTGAACCCGTGTCCTTCTGATTGCCTGTGGGTATTTGATAAGCCGCCATAGCTCAGTGGTCAGAGCATCCGACCGGCAATCAGAAGGACACGGGTTCAAGTCCCGTTGGCGGCAAGTATCTTTTCTCGGAAGATTTTTCAATGTAAATGAGTGTTTCAGGCTGACAATTATTGCTTATAATAATTGTTACCCTTTGTGCTATGCATAAAAATCTTGTCTAAACATTTGTTTATAAATTTAAAAAAAATAATTAATATATATTATTATTATTACATACGAGTATTATGTCGCGTAACTTCGTTCATTTGAAATTCACTCAACGAACCCAAAGCAATTTGTAATAATAGTAACAAAACGCCCATTAACAGCAGCCTAGAATTCTAATTCCGTCATGGTATTGGAATCGTACACTAGTAACTGTACAGGGCGGTTCCGCTGAGAAATATTGATTATTCTCATGTATTCTACTCGATATTGATTTTATTTAATTCAAAATGGGCTTTAATACATCCAAGCTTGCAATAAAAATGCTCAAACGCGTGATGATAAAATTATGTTCTATTTGTGATTATTTTTTTGATTTTAAGTATTTATATTTTTACAATAATGTCTGAGCAAAATGAATGTGTAAAAAAATCTAAAGTATATTAGTTGGTAAGAGTACATAAATAAATAGACAAACTGAAGCATATTCGTCGCTAAACTTTGTTTGAATTAAAATAAAATAATATTTGAACTAAAAATAAAATTCTGAATAGCAGCTCTGTTAGATCAATTGATTTATTTTATTGCATGACTAGCCTTCCCCCCCGACAACCCCTCTCCCCCTCCTCCTCCACCCACCCCTACCAACACTCCACTCCCCCCATCAACCCCCCTCTCCCTCCCTCTCCTTCTCCACCCGCCCCTCCCCCACCCCATATCTCTCCCCACTCCACTCACCCCCCCGACAACCCCTCTCCCCCTCCTCCTCCACCCACCCCTTCCACCACTCCACTCCCCCCATCAACCTCCCTCTCCCTCCCTCTCCTTCTCCACCCGCCCCTCCCCCCCATATCTCTCCCCACTCCACTCACCCCCCCGATAACCCCTCTCCCCCTCCTCCTCCACCCACCCCTCCCACCACTCCACTCCCCCCATCAACCCCCCTCTCCCTCCCTCTCCTTCTCCACCCGCCCCTCCCCCACCCCATATCTCTCCCCACTCCACTCACCCCCCCGACAACTCCTCTCCCCCTCCTCCTCCACCCACCCCTACCACCACTCCACTCCCCCCATCAACCCCCCTCTCCTTCCCTCTCCTTCTCCACCCGCCCCCCCCACCCCATATCTCTCCCCACTCCACTCACCCCCCCGATAATTCCTCTCCCCCTCCTCCTCCACCCACCCCTCCCACCACTCCACTCCCCCCATCAACCCCCCTCTCCTTCCCTCTCCTTCTCCACCCGCCCCTCCCCCACCCCATATCTCTCCCCACTCCACTCACCCCCCCGACAACTCCTCTCCCCCTCCTCCTCCACCCACCCCTACCACCACTCCACTCCCCCCATCAACCCCCCTCTCCTTCCCTCTCCTTCTCCACCCGCCCCCCCCACCCCATATCTCTCCCCACTCCACTCACCCCCCCGATAATTCCTCTCCCCCTCCTCCTCCACCCACCCCTCCCACCACTCCACTCCCCCCATCAACCCCCCTCTCCTTCCCTCTCCTTCTCCACCCGCCCCTCCCCCACCCCATATCTCTCCCCACTCCTCCTCCCCCCACCTTCCTCCACCCCTCACCCTTCCCCTTCCTTCCCTTCCCCCTCTCCCACCCCACTCCGCCTCCTCCACCTTCTCTCTCTCCACTCCACTCCCCCCATAAATCCCCTCCCCCTCTCCCAACAACCTCCCAACACCCCCTCCCCCCCTCCCCACCCCACCCTCTCACCTCTCGCATTCCACACATTTATTCCCGATACATTCAGTTTTCGAACTGCTCGCGAGCCACCTATTATATTTTTTATACAAAATTCATTATGCCAGAACTCAACGGTAGTTTTATACAAAATAACGAACAAAAAAAAGAATTATCCAATTTGGTGCAGTCCTTCGGGTTTATCTTTTTGAGGAGAGGAAGAAATGAATATGAATTTTGAAGAGATCCGTGTTATAGGAGGGAGGAAACACAGAGGCCTGCAAATCGTTCCACAGCCGAGCTGTTGAAATCAAGAATGAGTCGTGGAAGCCCGTTCTCATGTGACAAATGTCAATCGTCTACATATGTTTGGCGCGCGTTTGGCGTGCTTCTCGACTACGCACCGGTGCCAAAGGGATCAATGAAGCTAGTTCCTCGGAACATCTTAAATTGTAGTGCCGCTAGAATAAGGACATCATACCCACCCGACACCTGTGCTCTAAAGATTGCAATCCGCTTGTTAAGATAGAGAGATCTATCGAACAGGCCACCCGTTTCTGCACAGTGTCAAGAGTTTCTTTCAGGTATTTTGGGGCTCCAGACCAGAGCTGGTTGCCAAATTCAACAGTGGGGCGCACTTGCGATTGGTACAGGGTCAGCACAGTCGTGGGTTGGTCGTGAATAACCCGCTCATTGAAACCCGCGCACGGACCACCAAAGAGCGAGCGGGTCATTTTTTCGTCATCACCCGGGTCTCGCGACCCACTTCTCGAAACCGCTTTACTACTACAACCTGGGTTTCGGGTGCGGATGTGGCGGGGCGAGCGACGATAGATAGATCTATGAGAGAGCGAACGGGTTGTCAACTTCCGGGTTTCGCCACCCGCTCCCTCGACTCAGGTAGTAGAAAGTAGCTGGGTGAAGCGTAATCGAGTTTCATATTTTATGTTGCGAAAAGAGCCGGTCTTCGTGACCCGCTCGTGACGCCAGGGTGTCGTGAGCGATCCGGGTCGTGTAAAACGATCGATCGACCCAGGACTATGTCAGCAGTTGTGTACCATTAATTGTAATATAATATTTTAATTCGATTCTTGAATATGTGTATATAATATATAGATATAATTTTTTTTTTTAAAGATATAAATATTACTTTGACCGAGGTTTTGTCTTTCATCTTTCTGTAAATTTGTTTGATATGTTCCTATTCCGGTTAAAGATGGTGGACTTTCAACCTGTCGTGCGCCGCAGTAGCTGATAAGCACAGTAAAAACATCATTTATCTTTATATAAGACGACCTCCGTAGTCCAGTGGGTAAGACTCTTGACTCACAATCCGGAGGTCGCGGGTTCGAACCCGGCATGCGCAAATAATTTTTATTTGATTAATTTGTGTTATTTCACAATTAATTCATTTAAAAATAATATATAGTATATTTGCGGCATGTTCCAGAGTGGAAGATACTATCAGTATCGCCCTGAAGAAGTACGTAAGTACAGTAAGACCACCATTCGGAATTGAAACGTTGCTTGAAAATGGCTTTAGCCGTATTTGGTGACCAGATCTGAATAGCCAGGTACTTCCCAACCTTTCTCTTCCCCACCTCCTTCCCCTCCCCACTACATTCAGCCTCACAACATACCCCAATTGGGGATGCCATAGTCTCACTGGCTCCAGACGGGAGCAGTTGAGATTCTTGCGCGGTATTCACTATAAAAAAAAGTAGATATTCTGGGGAAAAACTGATGGTAGATTACAATTTACCGCGTTGATAAAAATATATATTTAAACATATTATATCTGATAAGACATTGTGACTGTCTGATCATTGTGTTTATTAATATAGTAGGTAGGTATTTAAATACATACTTGAAAAACGATGTTTTATGTTTTCGGAGTAAATTTTATGTTGATTTATTACTTTTTTGTTATGTGAATCCCATTTCCCAACTGCTCTCGTCTGAAGCCAATGCATTACATCTCCAATTGTTAATTGTGAGGCTGAAGGTAGTGCGAAGAAGATGGGGGAGAGGAAGATGGGGAAGTATCTGATCACCAAACACGGCTAAAGCCGTTTCAATTCTGAATGATGGTCTTACACCAGGAGCATACTGAGAATATCTTCGGCATGTTTGCCTTATATTAATTTTAATGTTTAGTTTTGTTAAATAACACAAATCAACCAAATAAAATTTACTTACGCACGCTGGGATTTGAACCCACGACCATCGGATTGCTAGTCAAGAGCCTTGCCCCTCGGCTACGGAGGCGTCTAGGTTTAAAAAAAAAATATTTGAAACATAACACGATAAGATAATATAACATGAATTTTACAAAAAAACTCCCAAACAAAGCAGATGCTTGTGCTTATAAGAGGACAACTATATATTTTTACATCTAGTTAAATTTAGGAACACAAATTAATAATCTTACAAAGAAAATACAATTTAACTAATAAAAATATTGGTAAGTAAAAAAATAAAAAAAATACAATAAAAGCCATAAAAACATTTTTTTTTACATGAATACCGCACAAGAGTCCCAACTGCTCCCGTCTGGAGCCAGTGAGACTATGGCATCCCCAATGGAGCGTGTTGTGAGGCTGAAGGTAGTGGGGAGGGAAGGAGATAGGGAAGAGGAAGGTAGGGATATACCTGGCTAATCAGATCTGGTCACCAAACACGGCGAAAGCCACTTCAGGCAACGTTTCAATTCTGAATGGTGGTCTTAACACCAAGGCGATACTGAGAGTATCTTCCACTCTGGAACGTGCCGTAAATATATCATATATTATTTTAAATGAATAAATGGTGAAATACACAAATTAATCAAATAAAATTTATTTGCCACGACGGGATTCGATCCCGCGACCTTCGGAATGCTAGTCAAGCGCCTTACCGCTGCACTACGCCGGTCGTCATAGGTAAGTTATAAATGCAACAAAAACAAAATATCAAACAATAAGAAAATTTCTATTTAAAATGTTATCTTTTTGCCTGATTTCATATTATTGTATTTACGAATGAGACAAATATGTACTTTTTTATTTAGTTCTCTGTTGTTACTTATTACTAGTTGGTGTGTGTTATTTTGTTTCGTAAGGTTGGGAGAGAGAGAGAGAGGAGAGAGAGAGAGAGAGAGGGAGAGAGAGAGAGAGAGAGAGAGAGAGAGAGAGAGAGAGAGAGAGAGAGAGAGAGAGAGAGAGAGAGAGAGAGAGAGAGAGAGAGAGAGAGAGAGAGAGATAAATATATTTGTTTTTTCAAATCATCTTAAAAACTACATTATTTATTTTGCTTTCCCTCCTTTTTGTATATCAGGAAATTCTAATTAACACGTAATTTATCAATTTAATGTAATGTATCTCCCTCTATCCTTAAAAAGAAAACATTTACGAAATGTAAATAATGTATTGATAGAATAAATAGTGATAATGTATTTTAATAAATTGTATTTTAAATAAACATTTTGTCTTATTTCTAATTACTCCCTCTAGCCTTGATCTAGCCATAGTTTAGGATTTGAACACAGAAACTATATTAACCATTAGGAAATCAATATACTTTCTTCGGCATACTCCCCTTTTTCTTTTGATCAATTAAAAACAAATAACAATGCAATATGTCATCTTTAATCGAATACATTATTATAGCCTGGGGAGGAGCAAACCATGCCGTCATTGATCCGATCTTTAAAGCTCAAAAACTAATTATAAAGATTATTATAAAATTACCGATCACAACTAGTTCGGATGAAATCTTTAGGAGAATCTGTGTTTTGGATATTAGGCAACTTTATGCCAAAAACATACTAGAATACCTCTTCAAACACAGAACTGCTTTTGACAATGTCCAAATTGCTCGAGATACTAGAACCAAAAATCTCTTACTTATCCCTTTTGCTAAAACAATTTTTGGCCAAAGAATTTTTGATACTTTGCAACAAAGCTATACAATGCACTTCCACTGGCCATTAGACAGAACACAACTTGTTTTAAATATAAATCAGACATCAAGTCTTGGATCATCAGCCAAGACAGATCTAACATCAAAGATTTTATCAAAACCAATTTATAAGTATACATTTCCAATGAATGGTACGATGCTGCTTGTATTTTAATTTAAATGTAACATTGTGTTGTTATTTGTATTTTGCTTATAAACTGCGTATGTTAACTGCGCCTGCTTTCAATACAAGAGTTCTTAGTGAAACAGATATAGCACATCACTAATTATAACAGATTTAATTAATACGAACAAAGAAAAATTACCGTTTCTATGAGATCGTTGTTAGTAACAAATATAATATTAAGTTGATTTGAAGCACTCCGTGGCAGAGCTGTTAGCTCCCTGGCCCAGGAACAGAGATCATGGGTTCGAATCCCGGCGTGGGCAACAACAATGTTACAATATCAATAAAATATAATTGACATTTCAATAATAATACCTAGCGTATTTATACAATGTTTCAATGTCGTAGAGACTCACAGCACACCACTAGAATAGAAACATTCACCGTGTTTTGTGACCAGATCTGAATAAGCAGATATCTCTTAACCTTCCTCTTGCCCATAAACCCTTTCACATCAGCAACATTCCACAATGCAGGGGGGTATAACTCCGATCAAAATTTTCAACCAACACAAAATATAGATAATATGTATATGTATAGACTGCGTGACGACAGAGTTGCACAGTCCATCCAGTGATGCATAAATATACAAAGTCAGTGATGCCAATGGGAAAACTTTGAATTTAAGCTTTTGACAGCTGGGTGAAATAATGTATCAAAATGGTTGTTTGATTGCTCTCAACGGTTTATTTACATGCGACGCGAAACGCGAATTCAAAATTTACTTCCTAAACAAGTGAAATATTGAGAACAATTGCAATTGAGTGCAATTTTGAGAACTCGTGCATATGTTTGTGGCTACTAGTATCGCAAAACGTCTCATTTCGCGATATGATTATGCTCGTGAAAACCATTATAACCTGCAAACAAAAAGGTACACACATTTATATGAAACATTTCTGCATTTATCTTGTTTTGTTTTTATCTGTCGATCTGTCTTGATGTATCTCATGAGATGTTTTCTTTAATATTTTCAGCTCGAAACACCAAATCCTATCCTTACAGCTGACAGGCCGGTGGAGATTACTGGTGTCATTCCCCTAGATAAGAGAGCACGTTCCACGAATGACGGCCTGCGCATGGCCTGCGCCTACTGATCTCTGGGTTTGTTTGCATTTTACCTTATTATAATAATACATATAAAAGCATTAATTTAGCACCTTAATAATGACATATGATTGTTGTAGGTATGTGGGACAGTAACGTTGTGGTGCCATGTCAGGAGATGGGGCTGACGTGTTCCACCACTCTCTTGCACCGCTGTTCTTGAGCGAACATAAGAAGGAGGAAGAGTACTCCATGGACTGGACCAAGTTGCAGCAGGAGCAATATATTCTCAGTACGCTTAGCTTTTCTAAATTTGTTATATTTTTATCGTTAAAGAGAGTACGAACACATTGTGCAATATAGTTGTGAACTTGGAGCAGGTGGATGAGTTTGTATATCGTGGGAAGTATGTGTATGAGAGACGGGAAGGCTGATAGAGATATTGAAAGAAGGGTAAATGTAGGTAATTCTATTAATTGGAGGACTGAATGCTGTTGGCGCTAACAAAAAACTGTCTAAAGAAGTGAAACTAGCAGTCCACAACGGAATGCTGGTACCTACCATGATGTATGGCAGTGAGGCATGGAACTGGCAGAGGAAAGTGGACTGAATGCTGTAGAAATGACACCCCTGAGGATGTGTGGTAAAACTAAGAATGATACTGTATATTTTCTGCCTGTACAGAGTATAAATAATATAATATGTACATTTTGTATGCAGCAAAGCGTTCATCGGTCAAATCGTTGTACGTATAGGTAGTTTCATATCAATGATCGATGAACCGGTGGATGCGAGTTTTATCCATAAGTTGTTATAATGGATTGTCTACTTTGTAGTTGGAATTAGATTGCAGAAATATAAGTTTGTGCAGAGCACCTTTGAGGTATTTTTTTTACAAAAAATGGCGCTATACAAATCATCCAAATATTATTATTTATGATCAAGCAATGCAATGCAAGGCTGATCATAACGAGTAAGATTGAAAGGGACCCTCAGATGGTTTGGGCATGTAGAGTGAATGAACGAAGCGTGGGGTGTAAGTAGAATATATGACGCAGATGTGAGTGGTAGATGTAGTCAGGGACGCCAGAGGAAAACCTGACACGATCAAGGGAATCCGATACTTGCATCGGGCCACGTCAAGAGTCAGAAACAGTATGTATGAGTCGATGTGTGAGTGTGAATGAGGCAAAGAGTGTGTGCCAAGACCAAGTTGTTTGACGGTCCGTCCTATCGGCCTACCCCTGCGGGGAAACGGCGTGATGTTTAGTTAGTTTTTCTTGTATTTCCTGTTTTTAATAAAATACTAAAACGTTTAATTGAGTTTTTCATTTTTCTGTTGAAACCAGAGAAATGTCAAAGTTGATACTATCGTAGGAAAGCTAAATCTTATTTGAAATTGTTCTTCACCTTTTGAAGGGATTGAAATTTCAAGTAATTTTAGGTAATTTTTACGACAGTTGGTTTCTTCGTAGGGCAACGGGTTTCAATCTGACAAAGCTCTGTCCGGAGAAAATGAGCAGTAAAGAAAAGTAAGCTCATTTTCTCAAAGCAGCGATCTGTCAGATCCAGCTCTGTTCCCTGGGGAACATTTTGACATTTAATTTTATTTTTAAAATAATATTTTAGGCTAATAAATTGGATAGGTACTGAAAGATAATTATATTGTCTATGGTCGAGCCTTTTATTTTGTTTCCTCTATCCCCTTGTCTATGGTATGTGTGACGACAGAGTTGCGCATATCGAATAAAAAGTCGTCAAATATAGGTATATATAGGGTCAAATAGCGTTGACACTTGGTCCATAGAGAAACCACGAAGCTATCAATCTAATGACTGGTTTATTTATGCCACAATGATTAAATGATGCAATAACCCGCTGGTTCCGGGAAGATGTGACACTAGTATGGTAATAACATAAAAAGAGAAAGCCTGGTGAGTGGGACGCTTGGCTAGCATTCCGACGGAACGCGCAGCAATCCAAAAGTAGAGGTTTGTTAAATTGTGCAGATAATTTGGCCGCCCCCTAAAAGTGCCGCCCGGTGTCCTGCCCCTGCGACGCCTCCTAGAAGAGCCACTGACAGCGGGTACGGATTTACCCCGTTGACATGAAAGGTTTGGTAATGTATGGTTTTATGGAAAAAAAAAAACAGTATCCAAAATAAGTTTTTCGTTGTATTTGTGAAAAAATCAATAAGACCAACTGCATTTGTTGGATTATTTCGGAATAGAAGCAGAACATGAAAATTTTTGGCTCTTAGTGTACTATTAGGTTTAGTAGCGAAATATCAAAGATATCGAAACCAGTGTTGCCAACTCAGCTTTTGCAATGGAAAATTAACTTAAAATCGAGGCCGTCAGCCATAGCGCGTTTTTTTAATATAATCTAGCCCTTTTTGTAAGTACAGAACTCATTAACGAAAAATTACATTTTCGGTGATGTTTCTTTAAGAACTTGTTATTTTCTTATTTAAATAGGTATTTGTTTATATCTCAGAATTTTTCCCCCCTCCCACCACTATTCTTCAAGTTTGACGAGAAATGGATAATATTATTTAATAATATTTCTGTTTAGTCTTTTTGAAGGTAAAAATAAATAATTAAAATGTTTTCCAGCTGATTGATAACATTTATAATAGATTCGCTTTGTTTGTTATCTCAGTACACAATCCATAAATACATTCTTCATGTCACTTATCGTTGATTCCGGGATGTTTTTGTGTCAGAAATATTTGTATTTATAATATGTTTATTTTAAAGATATTTAATGAAGACATTTACATAGAGTAGATAATATATTAAATCACAATACTAGGCAGCTGCCTGTTTCATGGTGCCAATGGAGTAAAGTTAGTGTTTTGTATGAAGTCTAGTTAAAACATATGGTCCTAGTAAATAAACAAGCTCAAAATTGGAAAAATTATAATAAAAGTAGAAAATATAAAGGAATAAAATACTAGCATAAAGATTAGATTATAAATATTTACATAAATTTTTCAATGCGTGAATAGGTGCATACATACATGCACAAATAAACATAAACGTTTAGAAATATACAAAAAAAAAACACAAATTAATTTTCTAAAATTTACTTGCGCACAGTGGGATTTGAAACCGTTATTTAGTAGCAAAGATTTAATACCCCTCATAAAGTTGTCGATCTGTGCAATATGATTTTTTAACCCCTCAGGCCTCGACATTATTTGTTAAGGGGTAAAAATAATTCCATAAATGGAATAATTATGAACGCATTCAAAAATTAAAAATGGTTTTTGAAAAGCGATAAAATAAGCTTTCGAATTTTGTAATTCAAAATAAACATTTTTACTGTTTTGAAACATTAAAAAGTTTTTACACTGCCTCGAATTATGGTTTTTCTAAATAAAGTTACTTATAACGAAAAAAAAAAAAAACACTATCACATAAATTATTAGGCAAATAAATGTATTATAAATATTATCGTTTAATTAATTTTTTTGCGTTTCAAGTAAAAATAATTTAAAAAAAAAATCTCAAATCTTAATTTCTTTTCTTTAATACACTTTATTTAATTCAAATAATATTTACAGCAGGTTAATCAAATATTACATCCTATTTACAGATAAGGCCACAGCTGAACCGCGGCAGCTCGACAAGTGCTAAATATACATTATATTATCAGGGAATGGTTCCACCGCAGCTTATCTATTCATAAATATTAATACAAGTTCAAGGTCACATCTCCATTACAACATTTTTATAACATAAATACACCTTCTATCTTTTTCAAGAAAAATATTTTTTTTAAATTGGACCGTTGCCTGAAATGGCTTTAGCCATGTTGGGTAACCCGATATGAATAGCCAGGTACTTCCCCATCTCCCTGTCACTATCATCCCATCTTTCTATTGACGTAAAAAAGTGATCACGCCATGACGTTGTTCTCCTCGGGCGTCACCGACTTTTTCCACCAATCATATTCGTGTGATTGTACTGGTTTAAATATTCTGTATAAATATGTAGCTATATAATGAAAATATATGTTTGGTTTTGAAATGATAATATGCGTACTTCCTACAGGAATGTCGTTTATCCAATTCCTACCTTCACTAACCATATCACTAATCATATATCTCTGTGCTTTTGTGAATAAAACCAGAAGCTTTTGGGACATTGGAAGGAAGCAACTTGTTGTCGTTTTATGTTATAATCTCGTTTATGAACATATCGAAAGAACTATTTGTGTTGTATTTATTTGTATTGGCGTTAATTATTATAGAATATTTTCTTCTGATACATGATAAATTGATCCAGTTGTGAAGGAGTGAAATAGGAATGATAAAAAAATGCAAAACCTCGATTTTTTATGATTTTATTAAGGTATTATTTGCCTGAAGTGCAGTTGTCCCTTTCGCTCAGTATCCGGGAGAGAAAGAGTGATAGCGACAGCAACAGTTTGATAAAATACCTCTTGTTCAAATTTCCTGGCGACCGGATTTCCTCTTAAAAAACATTTTGTAGTATATCATTGAAGAAGAAGATAATTCTAATAAATCTTAACGAAAATATGAAAAATAACAAGACGCAACTGGGACTGGAACTCAGGATCTCTCGTTTTACCGAAACAAGCGCCTCAACCAACTCGGCCAATGAGACCTCTTATTTTTAAAAATTGATTTTGTCAATCTCATATGTCAAATTTAGAATTAGCAATATTATCTTTTACTAATTGTTAATTGTAGCAGTTAGATGATAATGAGAAGAACGTTTTAATTTGGGAAGCGGGTATGGGTACCGCCGCCTCGCGATCCATTTATTGGATAACCAAGATACCCCTGCCATAGGTCACCCCAAGTGGTTTGCTACGTTTGGTGACTTTAGTGCCCTGGTTCATGGGGGTATGGTTTGTCTAGGTCTTGGCATCATGCTTTTGCCCACCTATTACGTGGTGAGCCGGACCGGAAGAGAATGTTTGCGGGAGTCAGTTTGACGTCTCTCGGAACATTGCCATCAATACAAAATGATTCCTGGATGGAACGTCCTTAGGCATAAATGTTTTTAAACATAAAATTACTTTACATCAAGAACTCGTTACTCTTAAAATAGTAGATTTAAAAAAGAACATTGATTTTTCTGGCCAAAACCGATATTAAATACTCTTCAGATGGCTTGGAAAATAATGTATTGAAAAAAAATAATCGATTTTTTCCCACAGTCGTGGATCAAACACTCAGTGTGTGGTTTAGTATATTTATGACTCAATGTATCTCTGTAGGTGCGCCTATCTACTGGTTTTAAGAACTGATAATAGTATTTCTAAGTACATTGGGTTGCCATATTAATAGGGACACCTTTGAAAAATGTGTTTTCTCACTTTTGTATTCGTAAAACAAAGGTATTTCTGATTTTAGTTACGGTTATTATTATTTATTAAGAAGAACATTTGGTTTGGACTATTTGAACACTATTTTTGTCCATAATCTGCATTTATTTTATTTCTTTTGATAAATTATTTTGAGACTTTATCGCACGGAAAGTTAATATTTTGTTATTTCGCCTTTAGCCGCAATTACAGCTTGTACAAACCGTGGCATAGGGTACGAACAAAAACAAAGCGGGTTTCGGTTTTCAGATTAACGGCGCTCAGTGCCCTGTTCCACCGGCGATAGTTAACGCCGAGATGCGGACAAACAGAACGCGGATAAAACCTGCACTACCTGCGCGGTAGCCTGACAGCAGCTGTCAGTTTTTACGAAATGTCGAGTTCGTCAGACGATGATTTTTAACTCTTGGAGAATTCTATCGTGAAATTAAGGAATAAAACAATTGGTATTTGGTAACTGGTATCTTTAAATACGAAAAAACCTCAAGAGAACATGATAATAATATGTTATGTTCATGCTTGAAAGGAATTCTCTTGTGACATTTGAGGTTATTTCAAATTGTTATCCAGTTGATTTCTTTCCAGCACTTGTCAACAACATTTCTGTTGCTATGTTATGTATTTTTTTTAACCCAGATTAGTGATTTGCTGAAAACAGCGGCATTTAATAGATCGCTCATTTTGATATCAGATTCCTTCAAAACAAGCTTCACCAGTATTGCCATGTCCCAAAAATAAAAAAATTTTCATGGATAAAAAAAATTCTAAACTGAAGTTTGAATTCTGTTTTCAGGGTTTCCCCGTGTGACCCATGCAAAAAATCGTGTCCCACTCAAAAGTACATACTTTTATTAATTGATGACATATTCGACATGATTTTTTGAAATAACCATAGAGGACACCAATCATGATATAATCCTAAATCCATGTAGATATGGCAAAAACCAAGCACATGGCAACATTGAGTTTCGCTGACCGGCGTCACCGGCGAGCAGGAATTAAGAATTCATTCCGGTAAAGCTTATTGGCGCCGCCTCGCGCGGACACAAATCTGAACCTGCTTTCACTGTGTTCGGTATGATACGTTAACATACAAACATTCTTGTCGGCACGCGCGCCTGCGCCAGTCGGCCGCCCATGCGCCGACTAATCAAAAACCCGAAACCTGCTTTGTTTTTGTTCGTACACATACTCTCAATGCAAAGTTTTGCATTGTGCTTTAGCTCAGGAGAGTAATGCTACTCTCGGATGAGGATTTGATGAGCTGCTCCTTGGTTGTGATCGCCTCCTTGACAATCTCCCTCATCTTGAGCTTATATTACAGCTTGAGCGAATATTTATTTATGAGACCCTCGATTACGTTTTTTCAGAAAAATGCTGGCAACGCGGAAATGACATTAATTTTTGAGAGATATGATACTTTACCAGTGTTTCCACTTGTTAAAAGAGTCAGTGGTGATATCAGCAGCAAAAATAACGAAGTAATGGCAACCAAACGCAAGTTATTTAGAATTAGAGGCAATGTAAACTCAAAAATAACAAAATATTTGTACTGTCCCTATTAATATGGCAATCCACTGTATTTATTAATCCATCGTATGTCCGTAATCCATAATCCATAATCAATATCTGGATTGAGATAAGGAAAATGATTATATATTTTGAAAATAGCTCTTTGCAAGTCAGTCTTACCTTGGGACACTTGCCAGTTGGTAGTCTTCACGCTGCATTCTCTATTGAAATTCATTCTAATACAATTGTGTTGTGCAATAAGAAAGTGGTCGGTGAATGAAGTAATTAATATAGTGCCATCCTTGACAGAGCTGTAGAGATCCTTGTCTAGGCGTCACACCCGACGAGTGCTAATTGTATTGTTGCACCAAACTAAATCACCTCTGTGCTTGTTGTACCTATCATTTCACACTATATTACATTTTACTGAACAATACAAAGTGTCTTTTTATCTGTGAATTCCTTTCATTCAAATTAATATCAAATTCGAATATTTTACATTTCTAACAGTTTTGTGACAATCCTGTGACAGTTCCGTGAACTTTTGTGATATTGCTTGAGGTAAGATTGTTATTTTTTTTTAATTTAAACCAGAGGTTCCCAACCATATCTTATTTATTTTACTTATTTTAATTATTTCACTTATTTTATTTATTTTGTTTATTTCATTTATTTTGTTTATTTCATTTATTTTGTTTATTTCATTTATATTTTTTATTTTACTTATATATTTTTTATTATTTGTCTCTTTATTTTATGGATAAAATTTATTTTACTTATTTTACTCATTTAATTTATTTTGTTTATTTTATTTACATTACCTACAAGTATTACTTATATTACATATTTTTCTTATTTTACTAATTTTGTTTATTTTAAGTCAAATAAGAAAAAAAAATGAAAAATGTGTAATATAAGTAAAATAAATAATATTAATGAAATAAATTAAATAAATACGGTTTTTTTTTTATTTTATTTTTGGTTTATTTTATTAATACTATTTATTTTACTCGTATTACACATTTTTCTTATTTTACTTATTTTGTTCATTATATTTATATATTTTTACTGTTTTTGTTTATTTATTGATTTTCTTTGTATTATTTATTTAACTCATTTTACTTATTTTAATCCTTTTGATCATTTTACTTTTATTATTGATTTTACTTATTTTATTTATTATACTGATTTTATTTTTATTTATTCATATTATTTATCTTATTTATTTAACGTTTTTTTATTTATTTTATGTATTTAATTGATTTTATCCTTGCAGATGGCATAAAAATAATTATGTCATGTAGGTTATAATGTGCATAAGTCTGATAGAATTATTATTTGAAGAACTGTATATTTTTGATTGTTTTAAAGGGAATAGGCGCCCTCTGTTATGTTATAAAAAGAACCGTTGAAGTTTCAAACAGAATCCCAGATGAGAAAAGGCTAAATAAACAAAGAATATTATTTTGAATTTAAAAACTTTCATACAATTTCCCGATCCATTTTCCGAGCAAATTTTTTACCAATTTCTAATTTATTTGGAAGAAATTTTTGAAATGTTTAAAGCATAAAAAATCCTACATAATTTCGCGTAACAAAATAAATGTCTGTATAAAAATTTCCCGATTAATTTTTTTGGCAAAATTCCGATTTTCTGGCAGAAATTGTTTTAGAAAAAATAAAATTTTCCAGGGTCCAAAATTTCCCAGCATGAAAGTTTTCAAAGTTCGAACAAATCACAAAAACGAAATGAAAAAGTTTAATAGTTTTACCAAAGATACCTTTTTCCAAAATCAAATCCTGGATAACCCGATATTATTTTTCCAACGAAACAGCGATTTTTGAAATCGGTTCCTTTAGGCAAAAGTTTGAAAATTTGATCTGTGTCTATGAACAACACAATTAATCTAAAATAATTATATTATTTATAAATTGTTAGTTATCTTGAAATTTAAGAGCTATGAAACCGATTTGGTTAAAAATTGTTATTGGGGAGGTTTGGGGGGAGGAACGCCAAAATATATGTCAAAACACTCAATTAGGGCGGTGTTCTATAATTACTGGAGTTTTGATTGGCCACGGCAGTACATTTCTTAATTAATTGGAGTTTGTTACTTAGTAGAAATAAGTTTTTATTCATCCAGGGAATTTCAAAAGAAGTTATACGACTTACTTACATATATTACACAGGAATTAACAAATGGTTTATATTTGGATAGAAAAATGTATAGGTGCCTAAGTGACAAGTTTTTGCACATTCTAATAATTTCTCTTGTACATACAAAGGAGGAAAACTCTACTATCAGGGAATTTTACTAAATTGGGCGACTCACTACCATATAATAATATTTGATAGACACAAACTATATGAGAGAACTACACTTTTACACATCAGTCACAGATGGCCACTAAACCAAATATATGATTATACCGTTGCTCAAAATCTCCCAGATTGCTCACGTTTTTTACAAAAAACTTCCCTTTTTCCTTTAAAATTCAAAAGTCCTCAGATCTGGGGACTTCTCCTCAGACATAGCATCACTGGTTTGTGGCTGTACTGAACTGGGGGTCTAGCACACTGAAAGCGATATCTTTACAATATCGGATCGATAGCAGCTGATGATTTTATATCGTTTTCTCGAGCACGGCCACACTCTTGATAGCCAGACCGATATTAACAGTGAATAAATAAAACATCGATATACAAAGGCAAGGCTGATGGATATATCTATAGATTTACTTTCGTAAATGTCAAACGGTTACGTTAAAATTAAAAACACCAATAAATTGACAATTTTGATTTAAAGTACTTGCTAAATTAAATTTCAGTTAATTAGTTGAGGTCTTTTGTTAAATACAGATGTAGAGCAACTTTAGTTTCTTCTAGCTGGAAAGAAATCAATTGATCGCGTCTTAGATGAATAATTTAAGTCTATAGATCGGAACGCATATACGATTTCTTTAAATTCTAACAGCTTCGTTGGTTCACCTCCATTCATTAGTAAGCCAGATATTTTGCATGACGAACGACATTATTAAAAGAAGTTAAGTCTATAGATAGCTAATCTGACTTTCAGAGACATCTTTTGTCAACGGGCTGTCCAGTCCTGGATTTGGCCTTATATGCCGCGGCCTAGGGCGGCACAGTTCAGGGTGCGGCGTTGGCTCGCTTCGGTAAGCCGTTAAGTTTAACAAAAAACAAGTCACTGTTGATAGTTTTTTTATGTATTTAAGGTTAAATCTCATTTTTGGTAAAAGTCGCTAATTCCCGGCACTCATTCCTATCCTATGTTAGATAGTTTAGTATGTTTATGCTACTGCACGGGTAGTAAGGGTCACCCTTCTTACAGCGTAGCCCAGAACATTTTAAGGTCGGCGTTTTTTTTTTTCTTTTTATAGATTAATCAAAATATTTCATGTTCCTATACTAACGAAAAATGAGTGGTGCTGAGCACAAAAAGAAGGCAAGATTAAACAATGATGACAAACAACATGCTCTTCAGAAAACCAGGAAAATAGAAACTAAAAAAAAAGTGAAAACAGCAACGAGGCATTAAGTATTACACAGGAGATCTCGGGGAGTAGGAGTAGTAGTAGAGATGAAACGGATATCCAGTAACTATCCGGTATCCGGCCAATCCGGCCAAAATTTACTATCCGGCCGGATACCGGATATTCAAATACTACGACAATTTCCTATAATAAAATGCAATACGTTAATCTTTGTGAGGTCAATATCAATAAAATGGCTTATAATTATGCCGGCTTTTATTTAAAGTCGAAAAAGTTACAAAAAAGCCATAAGGCCTTCCAAAGAACTAAAATTTTCTTCTGAGATATTCACTCTAATGATAAATACATAAATAGTAAATATCTAAACAAAAAACTTTTTTTAGCGAAAACTTAATTAACATGATAAACTAATCACAATCACCATTATAGTGAACTAAAAATCGTAAAAAACACAGAGATTATTGAAATGATTAAATACTGACATTGAAGCACCATAATATACCTCTTGTTCTTCTTCTTACCAAAGAGAATATTTTGAATTAATACTCAAAATTAATATTTCAATGGGCTGAATATCCGGCCGCCGGATATCCGGCCTTCCGGCCTCGCAGCTCGCCAGATATCCGGTATCCGGCCAAACAACTATCCGTTTCATCTCGTAGTAGTAATGAAGAACAATATGGACAAGGTACTGGCACTCCGATTGGGCTGACGAGTCTACATCAGCTCAATCGGCCAGATCAGTCCTGTTTACCTAAATCGTCCTTCTGATTCCGACATTTCTAACAATGAAATACCTTCATCAAGTGGCAGGAATTTGAGGTCAGGCAGTGAAGAAGTGTCTCTAGTCGCGAAAGTGTGATGTATTCAGATCATCGCCATTATTTATAAAAAAAAACTATTTTTCAGAAAAATTAAGTAAAAGAAAGGAATTGGCTTGTTTATTCGGAAAGCAAAGTCTCCGTATACTGCCGACCCTTTTTGGAATTTGGATCTATTAAGAACAGGACACAATTTAACCAGCAAGAACAAGGTTTCAATGATTGGAATAAAGCAGAAGTTCGAGTAGCTCAACATGAAAACTCTCCAAACCATAAGTCCTGTATTCTCGCTTTAAGACCTAGAGTTAGAGGTTTGATTCACGGTTGTGTTCAATTTTCACTAACTGCCCCACTAAACGAGGAAATTGCTTATTGGGAGAACATTTTGAAGAGGGTTGTTGCTGTAATGAAAGGATTGGCATCAAGAGGTCTCGCTTTCAGAGGATTAAATGAAATATTTGGTGACCCGTAAAGTGGGAATGACATAATGTTACTTGAATTAAGAGTAGAGTTTGATCCGTTTTTAGCCAAGCATATTGAAAGATACGCAAACCAAGGATTTGGAACTACTAGCTACCTATCGCAAACTGTCTGCTTATGAATCTCTTCTGGAGTTTATTATAGCAGCATTGATTATTTCAAAGAAAGTGCAATTGAAATGAGCGCACTTGAGCAATATCAGGGCGACATTAAGAGTAAGAGGAACCCTAAGAAAAAAAACTTCATAGACAAAACATCAAATGAGGAAATTGAAACAACCTCCAGAGGTTCTTTCAGAGTAAACACCTTTTTGGTCATCCCGGATATACTTACTGAATTAGAAAGAATGCCCAGAGAGACCTGAATTAAAGATAATGTATAATGCGTACGTAAACTTCAAAGAATTTTTTTTTTTTAACAAGAATGGGTGAACTTTAAACCCAAAGTGTCTCAGAAAAAGCTCAATCTCTTGTGCAATATTATTATAATGATTTAGAAGACGATTTAGTTCTTTTATGACTAATTCGTTCGTTTATTTATTTTTGAATACCTACTAAACCTGTATTTGAATATTTATTTTGAAAATTTTGTGTCACTTTATGAAAGCCCACAAGTGAGTGATTATGATAGGTGGCAACTTCTGAGAAGGTGGAAGAGGTGGCGCAAATGAAGCGGCCTATACTTATGAAAAGTATAAATACGGCCCTGCTACTGTCAGAAACATATGTTGAACATGCTCGCAAATATTACTAACTGATTATAGAAGACGGATTCAGTCAATATCATTTTGAAATAGGTTTTATTGATCATCCATTGCTGGAAGGCGACTATTAGAGCTTGAGCATTTCAGAGACGGAGGTTTTTAGAGTTAGAGCCTTTTAGAACTTGCGACTTTTAGAGCTTGAGCCTTTTCAAGCTTGAACCTTGTAGAGTTTCAGCCTTTTACAGCTTGAGCCTATTAGAGCTTGAGCCTTTCAGATACAAATCTTTTTAGAGTGAAATTCTTTTAGAACTGGCGCCTTTTCAAGCTTGAGCCTTGACGAGCTTCAGCCTTTTAGAGTTTGAGCCATTTAGAGCTTGAGCCTTTTAGATCTTGAGCCTTGTATAGCCAGTGCCTTTTAGAGCTTAAGCATTTTAGAGCTGAGATTTTGAGAGCTTGAGCCTTTTACAGCTTAAGCTTTTTAGAGCTTTGGCCTTATAGATATTGCGCCTTTTCGAACTTGAGCCTTCAAGAGCTTGAGCCTTTTAGAGCTTGAGTATGTTAGAGCTTGAATTTTTTAGAGCTTGCGCCTTTTAGAACTTGAATCTTTTAGAGCTTGAGCCTTTTAGAGCTAGAGCCTTTTAGAGCTTGAGCCTTTTAAGATCATATATGACTATATATATAACTACATAGTATTTTAAAGCTAAAGTGTCAATTCTAATTATTATTTTTTAATTTTTACAAAGTTGTTTGACATTTACGTAGGTATGTAAATTCACACATAGATCCATCAATGTTGCCATCGTATATCGATTTCTTATTTATTCCCTGCTAATATCGGTCTGGCTATCAATGCTGGTTTTGAATTCATTAGTAGTGGCGCCTTTTGATCCGATATTGTAAAGTTATGGATTTCACTGTGCTAGACCCCCCTGAAGGGATAAATAGACAATACGTGCCTCTCATCTGGAGAGGTATGTGCCAGCGAGTGGATGAAAGTTAGGATAACTTGGTCATTATTAGAAAGTTATTTGTTGGATTGCTTAGTAGCTATGGTAGGAAAACATAGTTGTATACTCTATTCACACTGACCATGGATTGCCAATAGATTGCCATAAGATCATGCTTTTAAAGAATTCCTCTAATATGCTGTGGCTTTGTGTGAAATCATTTGGTACTATTGTTTCAGTTGATTCACATCGTGCACCTTTCCAACCATGGAAGTCGACCAAGGGTTACTGATGGAGCGTTCCCAGGAACAATTGACTGACGTCCTTCTGGAATCCTCAACAGAGCTTCCCCTAAACATCCTGGCTATAGACTCTCATCCCAGCGACCTCATCCTGGCGCTGCTTTCAGCCGCTGTGTACACAGAGAAGACGCCGCGGGAAACAGATGCGGATTACGGGAAGAGGCTGCGTGAAGAGGCTGTAGAAGACACCAGTCTACTCGAGGACTGGTGTCTCTTGGCCACTGGTTCCAACCCGGAATGGATTAACGGATACTTTGGAGCGGCATACATCCACACCAAGTGGCAGCAGGTGGTGGTGGTGCACCGAGGGACACTACTATCCAACGCAGGATCACTGATCACCGATGCTTTCGGAATCTGCTGGAACAAATACACGGACTGCGCTAACACCGCCATCACTTTCGCAGATCGAATAAGGCAAGCATTACATTTTGTTAACACTAAACACGGGAGAAGTTACAATCTTTCAATAACAGGCCACTCCCTCGGGGGCTGGCTAGCCCAAATAACTAGTTTCACAGTGAAGTGGTTAAATGTGTCGGACGGCTTGTTAATGAAGAATCCCAGCGGTGGAGTTCACACTAAGACTGTAGTATTTGACAGCCCTGGTGCTAGAGCCATACTTAAAAAAGTATGTGATGATTATTACAATAGATTAGGGACCAATTTTTTGGACAAATTGGACATTATGATTTATGTATCGGCGCCAAACTATGTTAACACTTGTGGTAAGCATATCGGGACAGTTAATCGCATAATAATTGATGTGTCCAGTTTTGACTGGAAAGTCAAGTTAAGCACTGCAATCTATACTGAGAAGACTCATGCAGTCATTAATTTTGTAAATGCGTTTAGAAAAAAATTGGATATAATCCAAGTACTGGACTGGCCTAAAAACAGAGACGAACTAAGTTTACTTTTTGGTAAAAATGCGTTAAACCTTGCCAATAAATATCATGAAAATTTTGAAAGAAAGACTTATGATTTAATTTTGGTAGAACAAACTATAAGGTACAATACGGAAAAGGATATTATGGCTAAATGCTACTTGAAAACTTTTTCTGATGACGAATTACAAGTTCTTAATAAATTAACCAGTATTCAAAAGCAAGCGGATGTTAGCGTGATTAAAAAATTAGTTTTAAATAAAAACCTTGAAATTAAACAAAGTGAAGACGTTTTTCCCAATTTTGAAATTGATCATAATAATTTAACAATAAGCTGCGAATCCAAACAATCGTTAGAAAAACTTACACACCGTCTGAAGCAACTGATGCGGTGGCTAGGGCAAGAGTTCAAGGAGGCAGTGGAGGAGCAGTTTGCAGCGCTCCCTCGAGCTGCTGACTTTTCTTACCGCGCTGAGGGAGAGAGCTATCTTAAATTATTACCAAAGTCTACCTTGGATTTCAAGGATTCCTTAGGTCTCCGCGACTTCTTACTTTCCGAAACTGGACAGATCCTATCCATAATATCTCCTGACGGTGAATTCGAGATGTGCCGCGTTCAGAATGTATTCTTTCAAATAAAAGAAAGCGTTAACGCGTCTGATCCAATTCATAAATACACAAACGAAGATCATTACACTTTCTTAGATTGGCCACACTTGCAGAAACTTTTTAAAATTTACGGTTCCCCCATTGATCAAAATATTCTGACAATAATTGATTTTACTTCAGCCTCCACTATAAGTTCAGAAGTCCGCAATTTTTTTAACAACTACCTGCAATGCTCTCCCTCCAACTTGAAAAAACTGGTTATTATCTCATCAGAGTCAAGAGATGATATATTTAGCTCATTAGAAAACGTGAAAGAAGTTAAAGTTGATCAATGCATCGGTCTCACGGACCTGTCCACCGAGTCGCTAGAAACTGTACTTCAAAGAAAATTATTATCAACAGGCAGTAAGGTTAACCACAGCTTTCAAGATTTTTTGTTGGAAAACTGTCCGATTTCACAAATAAATCAATTCATTAGTTCGGATATCTTTAAAAAAATCACGTTTAATAGAGATTACGTTATGGTCATAAAGGACACTCGTCCAATGATTTTTGACCTCCAGATGCCATTGATAAAAACAAATATTGTAACAAACAAGGAACACGTTTTGAATTGCGCAAATTTACTCAATACTCTCGTGGTGATCAGCGGGTTGAACCGCGGAGATCTGGAGACTGGGGCTGCCTGGGAGCAGCTCAAAGGGAAAATCATCCTCGCCGAGGGAAATACAGATCAGATCTTTAAATACAACTGCGATATCAACCAATATAAGACTATTTATCTGTTTGATGTGTCCGGGGACGCCAGAACAGATGTCCACTGCAAACAAATATTTAATGGAGACTTATATGTACCCAGAAAGTTTATACATCGAACTAGTATTAAATTACATCAGTTCAGAAGTACAGAAGTCGATGACATATTTGTCTGTAGTGAGGAAGATAAGGCGTCACTTTTGGGTTTAATCGAGACTTGTGGGAAAAGAGAAGATATTTATCAAAATCTACAAATCGCGGGTACAAAAGAAGAGGAAGCACGTGTTATTCAGAAATACTTTAACAAAAACATCCATTTTGTTAAGATTGAGCAAAGTGCACAAACATTTGAATTAGAATGGCGAGTTTCTCACGGATCTGTAAATAGCTTGCTCCCTTGTATGTCCACTGACTCGTTTGAGTCGATAGATGAACTAACCTTGAGCCAAACAGAGCGTAACTTGGTCATCTTAGTAGACGAGCCCGGGATGGGCAAAACAACAACTTTGGCAAGATTGTCACGATTGATTGAAACATCCTGGGTCATTCATATAGAATTGAGACAATTCAAAGCGCATATAGATAGTTTATCAGATCAGTTTACTCCTCAAAAGGTGGCAATTTTTCTACTGAGTCAATGCTGCTCTAGTTCTGATGACAGACTGGCTCACGGGTTGTTAGAGTATTTTCTACAGAGTAACACATTTTCCAAGAGGGTCGTTTTAATGTTTGACGGGTTTGACGAGATAGATGATTATATTAAAAATAAAGATAGTTCTAAAGATAAACTTGTCAAGCTTTTTATTTTTTTGCAAAGCAAACCGGCGATTCAAGTATTTCTGACGGCTCGAAAATATTTGAAAGAATCATTGGAAACAAAATTAAGTCAACTCTCTACGTCATTCGTAACGATTGACACACAAGAGCAACAACAGTTTTTATTTAAATTTTGGAAGTCTTTTCTTCCCCTCGAGCTTAGCAGTGATCGAGAGAAAGCGAAAGGGGGTCTCACGGAATATGCAGGAGAGGTGCTACGACGGGCGAAGCTAGTACTGGGGCCAGACATAGACTGCTTCATGGGGGTTCCCCTGCAACTGAGAATGTTGGCAGAAGTTTTCAGGCCCCACAGTGATTTGTTGATTCAACCCCTGGAAGATTTATATAATACAATAACTATAGTTAGTGCTCCAAATCTATACAAAATGTATGTAAATTTGAAATATGACATTTATTTACATGACAAGACGTTAAAAGGAAGAGCGTTGGACGAAGATGAAATATTGGAGTATACCGAGTCCTTAAACATAGATCACGGGATACTCGGTTTTAAAGTATTCTTTCGTAAGTTTTATGACAAAAACTTTAAAGCCATTACCGACCAGAAGCTGGTTAAATTAAATAGACTTGGATTAGTACAATCGAAGGGAAACGGAGAATACCATTTCATGCACAGAACCTACGCGGAGTATTTTTGTGCACAGATAGTCGTCAAATGGCTAATTCGAGACAGCACTTTCAAGTATCAACTGATCAAAGACGTACTTCTGCCTGAAATACTACTACACCCAGATAGTCAAGTAATCCGAGTGTTTATAAATGTTGAGTTAGAAGAAATGAAGATGTCAGATACAACACTACAATCACACGCAGAACAAATTAGTCGACTGTGGTTGGAAGAAAATGTCATATTTAGAAATGACGACCACCAGACAGCTCTGCACATTGCTGTCAAAGAAAGGAACGAACACATTTTGGCATTTTTGCTCAGCGGGTTGCACTATAAAAGTACCCAGGAAGCATTCGTCAGTCTCATCACCCAATACGACATTTACAATGACACAGCATTGCATATAACGGATGAGCCGATTTTTCATGGTAAAATCGATGATGGAGCATTGTGTAACAGAATTATGGAATTTTTTTTAAAATCTATCGAAAAGTGTGAAGAAGCGATCCTATTAGCATATTTATTTAATCGAGATAATTATAAATCACGTGTCTTAGATTATTTTGTAAAATCAGGTGATATATATGGTTACTCCTCCACCCCGTTGATACTTAGTATTAGAAACACTTTAAGCCGATTAGAAACAGTTAAATTAGAAATTATTCCGTTGCATAAGTGTTTACTTAGAAATGACGTGAAACTTGCAAAAAAAATATTATCTGAAAGATTAAACAATAACATTGAACGTTACCTCGTATTACTGAATGGGCCAAAGGAACATGTGACATGGCTTCACTTCGCTGCACAGAATGGGCATCTCGGAATAGTTACACTACTCGCAGAGCAAACTTCGGATCTCTTTCATATTATGTTAACACGGCGCGATAATAATAAAATGACTCCGTTAATTATAGCTGTTAAGGGCGGTCACCTGGATATTGTCAAGCTCTTAGTGGAGCGTGGGGCAAACGTGAATACATGCTGTAAACTAGGTATGACTGCTCTGATGTATGCGGCTTTTAATCAACACACAACACTGTTAAAATATATCATTGAAAGTGGCGCTGAGATTAACTCTAAAGATATTGCAGGCCGCACTGTACTCCATATAGCGGTAGAAAAAGACAATTTATCATTGGTAAAATATCTTATTGAAACTGGCGCTGAGATTACCTCTAAAGATAATCACAGCCGCACTGTACTCCATATAGCGGTAGAAAAAGACAATTTATCATTATTGAAATATCTTATTGAAACTGGCGCTGAGATTACCTCTAAAGATAATAACGGCTACACTGGGCTCCATATAGCGGCAGAAGAAGGCCATTTATCATTGGTGAAATATTTAATTTTAAGCGGTTTTGACATTAACTCTGTAGATAATAAGTGCTGGACTGCATTGTATTACGCGGCACATGCGGGACATCTCCCAGTCATAGATTACCTCCTGCGGCAGGGGGCGGATCCAAATAGGGTAAGCAGGTGGGGATGGACCGCACTAACTGTGGCATCGTATAAAGAGAAGTGGGATGCAGTGCGAGTCCTGCTGGAGAGGGTTAATACGGATGTTAATGCAGATGGTGGTCAAGCTCTTACTCGGGCTATACGGTGGGGAGAATGGTCTATAGTAAAATGTTTCATAGATAAAGGAGCATTGGTATATGAATCTGAAATTGAACGTAATTTGTCAAAGTTTAAAAAAAAATTCCCGAATTACCAATTTAAAATATAAAATAATCTGTATAGTGCGGGGTGTGTCGCCACTAATAGAAAGCAATTTTTTAAACATTTTATGTTTCCATTGAAAAATTTTATAAATAAACAAATTACTTACATGTTTATTTGTAATAATAGAATTGGAAAGCGTATTTCATTACCTATCAAAAATAGTTTTTTGTTTCCCAATACGTTCAAAAATATTTCGTTTTTGACGATTTTATTACAAAGCGGAAATATTTTGACTTCTGACAGAATATGACCGAGGCCTGAGTGGGTAAAAACAGAGCGAAAACCACTTAATATCTGCGTGTAGCATTTAGAAACATTGTTAAATTTTTTCCTACCTACTTACAGCGTGGTGTCCTCTTAGTCTAACAGTGTTTAAACCATATATCTCATCGTAATACAAAAAGAGATATTATTGTGGAAAGCAATCACTTTGTGGTTTGACATATTTAATAAAATAAAATACTTTTTTTTGTTTAAAACCGCGAGATTTATTAATTTATGAACCGACCGCTTTCGTTTTACTTAAGCATCTTCAGAGTACAAATTAATACAGTATTAATTTGTACCCTGAACATGGGCGCCCGCAGGGGGGGGCAAGGGGGGGCACTTGCCCCCCCCTGGGTTGATTGAAAATAGACGGATTCTCTAATTAACTCAATAGAGAGTCGATTTTGTGAAGCCAACAGTGCATAATTTAACACTTAGCTTTGCTACATCCTTCGAAATTGTGCAAACTGAATCGTCAACACTTTAAGGATATAATGTCTACTATTAAATCAGGTATTCCACATTGATAATTTTGAAACTGAAGCATGGAGTTGGTTTGATTTTTGGAAAACGTGAGAATACAAAAGTTACAAAGATTTCATCGACTCGTTACCTTTTACAAAGTTTTATCCGAGTGTCAGGTACCTATGCCTTACTAGTTTTGCTACGTACACAGAGACAAAGTGAACTGCAACAAAAAAGACTTAAAGGACAAAATTGTAGATATGTTTGGTAGCGATAACAGACGACTCCAGATCTTGTTTAAAGAATAAATTTTATTTTAAATTTATGTTGCAATATTTTTTGTTATACAGTATGCCCTTCATTACTACAGTGTCCTGTAATCACGTGAGGCTCAAAAGGGGGGGGGGGGTTCGGAAAAAATCACGAAATATCACCGGGGGGGGGGGGGTGTAATGAGATATCACGTGTATTTATTTTCCGTGATAAAATTTCAAAATACTTTGTACTAAAAAATACACGTGATTTGGGGGGGGGTAGTCTAAAACCTCACCACATATCACCACGGGGGGGGGGGGGGGGGGGGGTTAAAAAGTTGCTAAAAAACATCACGTGATTAATGGACGACCCCTTACTAAAAATATTTTGCCCCCCCCTAGAAAATTTTCTGCGGGCGCCCATGACCCTGAAGATGCTTAAGTAAAGCGAAACCGGTCGGTTCATAAATTATTAAATCTCGTGGTTTTAAACAAAACAGTATTTATTTTATCAAAAAGAGATAGCAAGACTTTTATGAGTTCCAGGCCGGTTGGGAGATATATCTTCCAAATAAACTTTAGGGGTTAAATAGCAATTAAATTTTTTTTTTATAAGTGACTATTTAATTGCAGGTTGTGATGAGAATTACAAAAATGATAATGTGTATAAATATTTCATCTGTTTGTTCTTAGTCCTCCTCACTGGTAGATTTCTTTGATTTTCCGTTATTTAGTTTCTATGATGTTGTTAATACAATCTCTAGTATGTCTGCATTAATTTTCACCCATGTTTTGATTTTTTCCTTGAACTTTTTTATCTTTTCTATCTTTTTCAAACTTGGAGGAAGGTTGTTGTAAAGTTTGGTTGCCAGATATATGTGGTTTCTTTGGCCAAAACTTGTCTTGAATTTTGGAACATCTCGTATATCCTTTTTTGAGGCTCTGGTGTCATGTATCCGAGTTTCATTCAGAGATTTTCTGTTTTTAAAATGATGTATAAGAATATTCTTGGCATATATTTGTTTTAAATTTAGAATATCAGAACACTTAAAAATATCTTTTGAGGGGGTTCTGATGGGTAATTTTAGTATGCTTATAATTTAAATAAACACAGTGAATACCATTAACATGTTAAATTAAAGAATAAGATGTGTTGTTTATAAGTTTCGTAGCATATTTAACAATTTGTTTCTATCAAGGAAAATTCTTATAAATACTTTTTCAACTCAATAGAGATTATCTTTGAAAACGATTTTTTTACAGCTTAAAAAAGTGTGTCATATTATGTCGGTAGAAATCCAGAATGCGGGTTCTTAAAGTAGTATTAAGCCCGGGCAACGCTGGGTACTTCAGTCAGTTACAATACGATAGTACCACCCCAGCCAAGAGCACTCCTGTCCCGGTGAGACTGCTGCACCAGGGGGCACTGATTTGTTAGGACTTGGAACACTTCTTCTAGCTTGTTCAAATTTCTGTTAATGGCCAAATATAACATCTAGGAGCAGTTATCTAAATGAGGAGTAACTCTACTGTTTGTATTTAGTTTATTTCTTAGTTTTCTAAGAAAATTTACTTCTTTCAAAATACCTTCCTTAGCACATATTCAAAATTTGCTATAAGTTGGTTTTGAATCCAATATTTTACCCAGGTATTTGATTTAATTTAATTTTTCATTTTTTTATCATTAGCTAGCTAATACCCGGTACTCGTTGCAATCCCATTCAAAGAAATAAATTGTTTGTCCCAACGTGTCCATTCCCATGTGTCCCCGTTCCCCTCCCGCGTCCCCTTCTCCTCTTACGTTTCCCTTCCACCTTCCCCGCCTTCCCCTCCCTCCGCACTATTCCAGCGAACACCACCTCTTTCGTTACCCTCCCCCCGGCCTTCTACCCTGCCGCTAAAATATGTTTAGTATTTTTTTATACAAATTTCATAACGCCAGAGATTACTATTACACATAGGAACACTATCCTGCTGAAGTGCAATGTTTTGAGTCAATCCATCGTTTATTTTCCGAAATTTGCGGACACAAAAATTCGGAACCTAATTTTCATATATATAGATTATCAAATTAAATAATGTGTTATGCGTTTTTTTGCCTTTTGCATATATTTTTTTTTTTTTTAGGTTCAGTTTCGACTTGTTTAATTTCAGCATTTTGCTATATTTCTAAGGTCTTCGTTTATTTTGTTTATTGCATCTATGTACTCTTCACACGAAATATAGGTTAACCGTTAACGTATCGTCTGTAAATAGTCTAATTTCGCAATGTTTTATGTTTTTAATTATATAATTTATGTAAATAATGAATACAATTGGGCTTAATACCGATCCTTGCGGAACACCTAGGTTGTTTTCTATCGGTTCTGTCAATGATTAAAATTTTTCATTTTTTAAAACCTGTTATCCTTTCCCGGAGATATTGTTTGAATAGGTTTAGAGCTACGTCAGAAAGACATATGTCGTCTGATTTTTCTATTTGTGTATTCGTTTCCATTTTTGAAATGCTCTTTTGAAATCTAAGAATGCTGCAATGGTTATTTCTTGTCTGATTTTTTCTTCCATGTATCAATCACTATGTTTATCGCCTTCGTAAAATTGAATGTTTCGGAATGCTGATTGCTTGTCACATACAACGTTATGTTTTTCAAAATACTCAACGAGTTATTTTTTTATTACAATTTCTAGTACTTTTATTGGTCTAAATTCTTCACATTTTCCGATATTAACAACTTTCAGAATCGGGATCACATAAGATGTTTTCCATGTGTTTGGAAATTTTCCACTTTTAATTGATTCATTTATTATGTCCAGTAGATAAGGTCCTGTCACGGGCATTGCATCTTTTAAAACTGTAATACTTATTACTTATTCCATCTGGACTCTCTTTTGATTTGGTGCTCTTAAGAAACTGTAAAAGATTCGTTTGATCAATCTCTTTAAACTCTAGTTTTTATCGGTTTTGCTGAACATTTCTCACGTGGATATCTTCCTCTAGTATTGGTATACCCAGATTAAATTATTTTTCTTTTATTATTTTTCTTTTTATTTTCACACAATTTTTACCTATCAGTACAATACAGTAATGTTGGCCTCACTGGGTGGCTTACCCGTGCTGAGGCACCCATTTTATTATGCTGGTTACAAAATATTTGTTGAAGAAATCATTTTATGGTTTTCAAAATTTGTTTAGTCTCTCATTTTTCATAGCTAATTTTATTTTTGAAGTAATCGCTTTTACAAACCTTTAATGATTTTGCATATTTATTTCTCAAATTTTTAAATGCTTTCCAGTCATGTGGGTTTCTTGAGATTTTTACAATTTTGTTCAGTCTATCTCTTTCACATTGTACTGATTGTAGTTCTATATTATACCATTTATTGGTTTATCTTATTTTATTAGATAAGATTGGTATTAATCTGTGAATTGCTTATTGTAGGTTATATATTAATGATTTTGACTTTTCATTGAATTCTATTTGATAAAGTTCATCCATATTACCCAGAAATTCAATTAACCTTTTACTATTACATTTTTTATAATTTAACCCGTCGGCTTGATTAGAAATAAATACATCCCAGAACACGTAATCGCATTATACTTTCATAAGACCAAGAATGTCCCAGAGCGACCTTACATTTTAAAAGCTTTATATCTCTCTTCCTCTCATGCAACCATATGTATTTTTCTTTTAACCAGAAAAGAACGAAAAAATATTTTTTATTGTCTTTGAAATATTTTTTTTATTTTTTTTTTATTAGTAATAGAAGGTACATAAATTACAAATAAATTTTATACAGTAATTAATTACATAGTAGATATATTTGATGTACCCCCATAATTAAGCAAGGCTTGTGTGTATGGGGGGGTGTTATTGTATTGCTTTTTTTATATCATTCAGTTTAAGTTTTCAGTATAATTTTTAAGGTGAGTTTTAAAATTTTTTATATTGGTATTCATGTTTCTAATTTTTTCTGGTAATGAATTAAAAAAATTTGCTCCGAGATATTTATGACTCAATTGTCCAATTTTTTTTTTACATTTTGGAGTGGGAAGTATTGATGTTTGTCTAAGACTTCTGTTATTTTTAAATGGTGCAACTTGATTTTTAATATTATCTTTATAAATTTGTAATGTTGCATGAATTTTATGAAAGCTATCTTGCCTAGATATTTTACAATCTCAATCCAAAGTGACGGTTTCAGAATTTACGTGCGAAACCGAGGCTTCCGGATTGTGAGGTGCGAATATATTGAACCAAGCAGACGGGTTTTAAGATAAAGCTCTACGAAGTAATGCAAAATCATGGGTTTTTGGTTTGAAAATTTGATAATTTGATCACTAAGAAATATTACATATGCTTTTATGAAATACTGCGAGTAGATCAGAAAAAAATATCTGGCCTATAAAAACGGCTTTATAGTGGCAAATTAAGTTGTTTAGAAAATGATCGTAAAATATTTCAATATTAATTGTGCCTAAACTTAAAAAAATAAAACACTTTTTTTTTATTTTAAATGTAAAAATCGAAAGAGATGGCTCGTGTTAAGCAGGAATTTAAAACCTTATCGCCATCTATATAAGGAGTGTTATTGTTAGCTGCTCGATTCCAAGTATTACACCACGCGGTTTGTCGAACTCTAAGTAACATTTTTTTCGTTTTCCACCTCTATTCGGAAAATATCCTCTCTTCTATCAAGCCTTATCTAAAATTGCCTCTCCTCCGTTCCACTTCTCATCTCTTCTAAGTCTGAAGTAGACTCCAATCTTTAATATTATAATTGTGAAATTTGCCCATTTAAATACACTTAATATATAAATTCACCTTCCCTCTCTAGATAATTTGAAATGATGACCTAGAACACTCTTGAAGGATGAAAGCCACATACATTTTTTTAATAAAAAAAACTCAGGATTACAGTGCTTAGAAAAGTCGGGGATTTCTGGGATTATTATTGTAAATGATTCATGTTGTAATGTCGCTGATAATATGAAATAATTCAACGTCATGATAATGTCCAACCTGTCCAAACATTCGAATGGTGCCAACAAAATAATTGAACAAAACTTAGCATAATATTTAGGAAAAACACATTATTTGATATTCTGTTGTATTGTGTATATAATATATTGCTAACATCTGTACTTAACTGAAATTAAGACATTAGTAGATCTAATCAAACACATAATAAGTGTTAGCAATTATTGGCGCATATGTTATTAGATTATGTAAGTCTAGTTCATTTACTATTTTTGTTTTAAAACGTTAAAAAAACTTTTGAATTTTTATAAATTATTCTGCTGTGTCTTACTTTGAAATTGTTCTTCTTATCTGTAAATCTTTTGGGGGTATTCTGTAATAGATTTTTAATTCTTTTTGCTATAGATATTGTTGGATTTATTTGCTGGTTATGAAAATATCTTACTTTGTTATAATAATTAAGTAAATTTTTATATATTTTTTCGTTTTCTTCATATTATTATTTGTATTAGATGTGTTTTAAGCCATCGTCAGCATTATAAATATACATAATCTATTTATAGACAACATTGCATTTTATGTTTTTATTAGTACGCAGATATGCTAAATGTCAAAATAAGACATTATATCATAAATATCAATCGTTGCGTTTAATAATGCTGATAAATTAATTGTATGAAATCTGTTGACGAAATCAATTATTTACTTTGTCGTAATGTAAGTAAACACAAATAATCATTTTGGTTCTAAATTAATTATTTTTCAGTTGATTAGTCAGACATCTCCAAATACTATGTTTTGAGATAATGAGGAAAGCAATATTCAAATACTTATAAATCAAATATTATTTGCATGTGTCTGTGTTTTACATGTTAAATATGCTATAAAAACAAAAATAACACCGGGGAACATAGCGTTCTGGTACGACATTTTTAAATGTCCTACTAGTGACCCAGAAAACATTAAAATTTTGTTTAATTCAATTGTGAAGTTTTTGTGCATTATATTTTATTTCGTGGTGTTTATGAGTAATCTGAGTATAGTACCAGATAGAGGGGACACTAACACATATATATGTGTGTATGTGTGTGTATGTTTATGTGTATATGGATGTGTGCACCTGTATATACATGCACGTACGCACTCACACAAAAATAAATATAAAAATTTTAATATTGATATGTATATTTTCGTAATCTTATCCTTACATACTTCTATTTCTCTTTTCTATTCTTTATTATAACTTTATCAATTTTCAACATCATTACATACTACTATACTAGTACCATGTGTTTACACTAGACTTCACTCAAAGTAACTATCTTAAATTGATCACCATGAAACAGGCAGCCGCCTAGTATGGTGATTTAATAAATCTAATCTACGTAAATGTCTAATATTGTAAAACAAGAATTTTATAAATAACTAATAACTGCAAACTCAACTCGAGTTTAGATTTTTCGGAGATGTCTGACTAATCAACTGGACGATGGATAAACTGGTGGCACAAAAGTCATCTCCCTATTGGAAGGTGATCTCATTTTTGCAAATGGTTCGATATAATTATCGAACTTATAGAGTTCAATAATTGTATTTTGTCATTAATGCTTCTGATTTCTTCTGGTAATTTATTTCTGAAACATTTACCTTGGTGTGTATAATGGTTTTGGGCAAAACAAGTATTTACTTTAGGACATACAAATATAAGTTTAAGTCTTGTTAGATTTTCAGTCATGTATGAATAATTTTCTTTTATTAATTTTATTTTTGAAATTTTCACAAATAAGTTTTTAAATATTGGAACTTTGAATTCTTACAAAACGCATATTCTATATTCATATAGCTATTTAGTTTCTACTTTATAATAACTAAAGACTGGATATTTGCGCTCGCTAAGCGCGCGGCTAGCGAACTGATTTGACGATGCTAGTATTAAAAAAACCTAGCTATATTAACACTCATTTCGCCTACATACCTGCAAGTATAAAAACCTTGAAACTCATGGATTGGTGTTGAATGAATCTATTCAGGTTATGAAGAAAATTCGCCTTATGAATTCCTCGATGCCAAAGCTATTCCCGAGTAAACTCAAAGAAAAGTTTGAAAACTTCCTTACTTACTGGGTTTGAACCCTTGTGCCAAATTGATAGCTTCATCAACGGGGCAGGTGTAACTTTGCCCCGAACAATAAGTTCAAAAATCACACCAAATTTAAATTCTGTCCAGTCACATCAGTAGACGTAGAATGCTCCTTTTCCGTTTACATAAATATATTAAGTGATCGTAGACACAATTTATCTACAGAAAATTTAGATCATACATGTCTTTAAAAGTAAATTGTAAATTTTATTGTTGAATACCTTTTGTAATTGATATTTTCGAAAATACGATTGTTATCCTTGAGAACTAATAGCTTACTAAAATAAAAATAAATGTTTAAAAATACGTTGCATATTTTGTCCCTATTTACGGATTTTTGTGCACATTTTAGCTATTTTTATTTCATATTTGCATGCATATTTTGGGCTGTTTTTGTTGCAATTGCAATTATTTCCTACTTTGGTAATACAGATAATCTCCTATGTACGCTGTATACTTTTGATTTCATGTATCACTTTTATGTAAAAAGCCTTTTTAGGCGAATAAATAAATAAATAATAAATACCATGAGGAAGTATAGACAACGGGACTAGTACTATGAAATGCTTTTCCTTTATTTTTTTATATTTAAAATGTTATCTTTTTGTGTCTGATTTCATATTATTGTTTTTATGGATAGACAAATATGCACTTTATAATTTAGTTCTTTTTTGTTACTTATTACTAGTTGATGTGAGTTATTTTGTTTCATAAAGTTAGATAGACAGAGAGAGAAAGATGTTTGTTTTGACAAATCGTCTTTAAAACTAATTTATTTATTTTCTTTCCTTGCTTTTTGTGTATTAGTAAATTCTAATTAACATGTATTTATCAATGTAATGTAATTGTATCTCCCTCTATCCTCAAAAAGAAAACATTTACTAAATGCATTGATAGACCAAATAATGATAATGTATTTAAATAAATTGTATTTTCAACTAAAGTATTGTCTTATTTCTAATTATTCCCTCTGCCCTGATCTAGCCATTGTTAAGGATTTGAAAACAGGAATTATATTAATCATTAGGAAATCAATATACTTCTTTAGACATACTCGCCACTTTATTAACTTGAATCAACTCAAAACAATTTACTGTTTACTATATCAATCTTTAATCGGGTATGGTATTATAACATGGGGAGGAGCAAAAGCTGCCTCCATTGATACGATCTTTAAAACTCAGAAACTAATTATAAAGATTACTCTAAAACTACTGATTCCAAGCAGTTTGGATGATTTTAATTTTGGACATAAGGCAATTCTGTACAAAAAAATAGTAGCATATCTTCAAATTCAGAACTACTTTTGACAATCTTCAAACTGCTCGAGATACTAGAACCAAAGGGCACAATCTCTTACTTTTCCCTTTCGCTAGAGCATCTTTTGGCCAAAGAAGTTTTAGATTTTGCAACAAAGCTATACAATTTCATTCACTAGCCATTAGACAGAATACAACTTATTTAAAAGATAAATCAGACATCAAGTCTTGGATCATCAGCCAAGACAGATTTTATCATCACCGATTTAGTATGCATTTCAAATTTGATTTGTTGAACATTATGTTGTTGTTTGTATTTTTGTTATAAACTGCTTATGTTAACTAAAAACGTTAATGTCAACAGATTTAACTAATACAAATAGAAAAAAACCATTACTCTGAGATCGGTGTTAGTAATAAATATAATACCAAGTTGATTAGAGGCACTTCGTGGCAGAGCTGTTAGCTCCCTGGCCCAGGACCAGAGATCACGGGTTTGAATCCCGGCGTGGCCAACAACAATGTTACAATACCAATAAAATATAATTGACATTAAAATAATAATACCTAGCGTATTTATACAATATTCCAATGTTGTAGAGACTCACAGCACACAACTTAAAATAGAAAAATTCACTGTGTTTTGTGACCAGATCTGAATAAGCAGATATCTCCCAACCTTCCTCTTGCCCATCTCACAACATTCCACAATGATTAGCTGATGCAATAACCCGCTGGTTCCGAGAATATGTGACACTAGTAAAGTAATAACATAAAAAAGAGCAAGCCTGGTGAGTAGAATGCTTGGCTAGCATTCGGACGGATCGAGCAGCAATCTAAAAGTAAAGGTTTGTTAATTTGTGCGGACCATTTGGCCGCCCCCTAAAAGTGCCGCCCGGTGTCCTGCCCCTGAGACCCCTCCTAGAAGAGCCACTGACAGCGGGTACGGATTTACCTCATTGTCATGATACTACTATGAAAGGTTTGGTAATGTATGCTTTTATGGGAAAAAACAGTATCCTAAATAAGTTTAATTTCGTTGTATTTGTGAAAAAATCAATAAGACCAACTGCATTTGTTGGATTATTTCAGAATAGAAGCAGAACATGAATATTTTTGGCTCTTAGTGTACTATTAGGTTTAGTTGCGAAATATCAAAGCTATCGAAACCAGCGTTGCCAACTTAGATTTTGTAAAGGAAAATTAATTTTAAATCGAGGCCGTCAGCCATAGCTCGTTTTTTAATATAATCTAGCTCTTTTTTGTAAGTAGGTACAGAACTCATCAACGAAAAATTACATTTTCGGTGTTATTTCTTTAAGAACTGATTATTTTCTTATTTAAATAGGTATTTGTTTATACCTCAGAATTTTACCCCCTTCCCTCCCCAAAGGTTATTATTATTGACTTGAATATAATAATCCGTATTTTATTCAAGTCATTTTTACAAGTTGAAAGAGGAATGGATAATATTTTTTAATAATATTTCTGTTTTATCTTTTTGGAAGTGAAAATAAATAATTGAAGAGTTTTCCAGCTGATAGCAACAAGTGTACCTATTCTTTGATTGATAACATTTATAATAGATTCGCTCGGTTTATTATATCTGCACATAATCCATAAATACATTCTTCGTGTCACTTGCCGTTGATTCCAGGATGTTTTTGTGTCAGAAATAATTTTATTTATAATGTACCTATTGATTTAAAAAAGACGCGATATTTAGGTAGGTACTTAAGAAATTTTAATTGAGTAGATATATTAAATGACCATACTAGGCGGCTGCCTGTTTCATGGTGACTAATGGAGTATTGTTACTTTGTATGATATTTAATGAAGACATGTACATAGAGTAGATATATTAACTGACCATACTAGGCGGCTGCCTGTTTCATGGTGACCAATGGAGTATAGTTACTTTGTATGATATTTAATGAAGACATTTACATAGAGTAGATATATTAACTGACCACACTAGGCGGCTGCCTGTTTCATGGTGACTAATGGAGTATTGTTACTTTGTATGATATTTAATGAAGACATGTACATAGAGTAGATATATAAACTGACCATACTAGGCGGCTGCCTGTTTCATGGTGACCAATGGAGTATAGTTACTTTGTATGATATTTAATGAAGACATTTACATAGAGTAGATATATTAACTGACCACACTAGGCGGCTGCCTGTTTCATGGTGACTAATGGAGTATAGTTACTTTGTATGAAGTTTAGTGTAAACATATGGTACTAGTAAATAAACAAGCTGAAAACTGAAAAAAATATAATGGAAAATAGAAAGGAATAGATTATAAAAAAATACATCAATTTCGAGAGACGGGAAGGATGATATAGATATTGAAAGAAGGGTAAATGCAGGTACCTCTATTAATGGAGGACTGAATGCCGTTGGCGCTAATAAAAAAAATTTCAAAAGAAACGAAGCTAGCAGTCCACATTGGAGTGCTGGTACCTACCCTGATGTATGGCAGTGAGGCATGGAACTGGCAGAGGAAGGATGAAAGCAGACTGAATGCTGTAGATATGAGATCTCTGAGGTGTTCGTGTGGTAAAACGTATAATCAGGAGGAGAAATGTGGAGATCCGCAAAGAATGCAAGGCTCATGTAAGCGTAATGAGTAAGATTAAGAAAGAGACCCTCAGATGGTGAGGGCGTGTAAGAAGAATATATGACGCAAATGTGAATGGTAGAAGAAGTAGGGGACGCTCGAGAAAGACATGGCACGATCAAGTGAATCAGATACTTGAGACGGGCCATGTCAATAATCAGAATAATAAAAGAGTATGTATGAATATGAATGAGGCAAAGAGTGTGTGCCAAGACCAAGTTGTGTGGCGGTCCATCCTCTCTGCCTACCCCTGCGGGCAAACGGCGTGATGGTTAGTTAGCTAGATAGTTACATAATTGTTTTGTATCTGTGCGTACAAACGTAGGTATATAGGTGCATACAAACATACACAGATTAACACATATGTGTATGCACAGTTTACGCATTTTATATGTATACCTACTGTGAAAAAAACACAAATTAATCAAATAAAATTTATTGTAGAAAGCAATCACTTTGTGGTTTGACATATTTAATAAAATAAAATACTGTTTGTATTAATTTGTACCCTGAAGATGCTTAAGTAAAGCGAAACCGGTCGGTTCATAAATTAATAAATTTCGTGGTTTTAAACAAAAAAAGTATTTTATTTTATTAAATAAAATTTGCTTGCGCACAGTGGGATTTGAAACCTTTAGTTAGTATCCAAGATTTAATACCTCTTAAAAGAAATCCCATAAATCACGCGGAATTAGTAAATTCTATCCCGCAATCCTCGGAGCAACGTGAGAAAGAGAGTGATGCGGGATTTGCAAACTTTTTATTGCTTTCGTTCTGGTTTGATTTTTCGATTACAAAACAAAGTTGGTTGCCTCTAACAGAAAAATATAAGAGAGTTAAAACAAAACTAAACAATTCCAAAGAATAAAATTTAACGACCTCAGTAGTTAAGTAATTAACCACTCACGCCTCGCGATCAAATTTCGGCTTCGCAATAAAATACAAATAAATGGAGTATTTCTTAACGCATCCGAAAACTAAAAATGTTTTTTGAAAAGTGATAAAATATGTTTTTAAATTTAATAATTTTAAACAAATATTTAATTTTTGAAATATATATATTTTTAATGCAAACATTAAAAAGTTTTAAAAATGCTTCATTTTATGTTTTTTCTAACTAAAATTACTGACAACGAAAACAAAAACTACTTACACATAATATACTATTAGGCAAATGTATTATAAATGTTTTCGTCAACTCATTTTATATCGTTTCATACAAAAATAATTAATAAAAAATTCTCAAATCTTATTTTTTTTTCAAGTTTCGGCGGGAATCTTTGGATTTACAAAGGTGTACCTTTTTAATTATTTTGTTGTTTTCAGACTTGAAAGTAAAGCTTTTTTTCTTTCTAACACCGTTTTGTTAGAAAGAAAAAAATTGTTTAGATCTTGACGGCGGATGCGTCTGCCCACCTACTGTTTGGCGGGCCGGATCGAGAGAGTCTGGATTGAGGGAGGCCTTTTAACCCTTCCAGCCGAACTCTGCCGACCCATCGCCTTGCACCGCAGTTGGAGGGATGGATTCATACGTCCGTAACTCCTGGACACACTGACCCCCAGATTCCCACTTAACCCGATGTTTGTGTATTTGTTACTCTTTCATGCAAAAACTACTGAATGAAAAATGATTTTTATGAAACTTTACAACAATATAGTTCATACATCAGAATAACATATATGCTATAATTTATGTTTCTAGCTAGGAAGGGGGAGGGGAACGGGGACGGACGGGAAAGGTGATTCAGGGAGAAACAATGTATTTCTTTGAATATGGCATTGCAACGCATACCGGAAACCAGCTTATATAAAAATCTAAATATTTTTGGCGATTAGTGAGAATGTCTGTGTATTGCTATATGAAGTATGGGAAATGTTTGAGACTTTCAAAATACCTTCTTTAACCCCTGCAAAGGTTTTAGGATTATTACAACCACATGACAATACACCTGAAAAAATTTTTAATCTTTACAAAAATTCTTGCGAAACTGTCAAAAATTTGAGGATGACATTTTGCAAAACAAAGTTTGTGAAGTCAAAATTCAATATTCAAAACTCTTTAAATTAATGAAATAATATGAAGTACTTACATGATAATTTGAATCGAATCAAGAATTACAGATACGTTAAATATGTACCTATTTTAGATACCAAATTTATTTGATTGTTCCTATAATATTTGATTGTTCTTATTTAATATACAAAAATGAATATTTATAATATGTGAAAAATTAAAAATTTGAATTAAAATATTGTAATAGGTGGCACGCAAGCTATTTGAAAACTGAATGTACTGGGACTGAATATATGGAACGCGAGAGCGGGGTTGGCGGGACGGGGGAGTGAAAGTTGGGAAAGGAACGCATGAGAAAGTAGATACAAGGAGAAACAATTTATTTCTTTGAATACGTCATTGCAACGCATGCCGGGAATCAGGTAGTCTATTATAACTGTTATCAATGAAAGTGATAACTTCTATAGAATTGCCAACTGCCAGTGATAGTTTATAAAAATTTTATGTGAAACAGCACAAGAGTCTAACAGGGAATATCTCAAATATAAAGGTAAACATAATAAATTCACGAAAAAAATTGCCTTCTTAGGATCGCACCCTGTATAGGTCTCGCAAGTTAAGTTGACTTCATCACAGTACTCACACAGATGCAAAACTTTCATACAGCGTGTTTCGTTTGGAGCTTTTAACAAAAAAGCAATTAATAATTATTTCACAATTGAGAATTCGAATCCAAAGCGTGTTTAGATAGGTAACATAAAACTAATGTTGTTTTACAACATTTTTATAGAAATACTGAAGGTTTAGGAAGAAAAATAAGTTTATTAAGTAAATGCGATAATCTTCAGGATTGAATTCAAAGGGGTATTCATAAATAACAACAAGGTAAAATAAATATTATGTTATTTAAAAAGATCAATTCGGTTTTCATTCAAATTTTAAAATTTCCCATATTAAACATCTCCATTGCCGCCATTTTTTTACAGATTTGAAATTTGTAAAGTTTCGTTTAAAACTCAATACGCATGAATTACTTGGTTTACCTTAGAACTAGTTTACTAAGAACCTAACGTTGAAATGAAGTGTGATTTACAAAACCTGGGCTTACAAATTTGGCTGCTTATGGGTTATTTATTTTTTATAATTATGTGTTAGCAATCATCAGCAACAGTAATTATTTAATTATGTATCAGTCATCATCAGCAACTATCTATACGTATATTATCTAAAATATAACAGATTACTAACACAAAGGTACAAAAGATTAACTGTTGAATATGTACTAGTCTGTGATACTCCAGTTGCCTTAGACGTCAAATCATACAAGTCATTTATGCTTTTTTTTTTTTTTTTACATTAACTCCACACAGGAGGCCCTGAGGAAAATAATTTCCCTCAGGGCCTATGTCATCTGGGATGCTGTGTGGAGGGTCTTTTTGAGGAGAGGAAGGAATGAACATTGGTCTTGAAGAGACCCATGTTGTAGGAAGGAGGAAACACAGAGGCCGGCAAATCATTCCACAGCCGAGCTGTTGAACACAAGAACGAGTCGAAGAAACGACCCGTTCTCATGTGACAAATGTCAACCGTGTACAAATGTTGGGCACGCGTTTGGCGTGTTTCCCGACTATGCACCGGTGCCGAAGGGATCAATGATGCTAGTTCCTCGGAGCATCTTCCATTGTAATACCGGTAGAACAAGGATAGCATTCCCACCCGACGCCTGTGCTCTAAAGATTGCAATCCGTCTGTTAAGATGGGAGAATCTATCAAACGGACCGCCCGTTTCTGCACAGAGTCGAGGGTATTTTTCAGGTATTTTGGAGCTCCAGACCAGAGATGGCTGCCAAATTCAACCGTGGGGCGTACTTGTGATTTGTACAAGGTTAGCAGTTGTGTACTATTAAAGTATCTGCGGGCCCTGTACAGTACGCCCAGTTTTTGGGAGGCTAGCTTTAATCTGGCTTCAATGGAGCCCCCATACCTGAGCTGGTCACTTAGGGTTACACCAAGCATATCAATGGAGGGCCTGTTCGGAAGATTGCTTCCGTTGAAAGAGACTAGATTTTCATTTCGATCCCTTTTGGACGTAATCAGACAAGATTGGGTCTTTGAAACATTAAATTCAACGAGATTATTTTTACCCCAAGAGAAAACACTCTCGAGGTAGCCGTCCATTCTTTGCTTCAAAGCCCTACGAGCTGTTGGAGTTTGTGAGCCCTTTGGGGGCTTGTCAAACAAAAAGCTTAAAAGTTGACCACCGTTTTTTTTCATCATGAATAAGTAAAATAATTAAACATACGGAATAAAATTTCACGATTTGGTCCATTCAGTGATTAGCCACGTTTCGTTTCGTAACAGGACTCCATGATATCGTAATAAATATTAAACTTGCACACTTTACAAACACTATTTATTTTTTCAAATTTATAAATTAGTCATTATTTGTCACTTGCGAAATGTAGGTGCACGTATGTTTAAATCAAATTACGAACCGAATGAATAGGACATCCTGTAAGCACAGCCTCAAAAGGGTGTCGTTAAACTTGCCTCTCTTCTAACTAGTTACAATAAGTGGGCGTAAGCAAGACAGAGAGCCTTATCGGATTTGTGGGCGTCGCTTGACGTTCACACAGATAGACCAATACATCAATACTAAGCATTTTTATTGCTTCCAACTTAAAGTGTTTTACCTATAACTCAAACTGTATACGCATTAGTAGTAAAGAAAAAATAAAATATCTTGGTATAATTATTATTGAAAATAACATCAAAAGGAAAAGTCAAATAAATTCCACAGTAGACAGAATGAGAAAACTGATCTATATATTTTTTAGACTTAGAAATACTGTATCATTAAAAATACTAAAAGATATTTATTACGCACTTGCGCACTCTGTATAGGTAAAACACTTTTGGAAGCAATAAAAATGCTTAGTATTGATGTATTGGTCTATCTGTGTGAACGTCAAGCGACGCCCACAAATCCGATAAGGCTTTCTGTCTTGCTTACGCCCACTTATTGTAACTAGTTAGAAGATTAAGTTTAACAGTAGTTTACTTTTCAAAATCTATACCTATTAAACGTGTAGCGGCATGTGGCGGCTCGTCGATTATTTACTTTATAAAATATTATATATATATGAATATTATAATAAATTAATCTTTTTAAATAACATAATATTTTTTTAACCTTGTTATTATTTATGTATACCCCTTTGAATTCAATCCTGAAGATTATCGCATTTAGTTAATAAACTTATTTTTCTTCCTAAACCTTCAGTATTTCTATAAAAATGTTGTAAAACAACATTAGTTTTATGTTACCGATTTAAACACGCTTTGGATTTGAATTCTCAATTGTGAAATAATTTTTAATTGCTTTTTTTGTTAAAAGCCCAAAACGAAACACGCTTTATGAAAGTTTTGCATCTGTGTGAGTACTGGGATGAAGTCAACTTAACTTGTGAGACCTATACTACAATATGGAAGCATAGCTTGGGGGGTTCATATAAATTATCCCTACTTCCACTGGAAACAATTAAAAAATATGAATAAAAATCATCTTAAAAAAGCCCTATTACTACCCAACAATAAATGTTTTCCAAGATTTCCCGGTTCCCCCACTTAACAAACACTTATGACAAAATTACACTACCACAATTAGGTACATAAAGATTTCTTTAATAAAATTACTATACTAAAATTAAATAGTACCAAAAGAATCATATCTGTTAGAGGACTGACCGTACCATTAGTACGAACCACAACAGCACAACATCACTATACATTCAATGGTTTAAAATTATTCAATAAATTATCCCCTAGTCCCTCCTCCACCTCTACCCCTCCCCACTATATTCAGCCTCATAACACACCCCAATAGGGGATGCCACAGTCTCACAGGGAGCAGTTGGGACTCTTGTGAGGAATGCGCATTAAAAAGAAATTATTATGTTATTAAGATAATATCAACATATTTATACAGAATATTTACACCAATACAGGCACACGAATTTGAATGGTGGAAGAAGTTGGTGACGCCTGAGGAGGACACAGACATGGTGCAATCAATTTTTTACTTTAAGGCGGTACACAATCCTAAAAAATTTTGTTTGCTCAAAACTCACATTTTAATCATTTCCGGCGAATTGGTAACTATAATAACTTTTTTATTTCCATGCCGCACAGGGAATGCTAGTTGTTTATATTTTAGAATAATAAAAACAGTACCATACCTTTAATATGTTTTAGGTGCAACGATTTTAAAATTTTATAACCCGTTTTTCAACAATAAAGTTAGCGGTAAGCACCAGATTTTATCTTTCTAGACAATGAATAAATAATTTCGGGAGGACAACATGGAGACACATTTTAAATATTTGTAACACGTTCTTCAGAATTAATTAAAATGAACGCGGCAGAAAGGTCGAATCTCCAGGCCTGCTAGGGTGAATTCGACCGGACGTTCGTACAATACGCCGTGCCGCGGCGTATATTTGTGTCCACGCTTTCTTCACTTACGTTATTAAGATTCCCACATTATTGAGTCTTCTTCTTCTTTTCTTTGATACGACAAATTCGACAGTAGGTCCGTCCAATACACGGGTCGCGTGTCACAATTTGTATTCACGGGTTCTTTACTTACGTCGTTAAGATTCTGAATATATTTTAGGGTATATTGTCATCTTAATAGAAAGATACGATGAAAAGGAGAGAAAGGTGGGGAAATGCCTATCCCAAACCGGTCACCCAAGCCGTTTCAGGCGACGCGACGCGTTTTCCGATTCTTTTCTTTAGAATAAATTACTTTGAAAAAATGTAGAAAGTGGATTTACGGATTAAAAATGTTATAATAGAGATGTGACCTTCAACTACTATCAATATTTATATATTGATAAACCATTCTCTGATAATATAATGTATGTTTAGCACTTGTCGAGCTGCCGCGGTTCAGTTGTGTGCTGAACCGCGGCAATAAATTTTATTTTATTCAAATAATATTTACATAGCAGGTTAATCAAATATCACTGGCAGTTGGCAATTCTATAGATGTTATCACTTTGATTGATAACAGTTATAGTAGACTAGCTGATTCCCGGCATGCGTTGCAATGCCGTATTCAAATAAATAAATTGTTTCTCCTTGCATGTACTTTCTCATGCGTACCTCTCCCAACTCCCACTCCCCCGTCCAGCCAACCCCGCTCTCGCGTTCCATATATTCAGTCCCAGTACATTCAGTTTTTAAATAGCTCGCGTGCCACCTATTACAATTTTTTAAAAAAATTTTTTAATTTTTCACATATTATGAATATTCATTTTTGTATATTAAATAAGAACAATCAAATATTATAGGAACAATCAAATAAATTTGGTACCTAAAATAGGTACATATTTAACGTATCTGTAATTCTTGATTCGATTCAAATTATCATGTAAATACTTCATATTATTTCATTAATTTAAAGAGTTTTTAAAATTGAATTTTGACTAACAAACTTTGTTTTGCAAAATGTCATCCTCAAATTTTTGACAGTTTCGCAAGAATTTTTGTAAAGATTAAAAAAATTTTCAGGTGTATTGTCATGTGGTTGTAATAATCCAAGAACCTTTGCAGGGGTTTAAAGAAGGTATTTTAAAAGTTTCAAACATTTCCCATGCTTAATATAGCAATACACAGACATCTCACTAATCCCAAAACATATTTTGAATTTTATATAAGCTGGTTTCCGGTATGCGTTGCAAAGCCATATTCAAAGAAATACATTGTTTCTCCCTGAATCACCTTTCCCGTCCGTCCCCGTTCCCCTCCCGCGTCCCCGTTCCCCTCCCGCGTCCCCTTCCTAGCTAGCAATATAAAAATAGCCTATATGTTATTCTGATGTATGAACTATATTATTGTAAAGTTTCATTAAAATAATTTTTCATTCAGTAGTTTTTGCGTGAAAGAGTAACAAATATACAAACATCCATACAATTTTTCGCGTTTATAATATTAGTAATTTATAGATTAGATACGTTATCTCTGTACATAGTCTATAAATAAATTCTTCTTGTCACTTGTTGTTGATTCTGTTATTTTCGAGTCACGTAACACAGCAAACATATTTTGTGATACCATTTCAATTCAAAATTAATAGATTACTTAGTTTTAACCACGTTTAATTTTAAAAAAATCAACGTGTTTCGTAAGCAATACTTACTTAATTAGGGTATTTTCAAAACTTTATAAAAACCCTGATGAAGTAAGCATTGCTTATGAAACATATCGATTTTTTTTAAATAAAATGAAGTAGGTAATGTGTATACCAAAGTATAAGTATAAAAAAGCGACAATGTAAATAAATTCTTTTGATATCTGTACGAAATTATTATGAAACGTATTTTTGAAGTCGATTTTAAGTTTAAAATTGGTAAAAAAATGCACAAAAATATAAAATTTTATTATAATTATAATTTCGGGGGTTAACTGTCGTGGGTTAACTGTTTACAGACAGAAATAACCAAATCAAGTTAAGATAGTAATGGTCCAATATTAAATAAACAAAAATAACTCATTCACTCTTCAACTCCTCCCCTGATCAATATCTGATGCTCTGCACTCCTTTAATATGCTTTCTCTCTTGCATATAGTTTTTACTTCTCTTTATAAAAAAAACAACCTAAACATCACCCCGCTTGTCCGCAGGGATAGACAGGGAGGACAGAACTCGGTCGTGATATTCATATATCGTTTTATACATAATCTTCTATTATTCTGACTCTTGACATGGCTCGCGATAAGTATCTGATTCACTTGATCGTGCCATGTTGTCCTAGACTTGTTTTACCATTTACATTTGCGTCAAATATTCTCATTTCACTACTTTCTTCGTTCATTCGCTCCACGCCCCCAAACCGTCCGAAGGTCTCTTTCTTAATCTTACCCATTACGCTTACATCACCCTTACATTCTTCGCGGATCTCCACATTTCTCACACTATCATTCATGGTTTTACCACACATACGCCTCAAAGATCTCATGTCAACAGCATTCAGTCTACTTTTATTCTTCCTTTGCCAGTTCCATGCCTCATTGCCATACATCAGGGTAGGTACCAGCACTCCATTGCGGACTGCTGACTTCACTTCTTTGGACAGTTTTTTATTAGCGCCAACGGCATTCAGTCCTCCATAATGGGGTAACCTGCATTTACCCTTCTTTTAATATCTTTCTCAGCCTTCCCATCTCTCGTAAAATTGCTTCATTCTTTTAACGTCTTTATTTTCACCCTATATAAACATAACAAAATTTGCCAGGCGGGTCGCCGAAACCATTTATTAAATAGCCAACACACCTTCCATAGATCACCCCAAATGGCAAGCTACGTTGAGACTTAGCAGGGATATTCAGGTTCTTGGGGTGAGGTTTGTCCAGGTTTTGGCGCAAAAAATGAGCCAAGTCGGCCAGTGGGCAGGCATATCCGCCGCCAAGACCTGAACAAACCTCATCCCATGAACCAGGGCACCCCTGCTTAGTCACCAAACGTAGCAAATAACTAGGGGTGACCTATATACAGGGATTTTGAATATTTAATAAATGGCTCCCGGGGCGGCGGTACTCATACCCGCCTCCCTAACTATCATATCAAGTGATAAAACTAACTAACTAACTAACCATCAGGCCGTTTCTCCACAGGGGTGGGCAGAGAGGACGGACCGCCAAACAACTCGGCCTTGGCACACACTCTTTGCCTCATTCACATTCATACATCGTCTCATACATGCTCTTCTATTATTCTGACTTTTGACATGGTCCGACTCAAGTATCTGGTTCACTTGATCGTGCCATGTCTTCCTCGGGCGTCCCCGACTTCTTCTGCCATTCACATTCGCGTCGTATATTCGTCTTACACTACTTTCTTCGTTCATTCGCTCTACATGCCCTAACCATCTGAGGGTCCCTTTCTTAATCTTACTCATTATGCTTACATCAGCCTTACATTCTTTGCGGATATCCACATTTCTCACACGATCATACATTGTTTTACCACACATACATCTCAGTGATCTCATTTCAACAGCATTCAGTTTACTTTCATCCTTCCTCTGCCAGTTCTATGCCTCACTGCCATACATCAGGATAGGTTTTTTTTATTTATTTATTTTTTTTTTTTTATAGCGACTATATAAAAATTTTTACATACAAAGTATATCTAATGGTGTTATTAAGAATAAAATATTGTATTTCTTAGTCCTCCTCACTAGGGGGTCCTGTGCCGAGGCGGACTAAAGTTATTTAAATATAGTTCATTTGTCTTCTATGTCGTTTTCAGCGTCTTCGCTAGGGTTTTCTCATTGACCTGTTTAAGCCATATTTTTATTCTTGATTTGTATTCAATTGGATTTTTTTATTAGTTTTATGTCTTGGGGAAGGAACCTTTTATCTCTTAACAATTCTCGTGTTCATACAGCTTTATGTAAGTTTATTAACCTGAATGAATTCAATATTAAATTTGTTTTAGTGATCTAAATGTGTCCAACATTTAATTTGTTTTATTATTTTCCTAATAGATTAACCGAATTTTTTTATCCACTTTAACTATTACCGGCACAAAGCACTCTTTTCAGGGTGAATTGCCTAAAACCAAAAAAAAAAGGATGTTATGGAGTTTTGTTGCAAAGTATGTATAGTTTCTTTGTCCAAATGTGGTTTTATAACTTGGAATATTTTTTATATCATTTTTATTCGATCTAGTGTTATGCATACACGGTCTAGTAGAGGATTCATTATTTTTGAAGAGCTTCAATAATATATTTTTGGCATATATTTGCTGTACATTTGGTACGTCAAAGTTATTGAAAATTTCAATTGAAGGCGTTCTAATTGGTGTTTTCAATAGGGTCTTTATGATTCCTTTTTGAATCGTATTCAGGTTGTGTAGGTACGTATGTGTAGCAGATCCCCATCCTATGATTCCATATTCAAATATCAGGACTCCATTGTGGACTGCTAGCTTTGCTTCTTTTGACAGTTTTTTATTAGCGCCAACGGCATTCAGTCCACCATTAATGGAGTTACCGGCATTCACTCTTCTTTCAATATCTCTATCAACCTTCTCATCTCTCGTAAACATACTACCCAGATACACAAACTCATCCACCTGCTCCAAGTATTCATCATTCACAACTATGTTACATACTGTTTTCGTACTCTCTCTTTCAAACAGCGAGACTTTAGACTTACCTACATTCATCATTAACTCATTCTTCATACATACTTGGTTCATCCTAGATACAAGAGACTGTAGATCTTCCATAGTGTCAGAAATCAGTACCGCATCATCAGCATACAACAGGCAACAGATCAAGTCATCCATACTGTAAATCCGTCCATACGCTAGCCTAAACGTTCAATATATATCACAATATTTGATATTTATTTATGTATCTCAATGCATATTGAACGTATAGGGTAGCACTCTAACAACAATCATGGATCACAATCCATCAATATGGATCGTTATAAATATAGAACTTGTGGCAAACGCTTAAGACGACAATATACCCTAAAATATATTCAGAATCTTAACGTCGTAAGTAAAGAAGCCGTGTATACAAATTGCGACTCGCGATCCATGTATTGGACGGAACTACTATCGAATTTGCCGTATCAAAGAAAAGAAGAAGATAAATAATGTGGGAATCTTAACGACGTAAGTGAAGAAAGCGTGTAAACAAATATACGCCGCGGCACGGCGTATTGGATGAACGTACGGTCGAATTCACCCTAGCAGGCCTGGAGTTTGGACCTTTCCGCCGCGTTCATTTTAATTAATTCTGAAGAACGTGTTACAAATATTAAAAATGTGTCTACATGTTGTCCTTCCGAAATTATCCATTCATCGTCTGAAAAAATAAAATCTGGTGCTTACCGCTCACTTTATAGTTGAAAAACGGGTTATAAAGTTTTAAGATCATTGTGCGTAAAATATATTAATAGTAAGGTACGGTTTTTATTAATCTAAAATATAAATAACTCGCATTCCTTGTGCGGCATGGCAATAAAAAAGTTATTATGAAACAATTAAAATGTGAGTTTTGAGCAAACAAAAATTATTTGGAATGTGTACCGCCTTAAGGCTTGGAATAAACTCCCTCCGGAACTAAAATGCATAACAAGCAACAGCAAACAGAATTTAATGTGCAAAATAAAAACCTACATTTTTTAAAGCTCTCATGCCCTTATTAAATATATCTTATATGAGAGTATTATTCTTGTATTGCCTATAATATGTCTTAATCACACTTGTCTTATTGGATTTACATTATTCTAATCCTTACACATCAATCTGTCTCTTACAGAGGGACGAATCACATTTAGAAGATAATATTATAATCAAATCCTTGTACTATAGTACCCCACATTGTTAAATTTTGCTTTTTCTTTCCTATATTATTATTAAAATACTAGCAGAAGTCCCCGGCGATATTCGCACCTTACACAGAGTTTTCTAAATCAAATGTGTGTAAAATTTCATCAACCTCCGCATAAAACTGTTGATTTGCAATTTTGCATACAAATCAAAACCATACAGCTCGCTTGCCAGCTCGCTCGTCCATCACATACAGAAATTCTCCTATTCATATATATTGTATATATATATTATATATTTTAACCAAATTTACAAAACCTTGACTAATTATATACCTAAACCTTCCTCAAGAATCTCTACATCTATTGGTGAAAAACGCATGAAAATCAGTTCAGTAGTTTTTGAGTTTATTGTGAACAGACAGACAGATGCGGCGGAGGACTTTATTTTATAGTATGTTGAAATTTACCAGGATTAAATAATTGCATTTTCAATAACATGTGTTCTCAATTATGATGGGATCTGCGAGAAAACTGTATCTAAATGTCTCTAATAAACAATAAACAGTTTTAATCTCTAGTGACCTCCCAGGGAAGTATGCTCCTCTTTATTTTATACATTTTAATGCTACATCACATTCAATGGTTAAATGTATTGTACATATAGTTTTGTTAATAAAAAAATCACAATCTTGATGATTTTTAACACAAATGGCGCTCTACAAATCATCCAAATATCAATATTATTATACTTGCCTTTATACCTTTCTGACATAGCCACAGCGGCCCTCGGCTTTTAAAGCTTGGAGAGCCCTGCTCTGGAGGGGAACTGCCATCCTTACAACAGGGAGATGGACAAGAGGAAGGTTGAGAAGTACTTGCCTAATCAGATCTGCTCATTTCAAGCAATGTTTCAATTCTAAATAGTTGTCTCTCACTAGGGCGATACTGAGAGTATCTACCAATTCAGAACGTTGAGTAAATACACAACATATAGAGAAATAACCCATGTAAAATAATAGTATTGAATCTGTCCACTCTGGGATTTGAAGCCGTGATCTCTGGTCCTGGGCCAAGGAGCTAACGTCTCTGCTACGGGAGTGGCTCAAATCAACTTGCTATTATTTTATTGAGGTAGGTCTAACAACAATTTCGAAGTAGAAACGAAAATTTAAAAAAATAATTTCTTGTTCCAAATCCTTAACCAGAGCTAGAGGGAGTGGTGACCTCACAGTTGATCCCTGACAATTGTCCCCCCGAAACGACATTAATTATAAACTTATAATTTTTGTGCATTATTTACTAATTTCAAAGCTTTGATCGATCTCAAAAATGCATTAAAAATAATAAGTTGGTATGGATATCAAACGAAGAGAGTGTCAATATTTTATACTTCCTACTCTGCTCTGGTATACCTATACAGTATATAGACAAGCAGTTTTATCCTTGATGCATTTGAATGAAAATATGTTTTATACTTTTGTTATTTAGTGTACATCCTCTCTGCACACCCCTTCGGAGACACTTAGTTATATATTATGTAAGTAGGTATTCTGTATTTTCTCTAAACCGACTGCATATTGTACATAAGTATGTCGGGGGGCCAACTGTGGGGGTATCAACTGTAATGGAAGCAGAGGGGGTCATTAGTAATAAGGCAATATTTTAGTTGAAAAATACAATTTATTGAAATGTATAGTAATTTAGTCAATCAATACATAATGTACATTGGGGAACTATTTCCTTTTAAAGGTTACACACATAATATTAAATTGATAAACAGTATTTCAAATTTTCCGACACATAAGAGCAGGAAAACCAAAAAAAATTACCATTTATTGATACCGCCGCCCTGGTAACAATTTATTGGTTAACCAACACTCCTGTCATAGGTCACCCAAAGAGATTCGCTACGTTACGTTTATGACTTAACATGGGTTCCTGGGGTGAGGTTTATCTAGGTCTTTACGGCGAATGCATTTGCCCACCAACTGTGTGGTGGACCGGATCTGGAGAAATTGGATGAGAAAGTCTCTTTGACTTCTCCAGCCGGACCCTCTTGACCCATCGCCTTGCACCGCAGCGGGAGGATGGATTCGTGCATCCATCACTCCGGTACACACACACTGACCTCCAGATTCCTACCAAACATCATACATCTCATATCGTTTTGCTTCCCAGAACATCCTCTCCTTCATTTCCTTAAAAATAACCTCCACACGGCATCCTCAAAGATTACATAGGCTATGAGAGAATGGTTTTTTCTCATGGCCTCCTGTGTGGAGGTTTTATAAAAAGATAATTAGAGATATTTTAAAGATGCTTTTTAAAAACAAATATCTCTCTTCTCTCTCTGGCGTTTATTTAATTGTTTTATTTAGTTACAAAGTTACAAAAAATCAAAAAGATAAAACAAAGTGTTCAGGAAATACCAACAAAAAGAAAAAACAGTAAATACAAAATAGAGACAAAATATTGGTATTTGCCTACAGTAAATAGGTAGCAAAAGTCAAACATTAAAAGGCAAAATAAGGTATTTAGCAAATATCAATTTAGAAGTAAATACAACAATTACAAAGAAGAGAAAAAAAACTGTTGTCTATAGTTAACAGCAAAGCCAAACATTAAAAGGCAAAGTAAGGTATTTTGAAAATATCATTTAAAAAGAAACATCCATTACAAAGAATGTATAAAAAGTTTTGGTGCCTACAGTAAACAGCAAAGTCAAACAATAAAAGACAAAGTAAGATATTTAGTAAATATCAATTTAGAAGTAAATACAACAATTAAAAAGAGAAAAACTATTGACACCTGTCTACAGTAAAGCCAAACATTAAAAGGCAAAGTATGGTATTTAGTAAATATTATTTTAAAAAGAAATGACAGATTAAAATTTACAACAATATTAGCGAAACAAAACATTAGAATATTCTGGGAAATTTTTGTATGAAAATATCAACAGAACTGAATTTATTTCCAAGTCTTTGTAGCCTTTGTACTGGGGAAGGGATCAAATAGTTTGTTTTCGACGAACAAACAAAGTACAACTCTGGAAGTCTCGTGTTACGACAAATGGTATTAAGACAAAGTAATTAAATAATTCATTATTGAACAGATATTTAGCTAAAAGTACTTATACAATTAACAGAATTATAATGGAAATATGTTTCAAAAGACGGATTAAATTTTCAACAATAAAAAAATTATTTAGATGTAAAACTAAACAAAATATCAACATTTTTAATAATGCAATGAGAAATTCCTTTCTTAAACACCAAATGAAGTATGTACTTTATACAGTGATAATGTGAAGCACTCCAAGTAAAACTTATTTCACCCTATAGTACTTACTCAAGTTAAAACTATATTCTTATCATAAAACATGATCATTTTCATTAATTGCAAAACATCTAAACTATAAAACAATGAATGAATGATTGGTTTAAATCTGGGACAGACCACCTGTAGATGAGTGCATCAATAGACCATAACAAAAAATAAATTTAGGTACTTAAATCATTTTAAAATAAAAAAAAATCAGTTTAAGAAAAAAAAAACGCGATAACATGCTACGAAAATTATTATAAACACATTTTTTCAGTTATTTTACAAGTTATATAAATGTAAAAATTCACAGTATTTCTTTAAATGTTATTTTAGACATTCCCCACAAGACTTTTGATATACTTTCAACTAGTCGTGTTTTATTAAACATTTTCAATTTTTTTGCTTAAATATTATCATTTTTAATATTAGCGCGCTCTCTCTAACATTTAAATTTACACATCTCTCCTTCTTCTTCTTTTTGAGCAGGCCTTAAACAGGAAACAGTGGTTATAAATGCAGAAAATTAACATAAATATATAATCTTCCAATATCATCAAAATCACAGATAATATTGTGTAATAATAAAATAGTATAAACTTATTGTTAACAGTAATGTCGTGGGGTAATGACTACAACTAGGTAACTCTGAAATCAGCGTTTTAGAGTTACCCACTAAAAGCATAACTCTATTTCCTCGTCTATGAATGCTACAAACAGAAAAGTCGTAACGCATTGGAATCATCTACTTATTTGAACATGTTTTGTAGTGAGTATCTCCAAACAACCAACGGTATCGTTTCATTCTATAATTAGGTAACTCTAGTTACCACCAGTGTTTTACCATGTTTCAATTAGTCAAGTAGACTTAGCTAGTTGTAGCACTAAAATTTGTGGAATTGCTGAAGTTGCATTTTTTAATGTTGTAACAACTAGGTAAGTCATTCAATTTTTGTAAATACATACATAAAAAAAATGATACGCAAATTTTTGATTTCCAAAATATGCGTATTACAGTTCCCAACACATCAATCTATGATTTTACAATACTTATCAGTAGGGCCCGGATTAATATGTGAGCATCAGAGACAGATAGTGTAAATTAAAAATATGTAAATACATATTTTTAATTTACACGATTTTCGGTCTCGTATATGTTCTCTACCTAGATTATCATATATAGATTGTGAAAAACTAATTTTTATTTTCCATATTTTTCCATATTTTATGGTTAAGTCCATATTTTACAAAAAAATATCACAATCATCCATATTTTCGATTTTTATATCTTAAAACATAAGTTAATTCACAAAAATTGATATAATTTTATTTATTTGCATTCTCGGGACTACACGGCAGCGCTTGTTTCATTTTTTTCGCATATTATTCCTCGTAATTTGATTTTTGATTCTCTTCCTCTCCGCGCGATTTCAACATCGCTAAATGAAAACCTGAAGATTATTGAAGGAATAGAAAAAAATGTTTCTGAAGCGGGAGGCCCTGTTAGTATATTTTAGACAAAAATAAAGGATTTGATACTTTAAAAACGACTAATAAAGTTCTGAGCGGAAGCTTTGAAGGTAGGTACTGCAGACGTACTTTACACAATTTTGGAACTAGGCGTATTTAAGTACGCTCCCATTACATCATGTGACGTGGAAAGTTCTTTCAGCCAATATAAGGCTATATTTAGAACAAATCCACAAAGTATTAATTTTAATAATTTAAAAAAGCATGTGATTGTGTACTAGCGTGTTTCAATTATTTCAACTTTTGAATTCAGAAACGCCCGGGGTCTCAAAAGTTGCGTCTTGCAATGAAAATGAGAACTGCATTTAAATTTATTTTAAAAAAAATGGTTATTAGCCCGCTAAAATGCATTGAAAATCAGAAAACAAACCTAAAACCATTTTTTTTTAATTTTTAATAAATTATTTTTTCAGTAATCTGACCTTTTAACGTTTGTTTATTATTAAAAAATGCGTATAACTGACAAAAATGAAAAAAAGGTTCAACTTTATGAATACAAGTAAGTCAACAAGAATTCTGATTTTATTCAGAAAAAGTGTTATTTTCCCCTTTTATTTTTTCAACCAACACATCACACACGTTTAAAAAATTTTTTTTTTTTTTGTTCTTTGTACTGCAGTTATGTAATGAAAAATAAGTTTGGTACAAAATATAAAATATGAACCCTTTGTTTTATTTTTTTTTCAAATCACGTAATCTATTTTTTTTCGAAACTTCCGGCCATTTTAGCGGGCTAATAGTGAACAATAATTTTTTTTTTACGTTTTCGAATAGCTACAGATCATACGAAACTTTTGAGACCCCGGGCGTTTAAATATAAGGCCATTTGTTTTCTCTCTATGGAGAGCGACACACACTATTGTGTACTGCAATCAATTTAATAAGAGAGATTTAGAGGAAGATTTTTTTTTTTTACATTAACTCCACACGGCCCTAAGGAAAATAATTTCCCTCAGGGCCTATGTCATCTGGGATGCCGTGTGGAAGGTTTTTTGAGGAGAGGAAGGAATGAATGTTGGTCTTGAACAGATCCATGTTGAAGGAAGGAGGAAACACAGAGACCGGCAAATCATTCCACAGCTGAGCTGTTGAACACAAAAACGACTCGAAGAAACGACCCGTTCTCATGTGACAAATGTCAACCGTGTACAAATGTTTGTATGTTTGGCGTGTTTCTCGACTATGCACCGGTGCCGAAGAGATCAATGATGCTAGTTCCTCGGAGCATCTTCCATTGTAATACCGGTAGAACAAGGATAGCATTCCCACCCGACGCCTGTGCTCTAAAGATTGCAATCCGTCTGTTAAGATAGGAGAATCTATCAAACGGACCGCCCGTTTCTGCACAGAGTCGAGGGTATTTTTCAGGTATATAGGAGCTCCAGACCAGAGCAAATTCAACCGTGGGGCGCACTTGAGATTTGTACAGGGTTAGCAGTTGTGTACTATTAAAGTATATGCGGGCCCTGTACAGTACGCCCAGTTTTTGGGAGGCTAACTTTACTCTGGTTTCGATGGAGCCCCCATACCTGAGCTGGATGAATAAAACTTCACTTTTTATTTGAATTACCTGAACATTTCGCTATCTTTTTATAATTTTCTTAATGTAAGTGTTACTGCATAGTAATTTTTCACAATAAACAATGTATAATATGAAAGATATTCTTATTTTATTCTTCATATTTTTTCCATATTTTACATTTTTTAGTCCATATTATATGTACATATTTTGAATTTTTCAATACATATTTTTCCGAGCCCTACTTATCAGTATAAATATACAACAGTTGATTTATCAGATTGATTACCATCTTATTATTCTATTTCACAACAAAACTGATTTTATAGTTATCTAGTTGTAGTAATTACACCACGAGTTTATAATTTACTTATAAATAGTTGACACAAACAGCCTTTGAAGTTTGTTATGTTCAAATTATTGTCAAATACATACATCCATATTGTTAAAAATTTGTTACAAAGATTGTGTAAACATTGTATTGGGGAATACAAACCATATATTGTTACATAAAATGTTAATGTTATATTAAAATTAATTAAATTCATATTGTTTTGTCTTTGAAGTTTCTGATCTTAAAAACAATATGAGGATGAATTCTATCATGACATCGTCTCTGTTTAGTTTTAGTAAATATATATATTAATATGCGCCACTATATAGACTGTTTGGACAGGTTGGACATCTTACGGTACTTTGAATTATATCTTTTTGGTTTGACTGACGGTTGAACCTTCCTACCCAGGATCTGGCGTCGATAACTCTACCAACCAAGCGAAATTCTGATTGTATAGTAAGGTGGGTCACGTCTGTACGTAAAAATCTTGTTTTGATTTGTCTAATAGTGATTAAAGGGTATTTTTTATAATATTTGGATACCATCTTCTTCCTCTGGATTGACTTAGAAATTTAACATAATAGAGAAAAACCCACTCTTGTTAAATCTTAAAAAGTGTTAGATAAACCATTAATAATGAACTTTTTTTAATAAAACACGAAATAGAGGGAATATTTTGATTTGTTTTTTAAATATATTTATATATTAATATTATTCAAATTATCTCAAGGCAGTATATTCAAATATCTACCAGCAAAATCCTTCTTACTCTCAAATTTCGGCATTATTTTGCGAGATTCAATCTTGGGACTTTTTTAAAATAGTTTCGTAAATATATACTATATTTGCTATGGAAGATTACAAAAAATATGGTTTAAAGGATTCAAAGTAACTTTTATATACACTAGAAATAACCCCTTAGAATGAAAATTTTCAAAACTTTGAAGTGAATCCGGAGGAAGAAGATCGTATCAGAAATTTGAAAAATTTTAACACGTCGTTTTGAACCCATTTGGCACCTTTTACCACTCTTAGAATTAATAAATAATTTTTTTTTAAATAACCCACCTTACTGTATAGTCCGACATTTATTGCGTGTATTATTTATCTGCTGTAATGTTGTAGTTTTAGAAGAATACGTATATATCCGCGGGTGTGTGCGTGATTGCCACGAAATTGTCAACGAGTCTGTCTGCCGAGTTTCAGCCCGATCGGATGTTGAAAAGTGTACGTTGATTCATACATTAATTTATTCTAACAAAATTAAAATTCTAAAAGATTTATAAAGTCACAGCAATGATAGCAGTCGTAGGCCGTAGTCGGTAGGCCGGGTAGTAAATGTTCAAAAAGAATAAGAAGAAGAGATATGTAAATACTTATGTTAGAGAGAGCGCGCTAATATTAAAAACGATAACTAAGCTAAAATTGTGAAAATGTTTACAAAAATCGATTCCGCGCGTTTTCATCTCACGACAAAATATCTTCTTAAACCTAACCTTAACTAACATAACCTAACCTTACTGAACTAACATAACATAACCTAACCTAACCAAAAAATGCGACAAAAATAATACAGACATCCTGTAAAGACAACAAATTATTGTTCAAAAATACTAAAAAGAAATTAAGTCGAAGGATATTTTTTCAGGAATATTTTGCCTTGGAATGAAAACTTGCATTAGCGCAAAAATCTCTGGAAAAATGCTTATATTGCATTTAAAGATACACTGCGAATGTTTCATACCCATAACATGTTAAATAACCGAATAAAATGTGTTTTCAATAATTTTCGGAGACTACTTTGAGATTTTTCAACCAAGGGAATTTCATATATTTACCGATTCGACTCTACAAACGTAAAGATATTATTTTAAAAAAGAACATCGTGCAATGAAATCAGGCTGACGAAAAAAGGTCAAAGCTAATACGGAAAATAGTTAGAGTTGGAGCTTCCGACGGTCGAGGGGTAAAGCTCTTGACTCGCAATCCAAAGGTCGCAGAATCGAATTCAAGTGTGTGCAAATAAATTTAATATGATTAATTTGTGTTATTTCACAATTAATTAATTTTAAAAAAAATAATAATATTTCCGGAACATTCCAGAGTGGAAAATACTGACAAAATCGCCCTGGTGTAAGACCACTATTCAGAATTGAAACGTTGCTTGAAATAGCTTTTCCGTGTTTGTTGACCAGATCTGAATAGCCAGATACTTCCCCACCCTCCTCTTCCTTATCTCCCCCCCCTCCCTACTTCCTTCAGCCTCACAACATACCATTTGGGAATACCATAGTCTTAATGGCTCCAGACGGGAGCAGCTTGGACCCTTGTGAGGTATTCATATAAAAAATGAGTGTGTAATTGACACGCGATAGAAGTGAAACCTTCAGAAAACTAAAGTAGACAAGAGTGGGGAGGCTACGAAGCACCGCACAAAGAGGAGACCGATTATACTATCTCATTCTCTGGCAGGCTATAGATGTTTGTGTTTGTCTCTTTTTAGTGTCGCAATCGAGTTTCAAATCACAACCGTGTTAAAGAAGTTTTCACTTTAAAAAAATAAAAAAATCTATTTGTTTCAAAACCATTGGTTTCTTTGTCAGGATAAGGAATAACAAAATTAAAATAATATAAGACAAACAAATATAGACAAATTAGAACCTATAGACAAAAAAACATTATAAAGGGTGGTGATTAATTACTTACAGATATCACTCACAATTATTTTAATTAAAAAATTTAAAAAAAATGGATGCATAATAATTGCATTTATATATTATAAAATTTTATTAATTAATAAAAATAATAAAATCTAGTTGTCTAAATAACAAAAGGAAATTAATATAAACATAAGTAACCCTCACTTATATCAAAAGAATGATTTGTTTCCAAAATGTGGAGCAAAATCAGAATAATTATTATTATTTAAAAACCTCATCTAATGTTCCTAATACCTCATTGTGTTGGCTAGGAAAACACAATAAATATGAAGAAAAAAATTGTTTAATTTAATTTTTATTTTTCAAATTTTGACACAATTTTAGCAGTGTGGTTATTGAGCGCTCGCTTTCAGCCTAGTAGTCATCTGTTAGCAAATATGGGAGGGTTTGGCGTGTTTTCATTTTATTAGTAACTAGCGGGTATCCGGCATGCGTTGCAATACTTTTAGCAGTGTGGTTATTGAGCGCTCGCTTTCAGCCTAGTAGTCATCTGTTAGCAAATATGGGAGGGTTTGGCGTGTTTTCATTTTATTAGTAACTAGCGGGTATCCGGCATGCGTTGCAATACTTTTAGCAGTGTGGTTATTGAGCGCTCGCTTTCAGCCTAGTAGTCATCTGTTAGCAAATATGGGAGGGTTTGGCGTGTTTTCATTTTATTAGTAACTAGCGGGTATCCGGCATGCGTTGCAATACTTTTAGCAGTGTGGTTATTGAGCGCTCGCTTTCAGCCTAGTAGTCATCTGTTAGCAAATATGGGAGGGTTTGGCGTGTTTTCATTTTATTAGTAACTAGCGGGTATCCGGCATGCGTTGCAATACTTTTAGCAGTGTGGTTATTGAGCGCTCGCTTTCAGCCTAGTAGTCATCTGTTAGCAAATATGGGAGGGTTTGGCGTGTTTTCATTTTATTAGTAACTAGCGGGTATCCGGCATGCGTTGCAATACTTTTAGCAGTGTGGTTATTGAGCGCTCGCTTTCAGCCTAGTAGTCATCTGTTAGCAAATATGGGAGGGTTTGGCGTGTTTTCATTTTATTAGTAACTAGCGGGTATCCGGCATGCGTTGCAATACTTTTAGCAGTGTGGTTATTGAGCGCTCGCTTTCAGCCTAGTAGTCATCTGTTAGCAAATATGGGAGGGTTTGGCGTGTTTTCATTTTATTAGTAACTAGCGGGTATCCGGCATGCGTTGCAATACTTTTAGCATTGTGGTTATTGAGCGCTCGCTTTCAGCCTAGTAGTCATCTGTTAGCAAATATGGGAGGGTTTGGCGTGTTTTCATTTTATTAGTAACTAGCGGGTATCCGGCATGCGTTGCAATACTTTTAGCAGTGTGGTTATTGAGCGCTCGCTTTCAGCCTAGTAGTCATCTGTTAGCAAATATGGGAGGGTTTGGCGTGTTTTCATTTTATTAGTAACTAGCGGGTATCCGGCATACGTTGCAATACTTTTAGCAGTGTGGTTATTGAGCGCTCGCTTTCAGCCTAGTAGTCATCTGTTAGCAAATATGGGAGGGTTTGGCATGTTTTCATTTTATTAGTAACTAGCGGGTATCCGGCATGCGTTGCAATACTTTTAGCAGTGTGGTTATTGAGCGCTCGCTTTCAGCCTAGTAGTCATCTGTTAGCAAATATGGGAGGGTTTGGCGTGTTTTCATTTTATTAGTAACTAGCGGGTATCCGGCATGCGTTGCAATACTTTTAGCAGTGTGGTTATTGAGCGCTCGCTTTCAGCCTAGTAGTCATCTGTTAGCAAATATGGGAGGGTTTGGCGTGTTTTCATTTTATTAGTAACTAGCGGGTATCCGGCATGCGTTGCAATACTTTTAGCAGTGTGGTTATTGAGCGCTCGCTTTCAGCCTAGTAGTCATCTGTTAGCAAATATGGGAGGGTTTGGCGTGTTTTCATTTTATTAGTAACTAGCGGGTATCCGGCATGCGTTGCAATACTTTTAGCAGTGTGGTTATTGAGCGCTCGCTTTCAGCCTAGTAGTCATCTGTTAGCAAATATGGGAGGGTTTGGCGTGTTTTCATTTTATTAGTAACTAGCGGGTATCCGGCATGCGTTGCAATACTTTTAGCAGTGTGGTTATTGAGCGCTCGCTTTCAGCCTAGTAGTCATCTGTTAGCAAATATGGGAGGGTTTGGCATGTTTTCATTTTATTAGTAACTAGCGGGTATCCGGCATGCGTTGCAATACTTTTAGCAGTGTGGTTATTGAGCGCTCGCTTTCAGCCTAGTAGTCATCTGTTAGCAAATATGGGAGGGTTTGGCGTGTTTTCATTTTATTAGTAACTAGCGGGTATCCGGCATGCGTTGCAATACTTTTAGCAGTGTGGTTATTGAGCGCTCGCTTTCAGCCTAGTAGTCATCTGTTAGCAAATATGGGAGGGTTTGGCGTGTTTTCATTTTATTAGTAACTAGCGGGTATCCGGCATGCGTTGCAATACTTTTAGCAGTGTGGTTATTGAGCGCTCGCTTTCAGCCTAGTAGTCATCTGTTAGCAAATATGGGAGGGTTTGGCGTGTTTTCATTTTATTAGTAACTAGCGGGTATCCGGCATGCGTTGCAATACTTTTAGCAGTGTGGTTATTGAGCGCTCGCTTTCAGCCTAGTAGTCATCTGTTAGCAAATATGGGAGGGTTTGGCGTGTTTTCATTTTATTAGTAACTAGCGGGTATCCGGCATGCGTTGCAATACTTTTAGCAGTGTGGTTATTGAGCGCTCGCTTTCAGCCTAGTAGTCATCTGTTAGCAAATATGGGAGGGTTTGGCGTGTTTCCATTTTATTAGTAACTAGCGGGTACCCGGCATGCGTTGCAATACTTTTAGCAGTGTGGTTATTGAGCGCTCGCTTTCAGCCTAGTAGTCATCTGTTAGCAAATATGGGAGGGTTTGGCGTGTTTTCATTTTATTAGTAACTAGCGGGTATCCGGCATGCGTTGCAATACTTTTCAAACAAATAAATTGGATATCCTTTCTCATGCGTTCCCCGTCCTCCCGCCAACCACACCTCCTTCGTTACCCTCCCCCTCCTGCCTTCCCGCCCTGCCGCTAAAGTATATGAAATACACATTTTAAAACTACTCGCGCACCATCTGCAGTATTTTTTTATATAAATATTATAACGTCAGAGTTTACCATTATATATAGCCTATAACCTTCGCAGGCATGCGCACAATAAATCACCAAAGTTTCATCACAATTAGCAGGGGTACCCGGGTTCATAGGAGGTGAGGTTTGTCTGGGTTTTTGTTTTTGGTGGCGGAAGCTTCTGTCCACCAGCTGCATGGCAGGCTGGATCGGGAGAGAATGGTTGAGGGAGTCCCTTTGACTTCTCCAGCCGTACTCTCTCGGAACATCGCCTTGCACCGCAGTGGGGGGGGATGAATTCATACGTTCGTTACTCCTGGACCCACTGACCCCCAGTTTCCTACCCACCCCTAATACCCTTTTCCTTCCACAAAACTTCCTCTCCTTCCTTTCCTAAAAAAGTCTCACCGCACAGCATCCCCAAAGATGACAAAGGCCCTGAGAGGATTTTTTTCCTCGGGGCCTCCTGTGTGGAGCTAATGTTAAAAAAAATCGGATGAACGATATGGTAGCGCATAAAATACGATCAAACAAACAAACAAATATTGATTTGTATATATAAGATAAGATTTGTAAATAAATTAGTAAATAAATACATAACTAGTGTAATAATAGTAACTTCTTGCTCAACTATCATTCTGTTCTAAATTCATAATTAGGGAATTTGTTTTTAAACACGGATAAATTTTGCCTAATGGCTCTTTCTTTAACGGAAGCTTGTTTATCTACAAGAGACTTCACTATGGACCATTCTCCCCTCTGTATAGCCCAACGGAGAGCTTCACCACCATCTGCGTTAACATCAGCTCCCCAGTCTATCAGGGCTCGCATCACATCCCAACTTCTTTCCCGCGATGCCTCAGTCAGTGGGGTCCATAAGTTGTAAGTTAGTATGTCAGGGTTTGCCCCGTGCTGCAAAAGATATTTCACTATTGGAAGATAGCCCCGCCGTGCCGCATAGTGTAATATTGTAACACCGTTACTAATTGTGGATTTTATGTCGGCACCATTTTTAACAAGATACTCTATAACAGAAAGATTGCCCCCCTCTACCGCGTTATGTAGAACAGTATAACCGTGAAAATCTGTAGGTTTTACATCACCACCATTTTTAACGAGAAATTCTACTGTTAGTAAGTGTCCATTAAAGGCCGCGAGCATAAGAGCGGTATTGCCATGTTTACAGCTGATATTAATATCTGCACCGCGTTCTTTTAAGAACTTGACAATATCCAGGTGACCGTACCGTGCAGCTGTAAGCAAAGGAGTTCTTCCATCATGATCGCACCGTGTCATTAATACATTAAACAGAGGGACAGAGGTTTGCTTCGCAAGCAGACGGACCACATCGAGGTGGCCCAGCTTTGCAGCGAGATGAAAGGCAGTCTTATTTTCATGTTTATGTTCCGACAACAGAACACAATAACGTTCGATGTTATTGTGTAATCGCTCAGATAATATTTGTTTTACATCTTTATCATTATTGCCACGTACAGCATTGAACAACGAATAAGTTAGTGAATAAACTTCTCTTAACCTTTCAGATGCTCTTGAGAAATTACTCGACTCCCTTTCCCGGATATAATTAGAAATTGTTATTTTATTAATGTTAAATAAACTATTTAACTTAAATAATAAACCGAAAAAAAACATTATCTGTGTTTCATGACTGCACGTTTCTATAGATTGTATAATATTTGTTACTATTCGGTACAACGCTGAGTTACTCTCAATATTTAAACTATTCGGCACGTACACTATATCTAGTGCTGTGCGACACCACATGTCTTGTTGTATAAAGAAAGAAACGTAGTCTTCTGGAGAACTTTCTTTGAGAGGAGACAATTCACTGACTAGAAATGCTACAATATGTTCATTTTGTTCTCTGATAGCGATGTGAAGAGCGGTTTTGTGTTTATGGTCTCTAAAAACGGCACTGTCCTTAAGCCACAGTTGACTAATAATATGTTTGGTGTTTAATGTCGGTTTTTGGCCTAATTCAACATTCATAAATATTCTTATGACTTTGCTGTCCGGGTGTAGCAATATTTGCGGCAAAAGTACGTTTTTAATCAATTGATCCCTGAATTTGAAGTCAGGGTGATTAATCCATTGGACGACCATCTTCGCACAGAAATATTCTGCATACGTCCGATGGATAAACCGAAATTCCCCATTACCCAATGATTGTATTAAACCAACCCTACTCAATTTAACTAGCTTCTGGTCCGTTGTGGTTTCGCGATATGTGTCCGGTATTGTATTATAGAAGTCAGAAAAAAATATTTTAAAACCAAGTTCACCGTGCACCTTTGTTAATGGTTCAATGAATTGTTCATTGATTTCATCATCGTCCAAGTGCTCTCCTAATGATCTTTTATTGTGTAAATAAATATCATATTTCAGACTTATAAACTTTTTGTACAAATTAGAAGCACTAACGATATCGATTTTTTTAAATAAATCTTCCAAGGACTGAGATGACTGATCACTTTGTGGCCTGAATACTTCGGCCAACATCCTCAGCTGCAGGGGTATCCCCATGAAGCAGTCCATGTCTGGCCCCAGTACTAGCTTCGCTCGTCGGAGAACCTCTGCTGCATAATCCTTGAGTTGCTTTTCCAATACTTCAAGATTGATTCCCAGCTCAATGGGAAGAAAGGACCTCCAAAACTTAAATAAAAAATCATTTTGATCTTGTAAGGTGATCATTACGAATGACGTAGAGAATTGACTTAATTTGGTTTCCAATGATTCTTTTAAATATTTTCGCGAAGTCAGAAATATTTGAATGGTTGGTTTACTTTGCAAAAAGGCAAATACTTTTATTAGTTTATCTTTAGAGCTCTCTTTACCTTTAGTATAGTCGTCCAACTCGTCAAAGCCGTCAAACATTATAACGACCCGTCTGGAACCCGTCTTACTTTGTAACAAATTATCTAACAAGCCGTGAGCCAGATCGCCGTCCACACCAGTGCAACACTCACTTAATATAAATCTTGCAACGTGTTGTGAATTTAGCTGATCAGGTAATCTATCTATATGAGCTTTGAATTGTTTTAATTCTATATGAATTACCCACGCTGCTTTAATGAGCCTTGATAAACTTGCCAGGGATGTGGTTTTCCCCATCCCTGGCTCGTCTGTTATAATCACCAATCTCTGATCTGTTAGACTCAATGTTCGTTCATCTAGTGGCTCAAATGAATCCGTGGACACGTGAGGTCTAAGACTTTTCACAGAGCCGTGAGAATATCGCCACTCTAATACACCCCTTTCGTTCAGGTTTTCGCTTTCATTCAGTCTTACGAAGTGAATATTCTTATCAGAATTTTTCTGAATTATATCCACCTCATTTTCTTTCGTAGCAACAAGTAAAACCTTTCCTAAATTTTTCTTTTTCATGCATTCCTCTATCATTCGTAAGAGTGAGGTCTTTTGTTCCTCACTACAAATAACAAACATGTCATCAGCAAGCATGCCTTCCATGAAATATTGTAAGTTAATGCTTATTCGATGTTTGAATTTCCTGGTTACATAAAACGAGCAATTAAATATGTGTGTGCATCTGACGTCTGTTCTGGCTTCCCCAGATACTTCAAACAGATAAATAGTGTTATGTTGGTTCTTATTGCAGATATTTTTAAAGAACAGCTCTGTATCTCCCTCGGCGAGAATGATCTTCTCCTCGAGCTGCTCCCTGGCAGCCCAAGTCTCCAGATCTCCGCGGTTCAATCCGCTGATCACCACCAGAGTATTAAGTAAATTTGCGCAATGAAAGACGTGTTCCTTGCTTGTTTCAATATTTGTTGTTATGAATGGCATTTGAAGATCTTTAATGAGTGGTCGAGTGTCTTTTATGTCAAAAATATAATCTTTGTCGCATGCAATTTTTTTAAAGATATCCGAATGAATGAATTGATTTATTTCTTCAATCGAACAGTTTTTATCCAATAAATTATTAAAGCTGTGTACTCCGTTCCCTGTTGAAATGAAATTTCTACTAAGAACACATTCTTGAGACTGAACACTTAAGTTTAGGAGATTAATTTGATGTTTGGCAATAAATGTATGTACGTAAATATTTTCAAAAGAATTGAACACATCTATTGCGTGTGACGATATGAAAACAAGTTTTTTAAAGTTATTAGGAGAGCATTGTACGTTGTAATTGTTAAAGAAAGAGCGAAGGTGTGAACATACAGTTGAGGGTGATGTACCATCAACGATCATCAGGTTATTTTGATAAATTGGTAAACCGTAAATTTGCAATAGTGTCTGTAGCCGTGGCCAATCTACGACAGTGTAATGACTTTCGTTTGTATATTTATAAATTGGATGAGAACTATCAATGCTTTTCTTAATTCGGAAGAATATATTCAGAAGGCGGATAATCTCGAACGCACCGTCTTTAGTTACTACGGATAGGACTCGAGCAGTGTCTGAAAGCAAGAAGTCCTGGAGATGTAAGGAATCTTTGAAATATAAAGAAGATTTTGGTATCGAATCAAGAAAGCTCTGTCCTACAGCTCGGTAAAACGAGTCAAAAGCTAGAGGCAAATCCTCAACCTGCTTCCTCACTATCTCCGTGAAATCTTTCTCGAACCACCGCATTACCTGCTTCAGTCTGTTAGCAAATTCTATTATCAAATTATTAGGCTTACAGGTTATTGTTTGATTAGCATTATCGATTTCAAAATTTGGAAAGAATAATTGACCTTCTTCAAATTTCAATTCTTTAATTGAAAAAAATTTCTTTAGAACGTCGTTAGTACTTTGGTGCCCTTGAATTCTCGTCAGCTGATTAAGAACATGCAATTCATTGTCAGAAAATATTTTTAAATAACATTTGAGCACTATTTCTTGGTCTGATTGAAGCCTGGAAGAGTCCGTATTGTACCGTTGAATTATTTTATATAATAATTCATTCGTTTTTTCTCCTAAATCTTTGTGATATTTATTGCCGTAGTTCAACGCGTCTTTTCTAAAAAGTAATACAAATTCATCGGTGTTTTTAGCCCAGTCCAATACTTCGTGTATATCCAAATTGTTTCTAAATGCAGTCACAAAATTATCTATCTTATGAGTCTTCTCATTATAGTGTTTTATAGATTTTCTGTCCAAAATACTAAAGTTTTCAACATCAATTATTACTCGATAGACTGTCCCCAGATGCGCGCCGCAAGTGTTAATACGGTTTGGCGCCGAGACATAAACTCTAATGTCCAACCTGTCCAAAATGTTTGTGGTGTATATGTGGTAATAGTTATCCCGTATTTTGTTCAACATGGTCTTTACCCCCGGACTGTCAAATACCACGATCTTAGCGTGGACTCCGCCGCTGGTGTTCTTCACTAGCTTACCGCCTGACTCCTGCAGACACTGAACGGTGAAGCCAGTAATCTGAGCTAACCAGCCCCCGAGGGAGTGGCCCGTTATGACTAGATTATACCTTCTCCCATGTTGAGTGTTGACTTTAAAAATCACTTGCCTGATGAGTTCCACAAAGGTAACGGCGGAGTCTGTGCAAGGCATGTAGTTTTTCCAGCAGATGCCCAAAACATCGGTGATCAGTGCTCCCAGGGAAGATAGTTTTGTCCCCCGGTGTGACACCACTACTTGTTGCAATGCAGTATTCACATAGGCTGCTCCAAAGTATCCATTGTCCCCGTCAGAGTTGGATCCAGTGGTCAGGAGACGCCAGCCCCCCTCGGGTTCATCCAATATCTCCCAGTCAGATGGACTTTTAGCTGCAGTTATAACTGACTTCTTCTGCTTATATACTTTGGCTGAAAATAGTGCCAGGGTGAGGTCACTGGGGTGAGGGTCTGTTTGCAGGATGTCCAGGGGGTACTCCGGCAGTGACCCCAGCAGGAGGGAATCTACTAACGGTTGTAACGTTGAACTTTTCAGCCTTTTGTCGATATCCATGGCTGGGGAGATGTGAGGTGTGATTTATCTGAAACAAAAATTTTCCATGATATCACATAATACCACATGATGCAAAATGGAGGTATTTTTTACATGAGCTCCACACAGGAGACCCTAAGGAAAATAATTTCCTTCAGGGCCTATGTCATGCTTGGGGATTCTGTGTGGAGAATTTTTAAGTAAAAGAAGGAGAGGACAGTTATGGGAAGGAAAAAGGCTTGAGGGGTGGGTAGGAATCTGGGGCTTAGTGTGTCCAGGTCACCCACGGCGAAGACCTAGACAAGCCTCACCAAGATATGGCAGAGGTGTCGGTTATCCAAAAAATGGTTCCCGGGGAGGCGGTACCCATTCTCGCCTCCCAAATTGTGTCTACGATAAAACCCTGTATCAATACGATATTGACTAAACTCGTCATCTATGTTCAGTAAGAAATATTTTCGAGCACGGTCAACAATTGATAAGAAATATTTCAACCGATAATTGACAAATTTTGGCGCAGCCTCCTGAGTATCAGATAAGCTGCCAACATACAAAACATTTTCTTTAATGTCGTTAGTTACACAAAATAACCGGCTTATTGATGAATGGACAAAGCTCTTAGAATAGAAAGAAATGGAATACGCGATCCATAGACATAAATAATTCATCAAAGACGTGATCAATTTATTCCATTTGATCTTGGAGAAACGAAAGTGCTCTAAATATGACTAAAGATCTCATTAACCAATTAACACCAATTTACTCTCAAAAAGTTGATGCTTAGCGCCAATATATTAAAGTTAGTCTTTCAAACTAAACTAATCAATTTATTAGTATTTATAATTTTTACAGAGCCGTTTGAAATTGCGTATGTAAATCCATGGACAGATCCGCCGATGTCGCCATCGTACATCGGAATTTATTTATTTTTTTATTTACACATATACTGCACAACACGTGCCATTAAAACAGTAAGGAATAAGTAGTACATGAAAGGTAAATGTATAAAGTATAAGTATAAAATGTAAAGTATAAAATATGAAGTATAAACTATAGAATATTAAGTAAAAAGTAAAAATTTATAAAATAATAAAAAGTAAAACGTAGATATATATAGAATATTTAAATAGATTAAAATATAAAATGAAAGAAATCCTCATGGGAGCAAAAGAAAAAATAACATATAAAATAATAAAAAATAAAATAATTAATAGGTAGGTATTGTGTATTATGCCAACTGACGTGATAAATTTTACATGTACCTATGATTTCTAGTGAATTAATAATTTTAGAGTGCAAGTACTGGTAGGCTTATTATGTTAACATGATAAATTATAATATTTACATGGTACCAGCAGTGGAGGTAATCCACCACTTACCCGCCCTGGTATAAGTAACAGATGTTTACTCCTTCAAGGCTCTCGCAAGGACTCTAATTTTTTTGAAAGAACGAATCTACATTTAAGTTTGAACGAATCTAGACCTCCAGTGTCCCTGTATACAGTGCTAGGAAGCAGTATGCAAGTGCTTACATAATATACAAAATGCGAAAAATATAAAGCAAGTCATGGATAAACAAATTAAAAAAGATAATAGAAAAACATAAAAGGCGGCTGCTCGCAGGGTAATGGCATCTTGCGTATGTTGCAAGCATCTGCAAGAAAAGATAATGAAAACAAGTATTGTGATATGAAGAACGCTTGTGTCGGGTGGGATACCTCTCTCGTCATCTGGCAGTACCAGCCAGAATGTGTATGGTGGTCGGTCTGCCGTGAATGAATCTTAACTTCCGCGCCCATTAGCCGGTTTCTCAGTTGTGCCTTGACGATAGTAAGTGGGAAGTAGGGGAACGTACCCGAAGACCCTAAGGATGGAAGCGTCGAGTTGCCAGAGGCAGGGCGGAGGACGCCGAGTTCGCCCAGCCAAACCTCAGGCCCACAGATGTTGCTGGGGGAGGCGCAGATGAGTTGTGAGGACGTGGTACCAGCAGACAAAATTTGTTTAATGCATCTTTTGTATGAGGCCAGATTAACGGCGAGATCGATATTAGCATTTTTATTGCCTAAAGTATGCAAGCGATTTATTGTGGAATAGCCAACGTCCGTTGAACGGACAGCGCACGAGAAGAAGGGCAAATCTCTAGAACGGATTTGAACTACTTTAATTAGTTTTGCTTTAAATTACAAGATTTAATTAAGCCAATTAAGATTTTAATATTTCATGATTTTAGAGGCAACTTGGGCAATTATTTGCGAGTGTTTTAAAAAATAATTTAAGAAAAATGGAGTATTTGAGTAATGGAGAATAATCTAATTTCTCTCAGGACCTATGTCATTTTATGGAATGCTGTGTGAAGAGTTTTATAGAGAGAGGGGGAAGGGGTTGATGGGGAGAGTGGAGTGGAGAGAGGGAAGGTGGAGGAGGCGGAGTGGGATGCGAGAGGGGGGACGGAAGGAAGGGGGTGGGATGGAGGAAGGTGGGTGGAGGTGGAGTGGGAAGGGGTATGGGGAAGGGTGATGGGGGTGGGAAGGAAGGGGGATGGGCAGGGGCGGAGGAGGGTGGGGGAGGGAGGGGGGGAGTGGAGTAATGAGAGGGAAGGTGGACCATGCGAGCAAAGCCGCGGGAAAAACCTAGTATTATAATAGTGGTAAAATGATCCTTGTGTCACTATTTTTGCTTGAGTTCGAGTAAAACGTTATATTATAAAAATGATATATTCGCCACAATAACATTTTTAAGAATTGTGCCGTTTTTATAGAAAATAGAATAGATATCCAGAAACATTTCTGCATACTTAACTCAAAAATGCATTTTTTGGACTTGTGCCACTTTTATTCCCCGGATGCGAAATACGAGTATCTGCTCGCAGTTTTATGGTTGTGTGTGTGAACAGCTAATTCCCGATTTCGGAAAGTATAAAACAATCGTAAAAAATTACGTAAAACGGGTGGTTAAATTGATTGGAAAGCGCATATTTAACAGGAGCAATTTCTTTCACTCTTGTTTTTACTATAGCAACAGTAGAAACATACGGCCCTGAATAAATCAATTACAATAAATATAGCAACACCTTGCTTAACTCGCCCCCGTGCAGAATGTCGGCAGATGCTATTTTGAACGTATTGAGCCATGCTGCGTTATATTATTTTATTACTGACTAAATGTAAATAAAAAAACGGTCTGTTTAAATAACAAAATGAAATATAAAGTTGAGAGCGTCTGTTGATGACGTGGGCCAAAAGAAATGTTCACATTTCTTTAAAGATTATTTTAAATGTTTATTATGTTTAGTTTATTAACAGTTATTTATTTATGAGACCTTTAAATAATAAAATGAGTAAATTAATGATAAGAATTAAGTTAGTTCAGTTAATTATCTTATATATTTTATACAGGGTACACCGATCGGCTAGGTGATTAGGCAGACATATTAAAAAAATCGAAATTTTAATTGAGTATGCATTTATCAGTAAAAACTTGTGAAATAAATAAAAAAATGATGTTAACTGGGTTACTAGTAGTAAATTTTAAAATGTCATACTAATGTACCGGAGCGTCATGCTTACCAGTGTTATTTTATAGCATATTAATGTATTTAACACAGTCACGTGTAAATATATTTCGTTTATTTTGAGTTTTCGAATATTACTTTCCTTATAATCTCAACACTTAATACTTGGAGATGTCTGACTAATATATTATTATGAGGTAATTGACAAACTTATATATAATTATTATATTAAAATAAATCAGATACAGACGTGACTTATTTTGACAGTGATTTCTGACATTATATTTTGGAGTAAAAAATGTAAATGAAATTACGGCAAACTTTCATATGATTTGACACGCTAGAGGCTCTGCAACAGGGCTCAAAAAGAAAAAGATGGAGAGATACGAAATTACGAATTTTAGAGGAGAGCGCTAACATTTACAGCGACAAAAATTGATGCGAAAATGTTTAATAAAACACGACTCATTTAAAATAGATCAAAAATCTTGTAGGGGCTGTGTCAAGTATAGTTTAAAGAAACATTGTGAATTTTTTCTTACATATAACTTTTAAAATAACCAAAACAGACTTGAAAAAAATAATTTTCGGAGCATACTTTGCGATTTTTTTCTATCGAGGGAATTTCGTATAATTTGCATTTCGGCGTGGTGAATGTATAGATATTATTCTGACCGGTCAGTGGTTGAGTGGGCATAGCGCTTGGATCCCATCCGGGCGTCGCGTGTTCAATTCCTCGGCTGGCTAAGTCCTCCATTACAACACAAGCAATATTTTCGGCTTTCTGTGGTGGTAGTAGGAGATTTTCAAACATTGTTGGGTTATTCGTAACCCGGGAATTTTTGCTTTTCTTTTTTTATTTTTTTAAATTATCTTTGGAAATAACATATATTTTTTAAGAGCTTAAAAACTTTAAATATTTAAGGGGGATTTGCAAGAAATCGGTAGAAATTCGGGTAGCGGACCCTTAACCTGTCAAGGGCCAGGGTTTTTTACCTTACCTTTTTTAAATTACCTTAATAACAAGAATGGAAGAAGCTATTTTAAGCTTTATTTTATGTTATAAATTAATGGAATAAAATTTAAAATCGCATCCAAATTATTTGAATTAATATTCTTTTTTGAAATTCCAGTCTCGCGCGCGGGCGCGTTCCTGGCCTTTGAAAGGTTAAGAGAAAACATGGTGGCCTTTTGTCAATACAATTTCCATTAAGGATTTTGACTTTAGTGCAAATATTATATTATATATATCTCTACATATTATAAAGTAAAGTCCCCCGCGCCGTCTTTCTGTCTGTCTGTCTGTTCGCGATAAACTCGAAAACTACTGAACGGATTTTCATGCGGTTTTCACCAATAGATAGAGTGTTTCGTGAGAAAGGTTTACGTATGTAATTTGTCAAGGATTTGTGTAAATTGGTTGAAACGTAACGATAATTGTTAGAAGTGTCGGAAAAATTTCAGCCGCCTGGTAGCTTTCATCGAAACGCTGCCTAATCCTTTTGGGATATAACAAAACAATGCATGGTGGGATATTACTCTTTTATAGATCTACAAAAAAGTCCGCGAAGGCATATATCTATCTTTTACGGATAGCTTAATATACGCATTCTATCTTCTTATCTTATTATTCTTATTAATTGCATATTAGATATAATGTGTATAGTAAGCTATCCGTAAAAGATAGATATATGCCTTCGAGGATTTTTTTGTAGATCTATAAAAGAGGAATATCCCACCATTAATTGTTTTGTTATATCCCAAAAGGATTAGGCAGCGTTTTCGATGAAAGCTACCAGGCGGCTGGACTTTTTTTCCAACACTTCTAACAATTATCGTTATGTTTCAACCAATTTACACAAATCATTGACAAATTACATACTTAAACCTTCCTCACGAAATACTGTATATATTGGTGAAAACCGCATGAAAATCCGTTCAGTACTACAGACTTTACTTTATAATATGTAGAGATAGAGATAATCGGTCAAAAATACATTTTTGTTGCATATGCATTTTTGAGTTTTTTTTTTAATAAGATAGCCAAAATATATGAGTAGAAATTCAAGTTTTGTGGTAGGTATCATCATTACATAGTATAAAATGAAGTCGCTCAAAATGTATGTGCGCATAGATCTTTTAAACTACGCAACAGATTTTCATGCGGTTTTCACCAATAGATAGAGTGATTTAAGAGGAAGGTTTATATGTATAATAAATGCTTATTATATTAGAGAAAAGCCGAGAAATTCAAATATTCAATTTAGGCAACGGGCAGCGGGCAGCGGGCAGCGGGCAGCTGGCGAGCGGATGGTGTGGATTTTATAAAGGTTGGGCAAATGGCGTCGTGTTTCGTTAGCCACAGCAACGTGTGGCCGGGTCTGCTAGTTATATATAAAGTAAAGTTATCGACCATTAACTTGATTTTGTTGATGAGTTACTTCTTGCAGGAGTTAGTCAATTCTAGAATTCGTTAAATTAGCTTGGTTTGAACGCCATCAACTGAATGTCGTAGGTCACCCCAATAGAATAACATATATGTATAATACAAACTAGACAAGGTTTTTTTTTTAAATCAAAACGAACAGACAGAATATTTTCTTGTAACGCAGTTGATAAAAAAACACTTTAAAATCGGTTCAGTTTTAGAGGAGAAAAATGGAGAATAAAAGACCTAGATGTTGATTTTGATGATTTAATTTAGGTATTATCAAATATAAAGGCGAAAGTTTGTATGGATGTATGTGTATTTGTTACTCTTTCACGCAAAAACTACTGATTGGATTTTAATGAATCTTTACAATAATAAAGCTCACACATCAGAATAACATGTAGGCTATAGCTCAGAGTTCTGGCATTATGAAATTTGCGTAAAAAAATTGCTTTGTGGCACGATTAGTAAGATATATATAATTATTTATTCGATTCAAATTATTAGGGGGAGTAAATTAAATAAATGCGGGAGGGTGGAATGAGGAAAGGATTAGAGTGGGGAGGGAGAGGTCAGAGGGAGGAGGGGGGGAGGGAGAGGGAGAGGAGGGGAGGATGGTGAGGGGGTGGTGGGGTGGAGAAGGAGGTGGGAGAGGGGAGTGCCGGGAAGGGGTGGAGGGGGTGGGTGGTAGGGGTGTGGGGGATGGAGGAGGCGGAGTGGGAACCTCCCTAATACCATGCGAGTGTAGCCGCGGGAAAAAGCTACTTATCAGATTTGCGTTCGGGCGATGGAAAATGCTGCATTTAAAATCTCAATTAGGCGCAATAAAAAATTGCTTTCGTCCTGTGGGATGACAGCAGACAGCCATTTACAATAATTTATTCCGCATTATGACATTTTGTATTGAAATTTTGAATGCAGTGCTTTCCAATCTTTCCATCTGCCCGAATGCAAATACTTGTCTTTTGTAGTAATTAAGGTGAATGAAAAGTTTTTTTAATAAGAAAAATATTCGTTATATGTCTGCCCAGTCATCCTGAAAGTTTGCCAAAATTTCAGTTTCCGGTGACTTTCTGAAATTCCGTTAGGTTAGGCTATGGGCTATTTTTTCATAACTTTTAATTACTTTTCAAAGAGGTGTTGAGTTGACTTGATTCTGAGAACCAAATATATTATAAACACTTAGTAATATAAATTATAAACTAATTATATACAAATATTATTTTTTTAAAAGAGCATTCTCAAAGATGACATAGAGGGATAATATTTTCTGCAGGGCCTCTTGTGTGGGGATAATTTAAAGAAAAAAGTATTTTGGTCTCAAATCTAAATTTAAGTTTTGTAAAAGGCCGCGCAACCGTTCCTCTCAAAGTCAGACATGTTCAGTACACACCACGCCCCATGTTCCACGCGCTACGTGCCACGCGCAACGTCCCACACCGCCACGCCCAAAGTACAAAGACTGACACGTCATTGATTACGCCCCACAGAAGAGACCACCCGGGGGCCAGAACAATAGCTAATCAATATATATTATAAAAGAAAGTCCAAAAAAACGTGCGGCCTGCAAAAACACAGAAACGAGTTCCGGTACGATCAAGGGAGTAATGTGGTATGGTAGATCTCTACCTCCCCCCCCCCAGGATGTGGGGTCCCATATTTACCTAAAAGGCGTGCTTTTGAAGATAAAAGAGCTGGAAATTTCGCCTTCCAGAAATTTCAAGAACAGTCTTCCGGAAAGTTCTAGAAGGTTCGATAAAACTCTAGAAAGCTCTGGAAGGAGTGACGGAGTATGTCGGTGAGCTTGTAAATGCTAGGAGAAATGGAAGGAGAGAGTTCTAGAAGCTTTCAGAAATGTGTGGCGGTGAGTCTAGAATGTTCGATAATCTTAATTTTAATCAATATGTGTTATAAAAAAAGGATTCGAGAGCATTCTACAAGATTCCAGAACATCCCGGAACGTGTGGAATGTCCAGGAAAAGGGAATTGGGAACATCATTGTGGAACATTCCAGAACACTTGAATCTTGACCTTTGCGAAGCCGGGTACCCCAGCTAGGGCATTTTTCGCAGGGCCTCTTGTGTGGAAATAATAAAAAAAATAAGTATTTCGGTCTCAAATCCAAATTAAAGTTTTGTAAAGGGCCGCACAACTGTTCGTTTTAAAGTCAGACATGTTCAGCACGCAACACGCCCCATGTACCAAGCACAACGCCAAACACCGCCACACCCAAAGTACAAAGTCTAAAACGGGCCGCCAGAACAATACCTAATAATGAATAAAATGATAAGATCAACTTACTGGTTGAGTTGAATGTGAACTCTTGCCACTCGGTTCCAGAACTGCTTCCAAATTACAAATCTAATAATAACTGATCACTGCAAGCTAGATTCAATTATTCTAATAAACGTGTCTCGGTTTGCTGTTTGTTGAGGAGCTACTGACCACTGAGCACTGAGCACTGAGGACTGGACTCCTGGACTGACTAGCGACTATTGCCCAGCCAATAATCCCGGAGAACAATTGCGAATCGCGATGGTAACAATGACGTCAACACATTATAAATATATTCACGTATACTAAACATAATGACAGGGGTGTATTGGAAGGAAACTTTATTTTGTCTTCTGGCAGACAGTCAAATGGGCCACAGTTTAAAATAAAGGAAGGAGAAAAAACTCTGGAAAGGAAATAGGTAAAAAGGGTGGGTAGGAATCTGGCGGTCAGTGTCTCCGGGAGTGACGGTCGTATGAATCCTTTCCTCCCACTGCGGTGCAAGGTGCGGTGATGGGCTGAGAGAGTCCGGCTGGAGAGTTCAAAAGACCTCCCTCAACCAGTCTCTCCCGATCCGGCCTACCGCGTAATAGGTGCACCCCTGCTAAGTCAACAAACGTAGCGAATCGGAACCAATACTGCCTTCCAAAGCATGCATATTTATAACATATGTGTTGTAAATTTTCTTGTTTCCAAACAACTCCATTTTAAATAAAAGTTTTTCGTTTTCTTTTAAAAGTCTTCACACGTTTACAGTCTCCATCATCAGGGCAGATATGTATCTGCCCTGATGATGGAGACTATAATTCTGTCCGAAACGTTGACTAAAGAAGGAGCTAGCGTGACTCGGCATAATGCCCCAAAAATAAACACTATTTACAATATTTTCTAGAAAATCTTAAACTGTATCTGTTTTTTCGTACAATTCAATTTTTGTCAGAAATCCTTCAAAAATCGAACGTATTTTATCAGATCTGATGGTAAATACAAACAAATTGAATATTTCTGAATACATCAGAAAACTGAAAATTGTTTTTAAAAGTGTTAAAATACGTTATAAATAAAGTAAAATATTATTATAAATAAAGATATTATTTTTGGAATATAACATTTTTAATATAAACAAAAAAAAGTTTAATAAATGGATCAACTTTTTTTTTTAACGAAAAAAAAAATAAGCTTTATTGGACAACTACTTTAAAAACTTTATTATCACCTCATTTTTTTGTCATTCCATGTAAAAATAATTATTGAGAAATTTCCTTTTTTGGTCAATCTCTATATACAAAAATGAATCCCTGTTTCCCTTGGTCACGCCATTACTTCAGAACGACTTTATCTAATTCATTTATCTTTTTTAAAAAATACTTTGTAGAAGGTTCTTACCCACTGGAACGACAGCGAATTTTAAAACTTTTTCACTTGTGTGACATTAAATTAAATACAGTAAAAATAACTAGGAAAGATAACAGACAGTCGAGGCATTTCTTCAGTCTTTAATAGTAGCTTTTTCTTGCTTCGGTTTTATTTTTTATTAAGTAATCGGAGACGGTTTACATATATATAATTCCCGTGAGCACCTAGGCCAAAGACTCACTGTACTATCTCCCATTTTACCTCATTCCTTTGACAGTAACCAGTCCCTTTTATAAAGTTCACCAGGATTGTCATTGGAAATGAAGCTATATCTTCTGGTTCGACAATGTGTCTTCCCAGGTCTCATTTCCCCTCCTTACTCCTCCTTGGTTCCCTGAAGGCCCCACGACGGAAGAGGACTTCATCTCTCCTCTCCACTCCTTAGTTCCCTGATGGCTCGACGACGGAGAGTCCACCACCCCTTGGTTTCCTTAAGGCCCCACAAGGGAAGAGTCCACTCCACCATGGTTCTCCGAGGGCCCCAGGAGGGAAGAGAACTTCATCTCTCCTCCTTGGTTCCTTAAAGGCCCCACAGAGGAAGAGTTCACCAAGATGGCCTCATTTCTCCTCTTTACTCTTACATGGTTCCCTGAAGGCCCCACATGGGAAGAGGACATCATCTCTTCACTTCACTCCCCCTTGGTTCCATAAAAGCCCCGCGCTGGAAGGGTGCCCTTCCCCTTGGTTCCTTGAAGGCCCCACAACAAAAGAGTTCATGGAAGTGGCCTCAGCTCACCTCTCCACGGTTTTTCCTCTTGGTTCCTCCTACGGCCCCAGGAAGGAAATCCACAAAGGTGGCCTAAGTTCCCAAAAGGCCCGTAGTTTTTGAATGGTCCAATTTTTTTTTCCCACGAATTATCAGGGAAATAAAGGGTCCACTCCAGCAGAGCCCTGAGTGCTGGAGTGAGGTCTAAATACTCCGAGATGTGACCTTGTTTTTCGGAGGCACCATTGGTGACGCTGTTCCCCAGGACATTCAGCCTGAGCACGGTAGCTCACACCTTTTCTTGGGATGGCTATTGCAAGTGTGTGTTTCCACTACCTGGGCGATGGGTTCGCCACACTCCCTACGCTAGTTGCGCCATACTCCCTATGGTTTTACACAGCGTGCTTTCTTTTCTGCAAAATAACCTGTAAGCTCATCAAAGTCTTCAAAGTCTCAAAGACAGATTTATTTTCAATGGCCAGGACAGCAAGGTCAGATAGACGTTCCCGACACAAGACCTTTCATTATCGCCACAGAACGTGAAATGTTAAAATCCTCTTTTTGTATTTCAACGTTCACTCTAGGAAATAATCTTTCGAAGAATATTATCCCACAATGATAAGGGATAAATTTAAAATCTATCCCTACATTTAGTATACGGCCAGCTTCATACTAAGATTCTGCGGCTAGAGAGGATTTCTCAATTTTTTCCTGTGTTTTTTCAATAAAAATTTTTTTTTCAATAAATTACGATTTTGGCGCCCCCTTAAACTGCCGCCCGGGGCAGGCGCCCGGTTTGCCCCCCGTAGGTTCACCTCTGTCCTGATAACTGGTACTTACTATGTAGTAAGCGCCGATACTTGGATTTGGCGAAATATTTTAAGTCAATTACTGCAGCTAACCACAAAGCATTGATAACGTTATGTGGTTGCGTTAAAATGTGACAAAAATAAAACAGACATCCTGTAACTAAAGTAGATAATAAAATCAGCCTGGTGGAGATATATTTAATTTCGCACTAATAATAATATAGTCTCAATCTTATATCCTTAAAAAAGACGGAAAAAGCTAACACTTTTGTTTCGAATAAGTACCTACTACAGTGAAATAATTAGTTGAGATCTTCGTCTACAGAAATACTAATTATCTTGAAAATGTATTTATATGTAAATCAAAATATGTTTGCTTGGGTATTTATATACGAGATGTCTATGCGTTGCTAAACCACTCATCCAATTATGATGATACTTAGGGGACTTGATGTGCGCATGCCCGCGATGGTTTCTATAGATAATGGTGAGCTTTGGCGTCATGAAAAGGCGTTGCTAAACCGTTCATCCGATTGCGAGGAAACTTTGGTGAGTTATTGTGAGCACGCCCGCGAAGGTATTAATATATACTGGTGAGCTCTGACATAATGAAATTTGAAATAGATAACACGCGAGATGACTGAATGTATGGAATGCGTGAGGGGTGAAGGGAACTCGGGGGGTTTGCGGGAAGCGGGAGAGGAAGGCGGAGTGGGAACGCATGAGAGGAAGGGGACGCGGGAGAGGAAGGGAGGCAGAAGGGGAACGGGACGAACGGGAAAGGACACGCAGGGAGAAACAATTTCTTTATTAAGCGGTATAGCAACGCATGCCGGGAACTCACTAGTGTATTTATACGAAGAAGTTACACAACCAAGTTACACCGAAATCTACTTACAATACTACTTATACGCAAACTCCAAAAAACTGGATCCCGATGTTGCCGGAAAAATCACCAATTTAACGGACGAAATTACATCTTATAACAATAAAGAAGAACAACACACCAGTCATATTAAAACATGCTGTTAAAAATAAAATAAAAAAACAACATAAACGGGTAGATGACGTAACTCTCTACAAACAGTTGGGGATAAAAAAAAAATCAAACTTCAATTTCATTCCTGTACCTAAATAATAGAAGCCTGAAAGGAAAAGTCGACGAGATCCTGTGCTTATTAAAATCAATTGACTATAAGATCAACATCATACTTATGTCAGAAACTTGGCTCAAAGAAACGGATATACCATTCATCAATATTGAAGGCTATAAACACGAAGCATCCTGCCGACCTGAGGGCATCGGTGGTGGAGTATCCATATTTATTCAAGAAAACTTAGAATATAACTTAATCGATAATATAGTAGATCAGGATGACAACTTCCTTTGGATACACTTAAACAAACTTAGCTTAAACATCGGAGTGACATATAAAAACCTTTAATAAATTATGGCCAGACATCGATGTGTTACTCGTACATCGGCGACGCACGCGACCAATACCGGGTAGCGTATTTCCAAAGCCTATACCGGTTCAGTCGCTTTAAATTTTCAATATCAAAATTTAAATATTTAGAACTAAAATTGTTAATTTCTAATATACACATTGGAATTTTTTGTTTTTGCAAAGTGATAAAAAATTATCAATATAGAGGTGTATTTACAATATATGGGAATAATATCAAAATTTAAAATTTCAGAAAGATTATTTTATCTAGATTTTAGAACAATTTTAGCTCTTGCAATGTGATAAAAATAACCAATATAGAGATATAGGTATTTAAAATGTTAATAATTGTCGCTACCGACTGAACCGCTATATTTTTTGGAAATACGCGAACGGGCAACTTCGTGCGGAACTTTGAGAATTCGCTCTCCCTGATAAAAATTCGTATTAGGCATTATATTGGTAGGTGATATTTATAATGAGATTCATTGATTTTATATTTTTTAGTAAGATATTAATAAAGTAATTTTAGGCGATATAATTTACCAGTGCTGCACACGAACACACTGTGCGACCAGCCGCCCTTGGTCCTAACTCCTATAAGAAGAAACTTTTCAAAAAAATAAAAATGTACCGATACGCTGGCGGTCGATATCGATATTATTAGGTCCTTACATATGAAATTGGCGTTTTGGATGGGAGGAACATAAAATCGATATTTACTTTTTATTTTTTATTTAGTAACTATATAATTCTTTTTACATTTTTATATGAAACATGTTAATTAGATGTATATATAAAATAGAAAATATATTCGTAGTCCTCCTCACTAGGAGATCCTGTGCTGAGGGGGACTATGTTTTGGATAAGTTTTTCAGCGACTTCTATGGTTTAACTTGTTTGGATAAGGTTTTCCAGAAACTTCTATGATGTTTTAAGTATACTAGTAAGGTCATTTTCCGATAGTTCCTTCAGCCAACATTTAATGTCCTTAATGTAGCTATTTTTTGTTTTAATTTGTTTGATACTAAGTGGGAGTTTGTTATATAACTTTACTGCTAAAAATTCAGAACTTCTTTGACCAAATGAAGAGTTACACTTTGGTATATTAAGTGTGTCTGTTTGTTTGGCTCTGGTTTTATGGGCATGTGAGGTGTCTGCCTCTGACTCGTTTTTGTTGTGATGTACTAGAATGTTTTTATTTATTTATTTATTTATTTATTTATTTATTTATTTATTTATTTATTTATTTATTTATTTATTTATTTATTTATTTATTTATTTATTTATTTATTTATTTATTTATTTATTTATTTATTTATTTATTTATTTATTTATTTATTTATTTATTTATTTATTTATTTATTTATTTATTTATTTATTTATTTATTTATTTATTTATTTATTTATTTATTTATTTATTTATTTATTTATTTATTTATTTATTTATTTAAACGCCCATAGGGCTTTTACATAATATGAATGCAGTACATTTTTTTTAATTACAGTGAAAAGAATGGGTTTACAAAATACAATACACAATACAAGTAACATAATATTTGTTAAAAACAAAATATAGATTACATAAAATATAAGGGTTAAAAAAAATAAAAATTTAGGTTACATAAAATATTAGCGTTAACAAAATACAGGCATCATAAAATATAGTCCATAAAATATATGAGTTGACATAAAGCAGGTAATGTTTAAAATTGTTGTTCACATTAGTTTATGGGATAGGTAGAAATAAATAGTAGGCACATATGGCGTTTGAAGTTTGCTAAGTTCAAATTATTGTCAAATACATCCAGATTGTTTAAGTATTTGTTACCAAGACTATGCAAACGTTGTATTGGAGAATGTAAATCATAGTTCGAATGAGATGTACGTGAATAAAATGTCAATGTTTATCTAGTTGTTCGTGTAGGTACATGTAAATTTATTAATTGCAGGAGTTCACAACTGTCGAATTTAGAGTTTAATAATTTTAATAAAAAGGTTAGGTCGTTTATTTTTCGTCTGTTTTCTAATGTTGGAATATTTAAAGTATTCATTAACGACGGGTAATTTAGGTGCTCTAAGGGGATGTTAAGTTTAAAATTTACAAAACGTAGAAATTTTCTTTGAATTCTTTCAATAGTATGCATATGAATTTTGTAGAAGGGCGACCAGACTATGGAGTTATATTCTATTAGGCTTCTAACAAGGGATGTGTACAGTAGTTTAATGATTTGTAGCGATTCAAAGTTTTTAATTGTTCTTAATACAAATCCTAATGTTTTCATACCCTTATTTGCAGTTTGTTGAATGTGAACCGTGAAGTCTAGTTTCTCATCCATTATTATGCCAAGATCCCGCATTTCCGATACTCTTTCTAATTTTATTTTATTTATTGAATATTCGAAAAACAGTGATGTTTTTTTTCTGGAAAAGGTCAAAGTTTTGCATTTTTCTACATTTAAATATAGATTGTTTTGTGAGCACCAAATTTTTAGCATGTCTATATTGGATTGAAGAATTTCACAGTGATTAAGGATAGTTATCTCTTTATATAATTTAATGTCATCAGCGAAAAGCAATACTTTGACGTCTTTAAAGCAGTTAACTATGTCGTTTATAAAAACAAGAAATAGAATTGGGCCAAGATGACTACCTTGCGGTACTCCACTAGTGGCGGAAAATGGTTTAGATATAAAAGATTTTATTTTTACAAATAAAGTTCTACCTGATACATAACTACTTAGCCAGCTCAACATATTTGCTCTGATTCCCAGAGCATGAAGTTTTCGGATCAGTATTTTGTGGGACACTTTATCAAAAGCCTTCGAGAAATCAGTATATATACAGACAACTTGTTTGTTTTTAGAAAAATACTCCAATATATAGTTTTGAAAGAGTAATAAGTTTGTTGAAGTTGATCTACTTCTAATGAAGCCATGTTGTTTGTCATTTATTATCTCTGTTAACGTGGGATATATTTCATCAAGAACTAGATATTCAAAGATTTTGGGTAATACAGATTGTATGCATATAGGCCGATAGTTTGAAATGTCAGTCTCATCGCCTTTTTTAAGTATTGGGATAATATAGCTGGATTTCCAGTAGACAGGAAAATGTCCAGAAGATAGTAGCTGGTTAAATAGAATGGTTAGTGGTTTAGACAATACAGACGAGCAATGTTTTAGGAAAATTGGCGGGATGGAGTCTGGGCCTGCAGATATGTTAATGTCTAAGGAACATAGTTTTTTTTGCAAGATTCTTCTGTTATGTAGCAGTCTGTTAAATGTATGGTTTTGTTAAATGTGTATGAAGGAATTTTTTCCTCTGGTTTTTCCTCATCATAAACATTTTTAAAGAAATCTGAGAAAAGATTTACGATATCTTGTGTGCTGTTAGCACATTTGTCGTCCATATGCATTTGTGGTGGATAGTCTGTGCTGTCGTTGTTTAGTGTTTTGATAAATTTCCAGAGATTACTTGAGTGCAAAGCTGTGTTTTCGATAGAGTTTATATATGTTTTATAACAGATTTTAGAAAGATCTTTGCATTGTTTTCTAGTTTCACTGAAAATTGCATAGTCGATCATCGATCGAGTTTCTTTGAATTTTTTATGAAGTTTTTTTTTTTGTTGAAGTGAGGCTTTTAGTTCTGGTGAGAAATAAGTTGGATATGTATGTTTTTTAGGAGTATATAGTGGTACATATGATTTTATGGTGCTAGACAATATTGAATATAAATTATCTAAGGATTTGTCAGTATTCACGTCCGATAAAAAAGACCAGTCGATACGGGAAAGATGATAATTTATAGATTCAAAATCTGCACGTTTGTAGTTGAGAGTCTCTTCAACGTGTTTTGGTTTGACGCTACACACATTTAGCTTAATATAAAGAGGGGGGTGGTGGTTATCAACAGGTAAGAGAGGATCATTACATTTGTCAATGACCAATTTAGGATAATTTGATATTGCTAGATCTAGTAAGCGATTATTTGCATTGTATATAAAGTTATGTTGGAAAAGATTTAAAAAATTTGTCATATCCAAAATCTCACGTGCACGATCATTTTCGCCCTCATTTACAATGAAGCCACTATCACTTGATTTCCACTTCAGGTTAGGGAGGTTGTAATCCCCAAGAATAATAATTTTAGAGTTAGGGTATTTGTATAGTAGATCTTCAACGTCTTCGCTGTGGCTTCGGTAGATTAGAGCATCAGATAGTGGCGGTGTGTACACAGTTGCAATTATTATCTTTTCTACGGTGGTATCAATTTGTATAAATAGTTGTTCGAGTGTATCATTTTTTGTTTTGAGTTTTCTTGATAACAATTTTTTTTAATTGCAATTAGCACTCCGCCGCCCCTTGTTTTGGAACTGGATTTAGAGCTTCTATCGCAGCGAAAGATTTTGTAGTTGTTAAGTCCGAGTTCTGTTGATTTTATTTCCGAGTCGAGCCAAGTTTCTGTCAGCACATATACGTCATAGTGGTGTGTAGATATGGTAGAACGTAGTTCGTTTAATTTAGTTCATAATCCACGGACGTTTTGATAATATATTTTCATAGTAATCAGTTTTTTGGATGAATGTTGACGATTTTGGGAGACGAATTTACGTACTTAATTGTTATGTCTGTCTCACCGTTAGCTTTTCGTTTTTCTAGTTCTACTCGTAGGTCCGTTAGATGCTTTTGCTGTGCTGGGGTCGAGTCAGAGTAAATGCGTAGGTTGTCCTTTAAGAGATGTTTTTTTCCTTGTAGTGTTCTTGCTGTCTGGGAATTATCAAAATGGATTTTTATAGGTCTTGGTTTATAACTGTTATATTTACCAAATCGATACATTTTTATAATGTTGTTTATTGCAGGTGTGTCAATTTTGGAAATTATTTCTGTTACTGCAGTTTGATCTTCCATAATTTTGTCTGTAACTGCTACCTTCGTGCTTTCGGGCACGTTGCACAAAATGATGTTTTTTGACCTCTCATTAATTTCGTTAATTTCATTGATAGCCTCACAAATATTGAAATTGTTTTGGGGTGGTTTGTTTTTTTGAATTTCTTTATAGGCCCTCAGTTCACCTTCCAAGGTGCCAGTTTTGGTGGCTACCGCTGCCGACATGCTGCCGATTGACGCTAATATTTCACATGCTATCGGAGTAATTTTTGCTATTTGGTCCTTATTAAATTTGTTGCCAGGGTCAAGAAGCACTTTGTTGATAGCATTGACTGCCTTTTCTGCGTTTGATATGAATGACTGGATATCCATTGTGGTATTAAAGATATGTTTTTCAGTTTATATAATTTTTTGTTGAATAAATTATTAAGCTATATTTTAGAACCACTGGTTGACCTTCACTGTCCCAAGTTTCAAGTATGTAGTTCGTATAGGTACTTTAACTGTCAGAGCTTGTGTTTAATTATTGTGTTTTTCCTTTGCTGGTACACTAAACTTGGAGGTTTTAACACTTTATTTCACTAATATTTGCACTACACAATATTGCGTATAAGTTTTAGGTTCAGATTTGCTGTAATTAAGTTTTTATTTATTATTTAGACTGGAGACGAATATTTGACGTTTGCACTACTAAAGAGTATTGTTTATTTTGGCATAGATTTTCTGTATGGTTGGAACATCAAACTGTTTAAAAATTTCTGTTGTTGACGTTCTTATGGGGACCTTAAGAATGATCTTTATGATGCAATTCTGAGTTATCTTAAGTTGTTTTAAGTGATTAGATGCTGCTGAGCCCCATCCTATTACTCCATATTCCAATCGAGAGTGGCATAAAGCATAATATACTCTCTTTAGATCCCTCATCGACGAGATGTTTCTTAATTTTTTGAAGAAGTAGATGAGTTTTGTTAGCTTTTTTGAGGTAAGATCAATGTGTGAATTCCACTGTAGTTTTTCATCAATTTCAATCCCAAGATATTTAACACTTTTTGTTTGGGATATAGACGGGCAGGAACATTGTGGAAAAGTATTTTGACATTCATGTAATTTGAGGGTATGCACATTCATTGGTTGTCCTCTTTTGTTTTTGGAGAAGGTGAGATATTTAGTTTTATTAACATTTAATGTAAGTGCGTTTACTTTTAGCCAGTTTTGAAGTACAGCCAGGCCATGTTCCACCTCCTTGTAGGTTCTTGTCCAATCTTGTTCGTGGAATATAATAACAGTGTCATCTGCAAAGCTCATTATGTTTCCATTTATGGAAAGATTCATAAGGTCATTTATATATATCAGAAATAGTATAGGTCCTAATACGCTTCCCTGGGGGACCCTGAATTTAATTGGAAGAGATTTGCTCTTTCTTTTACCAATTTGTACAATTTGTTCTCTTCCAGTTAAATAACTTCTAAGTAGGTTTAGAGTTGTTTCAGTTATTCCATTTTTTTTTAGTTTTAAGTTCAGTATTTAATGATCAATTGTATCGAAAGTTTTTTGAAGATCAATGAAAACTGCTAAGCATTTTTTGCCTTCATCCAGTTTTCTATTAATTGTATTAGTTACATTAGCTATAACGTCACCAGTACCCAGGTTTTTCCTAAAACCATACTGCGTAGGTGATAATATTTTTTTGGTATCCAAAAATGTAAGAACTTGTTTTTTTGTTACTTTTTCCAATATTTTCGATAGAGGAGTTAAAATACTAATTGGTCGATAATTTGAAATATCATTTTTGGGACAATTTTTATATAATGGTATGATCGTAGCAATTTTAAGACAAGCGGGAAAAACACCTTTAGATAATGATAGATTTACAAGGTATGTCAGTGGTTGAATTAACTCATTTTGTAGGTATTTAATTGATTTGCTTGATATCAGTTAATTTCCCGATGAGGTATTTGTGTTTAAGGAGGTTATAATATTTCTTATTTCGTCACTTGTTATCTTGACTATATTGAGGCTGTTTTCATGATTTACATCATCATTCCTCATTGTGTTTTCGACAGTAGTAGAATTTTGTTTAATTTTATTTGCAAGGTTAGAGCCTATATTGCAAAAGTAGTTGTTTATAAAGTCAAGAAGTTTGTCTGGGTGTTTCGTAAAAGATGTGGGAATCTCATCAATGTTTAATTCTTTAATGTTTTTGTCTTTATGCGAGGCTTTAGTATTTGTAATTTCATTTATGATCTGCCAGAGTTTACGGGAATCATTATTGCATTCATCAATTTTTTTTTATAGAATGTTTCTTTAGCATAACGAATTACATTTTTACACGTATTACGATATCTTTTGTAGAATCGAAGTGTTTGGACATCATAAGGGTTGATTTTTACTTTTCTGTGCAGTTCATCTCTTTTTCTGATTAAGTTTATAATATTTTGACTGATCCATGGTTTAGTGTGAATATTTTTATGACATACCTTTTTATCTGTGGATTTGATGTTAGATAGTATAATTTCTACAAAATAACTCCAAGAAGTATCAGTATCATCTTTTTCCAGAAGGGCGGTCCAGTCATTCATTGTTAACTCCCTTTTGACGTTTTACCAATTTGTTTCAGACTTAGGAGTGATTTCGTATTTTGGTTTACATAAGAGTTATTTTTGTTATAGATAGAATTATTGTATAATGGTCTGTCAGTGTGGTAGTATAAATAATGGTTTGAATTTTTTTATTAGTTTTACTAAAGATATGATCAATGCAAGTTTTGCTATCATTAAATACATGTGTAGGTTCCTCAATTAGGCTTTCAAATCCATGGTATGCAAGTTTCTGCATGTAATCATATTTTTTTGGGTGGCCATTTTCAAGGATATCAATATTTATATCACCGATAATAAATACATCTTTAGTGTTTTTTAGTAAACTCAGTACACAGGATAAGGAGTTTAGAAATGGCTCCTGATTTTTTGTAGATGGAGATCTGTAAATTGCGAGTATTGTTGTATCATTGCCGATTGACATCCTTAGTCAGTTTGTATTATTAATACCGATCTCTCTGACATCAGCTTCAATATCTTCTTTAATATATACGATGACACCATCATTTTTTGTATAATTCATAATTGTAGAGTAAGGGACATATTTATCGATTTGTAGGGGATGGTACTTATCAGTTAACCAACATTCAGTAAGAATAATTATATCCCAGTTTAGATTTAAACTTTTTATCAATATTTGCAGTTCGTCAAAGTTTTTATTAATTTTTTATTTTATTTTATTTTATTTTTTTTTTTCTTTATTAATATTTTTTTTTTGTTACATACATAAAAATATTACAAAAACATTTTTTTTGATATAAAGTAAAAAATAAGGAACTAAAAAATTAAATAGGTAGCTTAAAGATAAACAATAATACAATTAAACAAAAAAAAAGATATCACAATAGTATGCATATATGTATGATACCAAAAAAAAAATCCCACATAGGCATCGCCAGTTCGTGGGTATACCTAAGTTTTTTTAAATGCAGTTAAGATTATAAGTAAATTACATAATTATGTTAACAGTCTGAACAGCTTGTGTAAAAAATGTATAAACCAATAATTAAATGCTATAGGTAAATATATTCATTCTAAGGTATTAGGTGGAAAGGCAAATTTCTGGATACTGTGATAAACATAATTTAAAAAAAAATCATTCATAAATATAACAATATAAACTTAATTTTGACAGATTCAAGAGCTAGAAAACAGTGGTAAAGTGAAAACAAAAAAGGAGTAAAGTCCTTATCAAATGAAAACTTTATAATAGACCTAGTAGGTACCAGAAAATATTCGATTTATTATATAATTTTTACAATAATTAAAATTAAAATTTCCCCAGATTTAAAAATAGGAAACTTTTCAGTAAACAGAGATTAAAATATATATTTGAGTATCATTGTTCTGTATGGTCACATATTTACAGCAGTGGTATATCGTTTTTATCTTGTATGCGAATTACTGGAGAATCGTCGCTTTTCCTCAGCAAAATATGTCCGTTCTTGGTCCAAATATATTTAAATCCAATAGATTTCGTAGACTTGGCTAACCAGAGAAGTTCCTTATTTGATGGTGTTAGTTTTTCATTAATATAAATATTATCTGTGGAGTCCGAATACTTTATGTCTTTTGGGCTTAATACTCCCTTAGTTCTTTTTTTATTAATAACCCGGTCCTTGGATTCTTTTGAATTGAATTGAATACTGATTATATTTTTAGCAGGGTTGTTGTAATAATTCACTATGGAGTTGTTTTTTACCAGGTCACTGCAGTCTAGAGTCTTTAACAGAAGTTCTATAGGATTTTTAATGTCTTTATTTTCCTTCACAGCAATTCCTTGGATTTCGATAGATGTCTCTAGCGTGCGCTGTTGAATGATGTTGACAGACGATTTAAGATATTTAATGTCTCTTTGCATTTCATCCATTTTTGTGTCATTATTTGTAAGGTAATCTTTAGTTTTTTTTAGTTCGCTTTCAAAATCACCAATTTTATTTGAGCAGGATTCCACTTTCATGACCAGATCTTGAATTTCTTTCATGATGTCCGAAAAAATTTTATTAAAATCATTTGTTAGAAATTTTTTTAGTTGTTCGTTTATTCTTTCACTCATTGTTTGAAGCAACTGTTCTTTGAAACGATCAAATTTTTGTTCGATTAAAGTGTCACTTTTATCAATTTTAGGACGCATTTTTATTCTTTAAAAAATATATTTTATGATTTTTATTTAAACTGAGGTGACAACTACCGACGAAATCTTCTTTAGAAATAACTGTGCTCGGTAGGCAACTGCTGAAATGTTCCTGTAAGTCGCTAGTTGTGGTAGATATATAAAAACTTGGAATTTTAAAAATTTATTTTTCCTTTTATTATTAAAAGCATCATATAAAAGACGCCGGTGATTTGGGTACTCGAAAATGATTAGAATGTCACTTTAAATCACTTTACACTTTAATTAAAGCACATAAGGTTTTGTCAAAATACCGATTGAGGTCAGGGAGAAAAAATGATGTTTTGTTGAAGATCTACGATTTAACAGCACAACAACATGAAGATGCACTAGCGGATCATCCTGGGACTAAGGCTTATTGATGTTACTGCTTTATATCACCCAAAAACTCACAAAAACTTTATAAAAATGACAGAGATGTTTTGACAGCTGTTCACTGCTCTAGGTAGGTAGATAATATTACTTCTAATGTTTTGATGCATTATGTTAAAAAAATTTCTTATGGATGATAAGTTAGGTAAGTTTGTTGTTATTGTGTTATCCATTTTTGCCATCTAAATTAATTATGTTTTTATATTACTTACTAAATTATTTTCACCATATCATCAAGGTGCTTAATGTAGATTATTTTATCTTCATGTTTTTTACGTATCATAACTTTACCATTTTTGTACCACACATATTGATATTTTTTTCTATGGCTAATTGTTTTGTTTTCCATAGTATTTCTTTATGATATGGGCTTAGTTCTTCCCCGATGAAGATTTGAGAGGTCGACAGATCCTTAATTTCTTCATAGTTTATTTCTTTATTTTTATCAAGGAGTGAATCTCTTTGTCTTTTCTCAGAAAAGGTGACAAGAAGTTTGGGTGGAGCTCCATTTCGTCTGTCTGGGACTTGGATGACTTCAGTAATATTTGTATGTTTTATAGTTATCCCAGCTGCTGCAGCAACCTTCCTTATGCTTTCAATTGTTTGCTCTTTTATTTTTTGGGGAATCCCAGAAAGGAAATTTTTGGAAATTTTTGGAAATCCCAAAAATCAATAATTCTAAAGAATTACATTTTGCCATGGTTTCAATATCAGCCAGTCTAATTTCAAGTTTTTTTATTGTATTATTTTTTTCATTTATATCTTTTTTAATATTTTCGAAATCAGTTTGTATAACTTGGTTTAAATTATTTGTAACATCAATTTTTTTTAGAATTTCATCATATTGAGCACTTATAAATTCAAAGCTTTTTGTTGTTTCTGTGGTCTGCGATTCAATTTTGATAAAAATGTCCCTCTTCAAAGTTTCAAATTTTTTATCTATATATTCGATAATTTTGTCCATGCTTATTTTTTCATCAGAAATTTGGTTTTTGCTTCGAGTGCTAGACATCACTAAAATCTTTGTTAAGAAATGCCCATTACAAAAATTAATTCTGTCAACAATGTTTTGTTTATTGCATAGACAAAACTTGACTTTTTCACAAATTTGAGAAATAAATTATCTACGACTTTATGACAATGATTTGTTGTTTTGTGAAAATGTTTAAATCAAGATATAAAGTTAATACACTCTCCCACACAAATTATTACGCACTACCAAGTACACTGTATCACTGGTTTATGAGTTTCAAATATGATTACACGTAAATTTGTTTAAATATCATTAACTTTATTTTTAAATTAGGAGCTGTCAGAATCAACTGTTATATTATTTAATATAATATATTTATTTAATCAAAGTATGTACCATTGCTATCTATGCACTTTTGCCAACTCATAGGTAGTTCATCAATCCCTTTACTAAAAAAACCATTCGGACGGGAATCAATAAAATCTTTGAAGGCGGTTTGGACTGCCCCATCGGAGTTGAATTTTCCCCTTGCAAGAAGTTATCCAAATTTCGAATAAAATGGTAATCTGTTGGGGCAAGGTCCGGAGAGTACGGTGGATGTCTTAGACATTCCAATTGAAGCTCCTCTAATTTGGTAGCCGACCGTTGTGCAGTGTGTGGTCTAGCGGTCAACGCGGGTTTGTTGATTTGCTTCACTCAATTCGTGAGGTACCAACCTTTCAAGCTTTTTCACCTTCCCAATTTGCTTCAAATGGATTAAAACAGTTTTATCACTAACACCGCAGCTTGCAGCTAACTCGGACGTGGTTTGCGATGGATCCGCTTCCATAATAGCCTTCAATTCTTCATTATCAACTTTGGTCTCCGGCCGTCCACGGGGCTTGTTCTGTCGCCATACACATCATTAATCCTTCGGACCGTTTCTGCAGCACTGGTGCCACGGTGGAACTCGTACTCGTAAATAACGCGATATTTCAAGTTTTCCATTTTGTAAACTATAAAGTGACGCAAAGAAAAAAAAACAATTAAGGAAAAAACAAATAAATTATATTTTTCGAAACACAAATACATGAGTAAATAGCTGTATAAATTTGAATTAGGAATTCCTAACCAAAGAGAAGATATTTGAAATCAAAGTTGCCAGTACGGCAAAACGCCAATGTGTAAGGACCAATATTTTTAAAAATATATTTCCAATTTTAAATTAAATGAATTTAAAGCACTTACAGCACAGGTGTGATATTAAACGTTAGACTATACGACTCCACCAATAGGCCACTTGCATGGATTTCATAACGACTTGGAAAAAATCATGTGGATAGATCTTTTTACTAAGATTAAGAAAATGTTGGTAAAATTGTTTAGAAATGTACAGTTTTTGTTATTTTAAAATAAATAAATCCATTATTTAGGCTCGTGACGTCACTACATGAAAATGTCCCGTCTCCGAAAATGTTCCTATTATTTTTTTAAAATTCCACACTGATTTATTTTTTTATATGGCATCACTTTGATTTCAGGCGAATTTTTGAATTCGTTCACTAGATTTATTGTTTGTTCTCTGCGAACTTATCATTTGGTTTCACTTTTTGACAGATGCTCTGAAGAGAACCCCGTACTTTTAATGATCTACGGGGTTCTCTTCAGAACGTGCAGATGATGTCGGTACGTGTTTTAGAGGTATAATGATTATGGTGCTGATTTTAACAAAATTAAATTTTATAATATTCTTATTATTATTATAATTTACAAGTAGAAGTATATTACATTGAATTTAGTAATATAGACGCTGTTCATTATAATGATTTATGGTCAATAAGATGGATCAAAGAAAAAAAAAATTTATGAGATGTAATATTTTTGGTATGCCTCGTTATTCTCCTGCGCCATTCGTGTGGAAAACGTTATTTTTTTTTTAAATGATTTTCGGCTATGTAATTATCGTTTTTTTACACCTATAAAATTATGTCCCGTCTTTCCGGTTTATAAAAAATGGTCTGATTTATCGGATTGAAATATTCAAAAAATCCCTAGGGTTTCAAAAATACGATTAAAAATAAAATAAAAATACAGAATGTCTTAGAATATTTGCCTAAACCGGAAAAAAATTTAAAAAAATTTGATGCAAGTGGCCTATTCACCAGCAAAAATTATCACCGTACTCGGAACATTTTCGACTCTCAATTTTACAGCATTTAATGTGCTACTTACATTTTATAATTACACACAGAACATAAGAATGATTTTTAAAAAATATTTATTGAAACATTTCAATAGCCAGAAGTGTGGCATTACATTCAGAGACGTGGCTAGGTAACCAATGGCCCTGGTGTAAAAAACCGAGGCCCTATCTAAACGGCTTAAGTTTTCTATAAGTCAAAATATAAATATATATAAATACTTTAAAAATACAAAGCTACTTATTTGTTGTCATCAGCTCTTTATCGTGCACTGAATGGCACAGCAAAACTACTTAGGGGACATACACTAATTACGTGAGCTGTTTCAATTTAGACTCCTCCTCCCCCCCCCCCCCCCGCCTTGGTGAAATTAAGTGAGATTTGATGGGACCCCCCCCCCCTCCCGGTCCCCCTCACGTGAGATTTACACCACAGTCGTTAAATGACTACATTTATTTTCATAAAAAATAAACATAATACATCATTCAGGTATACTATAGCACTATTCACCACAATATTCAACTTTTCACAGAGGGTAGAATTATTTTGTATTCCATAAACAAAATGAAAAAGACAAAAAATCAAAAATCCATTTAAAAATGCTTAGATGAATACCGATCAACCATATATTAAAATCCATAGATAAAGCCCTTAGATAAATACCGATCTACCTTATCAAGCATACCATCCACGCTCGTGACGGTTCCACCAACCTAACATGGTTTCCGACTCTGAAAATGAGCTTACTCCTTACTCTATCAAATTCTCAACTCATACAGGAGAATCTGCGAGCATGCTCTCGAACAGGGACAGAAAGCTAGAGCAATGGATAGATCTAGGCTCAGCAGAAAATCTACACTCCCTCCTGGCTCACACCTAAGAACAAATCTCCATTCAGTAGCATTCATGGGAGCCTGTTAATGGAGACCTCAACTTCTACAAGCCAATCCAGAGATGCTAACAAAGCTAAAAAATAATATTAATATAAAAAATATTATAAAATATTAAATATATTGCCAACAAGGCAAAAAATAGTACGATGATGTGACTGCTACCAAGGCCAGAAACCATTTTAATGTTGGGAATGCTACTATGAACGAAAACCCCAACGTTGGGGCTGTTTCCTTATTCACCCAAAACAAACCCATTATTGCTAATTTACCTTTTTTGATGTCAACTTATCCAATGTCGGGCTGCTACCTCTACTATCTAAAACCAACCCATTGTTGCTAATGTGCCTATTTTCAGGAAAGGCCCTAAAGGCTGTAAAGGCCCCATATCAAGAATTTAGCGTATTTCATTATCACTTAATATCTTGTTCGTAAAGTTTTCCAAGTCATAAGAAGATTGATCATTCACATTTTCAAAAATGATGAGGTCGATGATTCCTCCGCTGTTACCTGTGCCATGGAGACATCGTCATCGGTGGCGGAATTTTTGACAGCAATAATTATTAAATCTTCTTCAGTAGATTTCTCAACCAGCACTGCAGTGGTCACATTATCTGAGTCACTATCAACAGAAATATTAGGGCCAAAACAACCTGTAGAAGACTGACTAAAAAATTTGCCTATTTCGGGTAATTTTCGTTTACTATCTTCCCTTTCCTGGCGTTGTTTGCGCTTAAAAGCACCACTGGATTTCTTTTTTTTATCCATAATTTTAGATCTGTAACTTATACAATGATGTACTAAACAATAGCGTTTCTCATTTTTTTTTCTTGTGTATACTGGAACTATACAGTTTAAAAAATTGCAAATAATATAAAGTTTTTCATAAAAGATTCCCAACAAGTTTCAACTTCTATTTGAAACTTGTGGGGAATTCCCCTGTATTCTTTGAAACTTGTGGGGAATTCTCCTGTATTCTTTGAAAGTTGTAGGGGAGTCCCCTGTATTCTTTGAAACTTGTGAGGAATTCCCTTGTATTCTTTGAAAGTTGTGGGGAATTTCCCTGTATTCTTTGAGACTTGTGGGGAGTTCTCCTGTATTCTTTCAAACGAGTTGTCATGATTTAAAAAGTACTGTCGATACGGCAAGAATCAAATGTAAAAAAAAACGTCTTATTTGACGAGCGTATATAGGTGAAATCGTATTTGAGGGAGAATGGAGAGCATTTTTGACAGTTATTTATCAATCATTACTACCACATGCTCTGAAGCAGTAATTATGAGTCTTAAATGTGTTATACTAGCTGACCCTGCCACGCGTTGCTGTGGCTAATAAAACACTTTGTAAAATCCAACCTTTGTAACCACCGCCGTCTTTGAGTTCATCGCGAAGAGATCATCAGTGCGGTTTGCACGTGAGGTAGCTCGTCTTTTCTTTGGGATATTAAAACGGTAAATAAAGTTCTCATGCACTGACAAACTGATGATAGAAGATTTTAAATGGTAACAGAATGACAGGTAACGTTTGACAGACGACTGAAATATGACAATCAAAATTCTTTTTTTGTATTCCAATTCTAGATTACGTTGTGCTTCTGAATGTAGGTAAAACAGTAGAACTGTTTATATGAGAAAATGAAATATTTATCTTATCTTCCTCACAATTTTTTCATATTATCTTATGGTTAAAACCTTTCCTGGACTACGACAAACATTTAAAAACTAAAATGACCTATATCGGCCCAGCCGCTCTCGAGTTTTAGCGAGACAAACGAACAGCAATTGATAAGAATAATAAGATAAGAAGATATAATGTGTATAGTAAGCTATCCGTAAAAGATAGATATATGCCTTTGCGGACTTTTTTGTAGATCTATAAAAGAGAAATATCCCACCATTAATTGTTTTGTTATATCCCAAAAGGATTAGGCAGCGTTTTCGATGAAAGCTACAAGGCGGCTGGACTTTTTCCGACACTTCTAACACTTATCGTTATGTTTCATCCCATTTACACAAATCCTTGACAAATTACATACCTAAACCTTCCTCACGAAACACTCTATCTATTGGTGAAAACCGCATGATAATCCGTTCAGTAGTTTTCGAGTTTATCGCGAACAGAGAGACAGACAGACGGCGAGGGGGAATTTACTTTATAATATGTAGAGATATACATTTTTTTAATTGTTTTTATTTCTTGCTAGAGCAATCCCGATGAGTTACAGAACTCATTTTAGGACAGGAGGAACATACAAATCATGGGTGGGAGGAAATAGTTAAAATTTTACATAGGAATTTAGATATTAAAAATATAAGTTTCACATACAATATAGAAGAAAAATAAAAGACAGGTTGAGTAGAATAAACAGCAATGGAAAACAATTGAAGAAAAAGGGAACAAGGTTATACAGATATAGATGATTACAACTTAATGGAAAAGAAAAGAAGAGAAAAGAAACAAGACAATTGAACATGACAAGAAAATTACAAAGTTTCATCCTTAAACATACTTTCAAAATATTCTTTTAAAGCAGGGGTGGGGAACCTTTTTAGCGTCGCGGGCCATTTAATGTTCATACTTTAACCCGCGGGACGCACTGACTTGGGGGGGGGGATAGCCACAGTCGAATCGAAGAACTGGTTTTACTAAAACTGATTAAAAAAAAAGTTACGTAACTGCCAATACTCTTTAATAACTGCAACCAGAATTTTATAACTGCACTTTAAAAACAAGAATGGTTTCCGTCAAAATTCATCGGCAGATGAAACCACAACTGAAATTTTTCGTTGCATTCTGAACATGGAACTAGTTTCAATTTAGATTAAATTTGCATGCGGGGAATTAAAACTACACTCGAAACATTAAAATGGCTTTCCTCTAATTCTGGCAGCATAAACAACGAAACTAGAATTTTATAAATACAGTTCCAACATAAGAAATGTATCAGTAAATGAAATCACACCTGATGCGTTTTCATTGCATTATTAAAACAGAACTGGTTTTAATTACAGGTTGAATCTGTACGCGGGGAATTAAAACTATACTCAGAACGTGAAATTGCTTTCCTCCAATACTGGCAGCACATATGCATATTATGCAACGTCATATTTATAACTGAACTTCACACACTAGAAATAAACCCCCCCTGGAATTTTTTCATTGTATTTTTAACACAGAACTGGTTTTAATTATAAAGTGAGTTTGTGCGCGGGGAATTAAAAATCCACTCAGAATATAAAAATTAGCTTTCCACCAATTCTGGCTGTACAAAGTATGCAACTAGAATTTTATAAAAGCACTTCTAACACGAGGAATGCGTCAAAAGTGAAACTCCACCTGGAATTTTTTCGTTGCATTCTAAACACAGAACTGGTTTCATTAATAGGGTGAAATTGTACGCGGAAACTTAAAAATACAGAGTGTAGCCATTTTACTGAGTACATGAAAATGGCTTTTCCCTAATAATGGCAGCACAAAAGCAATTCGAATTTTATAAATGCACTTCAAAAACAAGAACGGGTTTCTATGAAATGCGTAAGCAGACGAAACCACTTGTGGAATTTTTTCATTGCGTTTTGAACACAAAACTGTTTTTTCCGTCAGAGCGAATTGGATTGTGAGTCCCCAGATTTAATTAATACTGCACCTAGAACACCAAAATGGTTTTACCTTCGAAATGCGTTAGGGTTAGCAGATGAATTCGCAAGAGGAAATTGCATTGTGAACACAAAATTGTTTTTTTCCTTTAGAATGAATCTGCATAGGAGTCCACTAGTCAACCAGCTTAAATTAAATTGTACTTTGATAACGTGATTGGTTTTTCTACATTTTGTAGTAGATTTATTGTCCGCAATATAAAATTATATTTATTTTACTGATAACAATATGTAATGATTTTTTTATGCCAGAAGTGTGGCAATTATCATGGCATTATTGTTTATATTGTATAAAAAATGTTAAGAGTATGCTTGACTTAATATAACCAGTGATTCCTGATTTTATTTGGGGAGATTATTATATCTAACGCTTTGTAATTGAATAATTTCGTGCTGCAAATTATCAGGCACATTCGATGGTTCAACGTTGAACTGTGTATTAAATATGTTTGAATCCATTTGCTCTCTTTTCACGTCCTTAAAACGTTCATTAAATGCCTCACAATTTCGCGCTCTCACCAGCATATTCAAACGATGTAGAAGGCTTTTGTCCTTGCAGTGTTGGAAAATGCATCGTGTTATTCATTTCGAGTTACTTTCCAAAGCCTTAATTTAGTTTCAAATGATTTCACGTTTCATTCAGCTTCAACTTTTCTTTTCTTCGTAGTTGTCATTAACAGGATTTTATCTTTTACTATCCACTTCACTTCCGCAACTATGACTAGAACATAATGTTTATGACAGACTGCTTAAGATTCCACTCCGAATAGGGTTGCCATTAATCCTGAAATATCGGGACTGATTTTTCACTATCGTTTAACAATTAAAACTTAAAATAAAAGTAAAATGGGAGGTTAAATCACGTTTTTATTTGTATCTTAACTACTTGCTAGTAACGATTTTGTGATAACGTCTTAAAAATGCATCTGAAACACCGTGAAAAAACCATCACACTCTGTGAAATTTTTTGTGGTTCTTTCGGAAGGCCGCAGCAAAAGTGCCCGCGGGCCGCAGATTCCCCACCCCTGTTTTAAAGCATTACTCTGAATTTTTTTTATTTTGCTGGATTCCCTTTTACATATCTGGTAGCGAATTATATAGTGCATAGGCAACATAGTTCAGAGATTTTATCCCATATTTTGTAGTGTGTGTTTGAGGTATGCGGATTTTATTGCTATTTCGAGTATTGTGAGTGTGGATGTCTTGATTGTAAAGTGGCTTGATGTTATTGTGAGTTGATTGTTGGGTAATTTGTAGGATGGTGCTTGTGATTTCATGTTTAGGAAGGACTACCGGAAACTGAATAGATGTCTCTGAAATGGGTGTCCCATGGAAGTCCAAAAACATTTCTGAGAGCTCGGTTTTGAACCACCTGCAGATCAGCTATCAATTTCTTTGATGCAAATCCCCAGATACAGCAGAGATAAGAAAGGTGTGAATGTACCATGGCGTAGTACACTGATATTAATAAAGGAACGGGTAGTAATCCTTGGAGTCTATAAAGTACACCAGTTATTGGTGTAATTTTCTCCTTTACATGATTTATGTGGAGATTCCACGAAAGTTGGGAATCTACGATCAGGCCCAAATATTTTGTGCTCATTTTCTTTTCGAGGCAGTTATCACCAACTTTGATATTGAGGCTGATATTTTTCTTGTTGCCAAAAAGTATATAATGAGTTTTTTTTTTTCGTTAAGAGTTAGTTTGTTTATTCTTAACCAGCTTGTGAGTTTAGAAATATCAGCATTCATTTCCGTTTCAAGCTCCGCTAGGTTGAGTTTGTTGTAAAAAATTACTGTATCGTCCGCATAGAGTTGTAGAGTTCCTTTAATACCCCACTTTGTTATGTCATTCACATAGATAAGAAATAGCGACGGTCCAAGAATTGATCCCTGTGGCATTTTACCCAACTCACTCGTTTCTCCTCTCAGTTCTACTGCCGAAAAGCGATGTGATAGGTAAGATCGGAAAAGTTCCAGAGGAGTACCAACAATACCCAATGTTTCAGTTTTTCGATCAATACGTTATGATCCACCGTGTCAAACGCCTTCTTTAGATCAATAAATATTACCGCCGTAAAATCCCCGTGATCAATATGTTTCTGTAGATTAGACATAAAATCAAAAGCTGCACATTTAGTATTAGATCGTCGTCTGAAACCGTATTGTTTTGACGTGAGAATTTTGTTTTGTTCGAGATATTTCAATAGTCTTCCTTTAATGATACATTCAAATATTTTAGAGATAGCTGGGAGTATATAGATTGGACGATAATTTTGGACATTTTTTTGCATTCGTCTTTATGAATAGGAATTATTTTCGCAATTTTTAGTTTGTCTGGAAAGATACCTTTTGATAGAGATAGATTTATTAAGAATACAAGGTCAACCGCCAGTTCTTCCTTGCAATTTTTGAGAAGGAGAGAGGTTATCCCATCGGAACCAGCTGCCGCTTTGGACTTAAGGTTAGATATGACACGTAGGATTTCATTTTTATTTGTCCTGATCATGTTAAAAGATTGTTTTGCTTGAGGTTCCGTGTAGATCGTGTTCACATCAGTTTTTATTACTGATACTAGACTTTCCCCAACTGAGAGAAAAAATGCGTTAAATGCAGTTGCAATCTCCTTTGGTCCCTTTACTTCTTCGTCATTTATGACTAGAGATTTACAAGTTATTTTTGGGTTTCGCGAGCTATTTGAGAGAATGGAATTGATTGTTTTCCATGTGCGTTGTGGCTTATTCATGTTTTCATTAAGCAATTTTGTATACCTAATACATAGATTTAATATATGTATCTTCTGTAATTTGTGACAGTATTACGAGCATTATTTTTTCTATTGTCAAAGGAATACGTCCTCGATTTTATTTCCAAAGTTTAAATATGCTATTTCGTTCTTTAATGAGTGAATCAAGTTGGGCATCAAACCGTGGAGTATTGTTCAGCCTTTTGTCTCCTATATTAGTGTTTACTTTTGTTTTGCAAGAATTTACAGCATTTTGAAGATAGTCAGCGAAATTATTATAATTTTGGTTTACGTCGTCAGACGAATGAGTAAATTAACAAGTTTTAAGTGACGTATTTAATTTTTGATAATTTATTTTGTAAGCATTTGAGAGGTTTTTTGGGGATCTGTTATTGGGGAGGTTTTTCAGAGAGTTTTCGTAATCCAATATCAGTATATTATGGTCACTAAGGGAATCATTAATATTTGAAATTATCTCAGAAACATTTGTTCTATTTGTGATAATATGATCTATCAACGAGCTGGTGTTATTTGTTACCCTTGTGGGAAGCATCGTGTTACACATATAAAAGTTGTACGATTTTAAGGTGTGAACATATTTCCTTGCAATATCAGTTTCTTTTGAAATGTCGATATTAAAATCTCCAAAAAGTAATGGGTCTTGTTTGTTTTTATTTAATATTATTTCTATAGAGTCAAAAAAATCTTTTATGTTTGAGTTGGGCTTACGGTAAAAAACAAACAAATTGAGAGGTTTAATATTTTTTGCCGTGATCGTAATTCCAAGAAAAGTATTTTCACTGCAACATTTTTCTATTTTCTTACTGCTTAGTGTGTTATGCATGTAGATGGCGACTCCTCCTCCTCGGTCGAGCTCACGGGAAGCAAAAATTCCAGCGTAGTCAGTAATATTGAAAAAAGTTTCTTCTCCCTTTCGCAGCCAGGTTTCCGTAATCACGAGAATATGTACCTTTTCTGTAATGTTTTTTAGGGTTTCTTCAATTTCGTCAATTTTGTTGCTGATGCTTCTAGCGTTCATATACATAATACGCATACAGGAATTTTTGGTGGTGTATTCTTGAATATTAAAACATTTTTTTTCCTTGAAGTTGCCTTTAGCAGTGGCCCACGTAGTCTACCCTTTCTCTGAAACGCTCCTCCATAAGCTTCCAGAGAGGGCAATCTGGATTTGTAGCCCGGTGGTTTCTAGTACCTCCATTGCAGTTTGATCACGTTAGTTCTTTGGCCTTCTTGGGGCACGTGGTCATATTTACGGCATTCACCACAGTGAACACAACTAAGTTTCTCTGTGCAAAAACGTTGGGAGTGACCAAAACCTAGGCATTGGTAGCATTGCATCTATTATTATTATATTATTCTCCCATATATTGCATATATTATTCTCCCACATTTTCTCAATTTTGAATGGAATCTAAATGGTACTTTTTACAAAATGAAATAAAACCTGTAATTTCTCATAATGTTAAATGCAAAAAATTCAGAGTAGGTACAATATATTTTAACTGGTTCTCTATCGTTTTTCAAAAATTAAACGAGATCATTTTATAATAATCTATCTACTAATATGCCAATTTCCAAAATTAAAGTAAAGTAGTACTACCTTAAAGTCGTGTTGCAACCTATTTTATTTACATTTCAAAGATGGGAGAGTTTGTAGCTAGTTAAATATGAAGTTTGCTGGTCAGGATCCAAGGGCCCCCTGAGCCCCGGTCCCCATCCCTCGGACTTTAAAGTCGTGTTCAGGCTATTTTATTTACATTTCAAGGGTGGGAGAATTTGTAGCTAGTTAAATGAGGTTTGCTGGTCAGGGTCCGAGGGCCCCCTGAGCCCCGGTCCCCATCCCTCGGACTTTAAAGTCGTGTTCAGGCTATTTTATTTACATTTCAAGGGTGGGAGAATTTGTAGCTAGTTAAATGAGGTTTGGTGGTCAGGGTCCGAGGGCCCCCTGAGCCCCGGTCCCCATCCCTCGGACTTTAAAGTCGTTTTGCAGCCTATTTTATTTACATTTCAAGGGTGGGAGAATTTGTAGCTAGTTAAATGAGGTTTGCTGGTCATCCGAGGGCCCCCTGAGCTTGAGGGGCCCGGTCCCCGGCCCCTTGAACTTTAAAGTCATGTTGAAACCTATTTTATTTGCATTTCAAGGGTGGGAGAATTTGTAGCTAGTTAAATGAGGTTTGCTGGTCAGGGTCCGAGGGCCCCCTGAGCCCCGGTGCCCGCCCCTTGGATTTTAAAGTCGTGTTGCAACCTGTTTTATTTACATTTCAAAGGCTCAGAAATTTGAAACTTGCCCATTTAAATAAAATTAATATAAAAAAACAAAATTTCCTCCCTCCATAATTTAAAACGATGGCCTAAAACATCGTCGAATGGTGAAATATTTGTGAAAAAAAGGCTCTCATTTCACAATTTTATAAAATACTAGCTGACCCGGCCACGCGTTTTGTGGCTAATAAAACACTTTGTAAAATCCAACCTTTGTAACCACCGCCGTCTTTGAGTTCATCGCGAAGAGATAGACAGATGCCGCGAAGGACTTTAATTTATAATACGTAGAGATGGTGTGAAAGATTATAATAATGTGAATGAAATGCTTAGGGTAACTAACGTATTTAAGTTAATAAGGATTAATACTGTAACCGTCTAAATAACTTTCCAAGTATCCCATTGTACGTGACCATTTTTTTAGAAGAATGGGTATAGTAAGCTATGCGTAAAAGATTGATGTATGCCATTGCGGACTTTTTTGTAGATCTACAACGTGTCCGGAAACTCGTAGTACAAGCGGGAAACTGGTGAATCTACATCACGTAGAGAACCCAAAAAACTTATTTTTTTTTGATCTGAGCATTTCGATTTTAATATATTTTTTTTCTATTTATCCATTTTTTCGGCAACTAAAGGGTTAAAAAAAATTTTGAGCCTGGTTTACCCTTCAATGCATTTTATAAGACATTACACAGCTGAAATCAACCCCCTAGTGAATATTTTTTTCAAATTTAACCAAAAAAAATCCAACTTCGGACCCGATTTACTCGAAAAAGAAAGATCAAATCAAAAAGTTATATCACAAATCGACTCTGAATGTGATGTAGATTTACCAGTTTCCCGCTTGTACTACGAGTTTCCGGACACCGTGTATAAAAGAGGAATATCCCACCATGCATTGTTTTGTTATATCTCAAATGGATTAGGCAGTGTTTTTGATGAAATCTCCGAGGCGGCTTGACTTTTTACGACACTTCTAACAATTATCGTTCCGTTTCAACCAATTTACACAAATCCTTGACAAATTACATACCTAACCTTCCTCACGAAACACTCTATCTATTGGTGAAAACCGCATGAACATCCGTTCAGTAGTTTTCGAGTTAATCGCGAACAGACAGACAGACGGCGCGGGGGACTTTAATTTATAATAGGTATGTAGAGAAGATGTTAGCCAAAAAGTGTTTAGAGTCATTTCCCAACCCAGAGGGGACCGTAGAGGGGATCTTTGCTTGCTGTCGCCAGGATACTTACTTGGTCTCCAAGGAAGAGGATTGCGTGTATTTTGTATGAGTGAAAGAGTCCTCTACGTTTAATAATTTATTCTGTCTTTGTTAAAAGTATTTACAAATTTTGTACATCGCGGGAAAAGAATGGACGTGAAATCAAGCAGTGTACAACCGTGTTCTCGGGCCGAGGCCAGTAGCTGGAATGGCGAATAGTGCTGCTCTCCGACGGACGTCGGAGGAACTACATTGGTCACGTGACCAATGTGGCCATGACGCGGTTTGGTTATAGATTTAAATAATGATTGTCAGTACTTGATCGCATTTCCATAGCCTCCCCTCCAGTGCTAACGATAATGTGAACAATGGAAAATCGTTAAAGGAGATTATATTACTGGTACTAATCCTATTCTGACTGAGGCACCTTCAGTCAAAACAAGAATAGTCTCCAATGTGTTCGAAAAATTATGAGGGCTACGTTACTCGAGCAGAGTAGAATGATCAGTTAATGAAGTAGACTGTTGTTATACTTTCAAGAACACATTGGAAGGTATTGAAGGTTTAACCAAAAAAAAATTAAGTTGAAATTCTTAATTCTATGTGTAACCATGACACGTAATGTTAAGAGTTAATACACTATTGTATACAATAACCATTTTATTTGGTGTTGAAATCAGTTAATTCTGATGTGAGTATTTACAAGTTAGTTTTAAATAATGTTTTTTAAAACTAGTCAAGCTCTATGAGCTCTTTACTTTGTTTACAGTGGTAAACGCATCGACGAACTAGGCGTTCGGAGCATTGGTGTACATGATATAGCGTGGTACATGGAATTTGAGATATGATTCCAGTTGATTGTTGTGATACCTGGAATTAGAGATATGATTCCAGCTGATTGTAGTGGTACATGGAATTTGAGAAATGATTCCAGTTGATTGTTTTTCAATTAATGCATGAACATTGTATGTTGTTGCCTCAATGAACTATGTTCAGAGCTAGTAGAATTGTTTTACCAGTCGTGCGCAATTAGAAGCGCTGGTTGTAAAATCATTGTACATTGATTGTATACAAGATAATATTTAAGACTATGACTTAAAGTAACCTTAAAATAACATTATACATGTTTAAAAATATATTCGTAAATGTATGGTCAAAAGTTGTAATTTACTTGAGGAACATTTCGAAGGTAGGTTGTATATAGCCGAATGCTGTATTTTTCATAGGTTATATTGAAAAAGAAAACTATAGTAGTAGGTATGTTTTACAATAAGCTAAATCTAGTGTAAGAAATATTTAAATTGAAACATAAGTAGATATGGTAGAGTTTTCTTCCTAACAGTATTATATGTTTGGAGCCCTAGTTAGGCGTTCATCATAAAATTATAAATAATAAGGGTTTATGCTATTCTGTAGCGAAAAATGATGATTTTTAAGTCAAAGAAGCTGCACATTGTCTTCAGTACGTAAAAGTGTGTTTTTTGTTGATGTAAGTCGAATAACCATGTTCCTTTACGTACGTAAGACGAAGTGGCTTTAACTCGTAAGTGTATAAACATGAAAGAGAAAAGTATATTTAAAAACACATAATTTCAACCACATGATTCACTGGATGTATTAAAGTGCCATGTACATCCAGAGAAGCGTGGTTAAAAAACAAAAATGCATAAATAACAGTGTTTATCATGTGGTAAGAAGTTACCTACTATGTACATAGTTTGTAGAGTAGATAATGTGTACCTTGGTACATAATATTATATAATATGATGATTTTAATTGACTGTTTGGAAAGTTGATTACAATAGTGCTGTAATGCTTGTAGTAACACATGAATGCGGTTGTATGATGTGAATTTTACATTTTTTATTATAAATTTTAATTATAACGTTTTTAAGAATTGTAAAAACACAGTGGTGTTTGTAGTACCTTTGAAGTGCACAAATTATGCAGTTGAATGATGAAAAGTTTTCATCTAATTAGAAATGTTTTAAAATTGTAATAACATGCCTAATATGTTGTTTTTTAAAATGCATGAGTTATGCAGTTAAATGATGAATTGTTTCATCGTATTGAAGGTGTTTCACACTTATGAATACACTGTAATGATCTAAGTTTTAGATTATGTTGATTGACAATTTACAATATTACAGGTAGGATTTCCATAAAAAATCTGTACGTTTAGATATTGTGTTATTCGCAGTAAACTTTATGAAAATGGTTTGCAATTCAAAGCTAGGCGAAATTTATAAATTAGTTTCTATCATGAGTTATGAATGAGAAAAATGTCAAATGAAAATATCTTTTTGTGCATTATTCCATTCCAAGTCTCTTTGGAAAATGTACATGTCGACCTGAACGAGTTGTGATCTTGTGACCAGTTGTGGATGTGGTCTTGGTTATCGGTGTAACGGGGACTGATGGGTGTGTAGTGACATTTTCTTCAACCGGAATGAAAGCGGGCTTGAGTCGGTCTATGTAGACGTGTTGAGATTTTGGTTATCGGTGTTACAGGCAATGGTTTTGGACATGTTTGCAGGAGTTGTGTGATGTTGATTGCTCAGGAAGTAGTCAAGCCGTAGGTGCAGGGTTTGTTTTTTTGGTGTCTTCCAAATGACAATACGTTGTTACCTGCAGAACCAAAAAATTATGCTGTATCCAGCATTGCCGCTTGGTGCGGTTAGCAATGGTGGAATTAGTTTGCGGGGCTAGTTGCTGCCGCGGAGCTGGTTTGGCTGCCTGTTCTGGTTGAACGAAGGCAAGGCTCTCTGCCTGTTCTGGTTGAACAGAAGCAGAGAATTATGATGTATTCAGCATTGCCGCGAGTTGCGGTTAGCAATGGTGAAGTTTGTGTGCGGGGCTAGTTGCTGCCGCGGAACCAGTTTGGCTGCTTGTTCTAGTTGAACAGAGGCAGAGTTCAGCATTGCCGCGAGTTGCGGTTAGCAATGGTGAAGTTTGTGTGCGGGGCTAGTTGCTGCCGCGAAACCAGTTTGGCTGCTTGTTCTAGTTGAACAGAGGCAGAGTTAGCTAGACTAGTTGTCGTAGCGTGATGTTCCTGTGGGTGAAAACGGCGACATGATTCATACTGCGTGTCGTGGATTATGTTTGTTGTGCCTGTTCAGATACTGGAGGGCCTTTGGTTTTGATGCGAAGAGTCACAAAATGTTTAAATTGCATTCGGTGTCTGCATGGTAGGCCTTGTCAACGAGGGGTATTTCTTCAAAATGTCAAGATACTTTTGAGAAGAGGAAATTGTGGCGATGCCTGATGCTGGTCCTTTGTAGGTAGATCCTCTAATTTTCAATCCAGTAGACTGGTCTTCAAGTTTGGCTCGTCTCAAGTTGACTGTCAAGTTGTAGTGGTGAAGAAAGTCTGCGCCAATGATGGGTTTGGACACATCGGCTACGATAAAGCGCCACTTCATTGTGCAGCGTAGGCCGAAGTAGAGTTCGACTGTTCTCGTGCCGTACGTTCTTATTGGCTTCCCATTCGCTCCATATAATGTGGAAGGGCAGTTGTCGGAGGTCAAGTTGCCTTTCTCAAAGGTCATAGATGTCCGCGCCGGTGTCTACTAGGTATTTATGTCTTGTTCGCAGGTCATAGATGAAGAGACGACAAGAGGTATTAGGGATCTCACATGTCTCTACTGGGTGTTCCCGCTGTCGTTTCCCGACTTCTTCTTTACATAAGAACATGGTTTGGAGCATTTATGAGCGTTTTCTCCAAATCTTGCATGGTAGAAACATTTTCCATCTTGATTCCTATTGGGAGATGAATTGCGTGACCCGGAACTTGAGCGGCCAGGTTTTCGGCGGGGGCTCTGGTTTCTTTGTCCTCTATAGGTTGATGTGGGCTCAGTTTTGGCTATGCGTAGCTGGGCTACTTCACGCGAAAGTGCTGCTATTTGTTTCTGCAGTTGTAGTAATAAGGAATGTTCAGCTGGTTCCTGACGAGATGAACTGGGTTTGTTGCGATCTTCCATGGCACTGCAATCGGTTGATTGGTAGACATCTAGTATTTTGTCTGCAGCTGTGGCAAGTTGGTTAATGTCGTTATCGGGAGGTGCTGACAGTATTGCTTGCACATGTTGGGGTAATCGTTGTAGCCACAATGTCCGCACAATTGCGTTATCCGCTAAGGTAGGTCCTGCTAGCTCTAGCATATGTCTCAATAGACCGGTTGGCTTCCTATCCTCCAGTTGGATTCCTGTTAGTAGGCGTGTGAGGCGTTTTTCAGCGGAGTCTTGGAGTCGGTCAATAAGGGCGGCTTTCAAATTGGCGTATTGATCGGTGGATGTGTCACGATGTCGCTCACACATTGTAAGGTTTGTGAATCCAGAGCTGCTACAATTATATTATACTTCGTGAAATCCTCTTTAATGCGCGAGTTGGCGAATTGAGCCTCAGCCTGTATAAACCAAAGCGAAATCTGTTCCCTCCACAGATTTGGTAATCTCACGGACACGTGATTTACTGCTGTCGCAGTGCTAGATTCGCCCGTTGATTCCATGTTGGTTGGGTTTGGTTCCGGATTTATTGATTGTTGAAACAAAATCTTGAGTTGATGAGTTGGTGTGGTCGCTGGAGATTCTTCATCCAAGGTCATTTCAACATTTATACGGAAATAAGCACGCAAAGATAGTGATTTTTGAAATATTTCAAATTATGTATTAAAAATTCGTGATGATTTAGAGAAAAATTAGTGCTGTTGACATCTATGTGAAATTTACGGAAGTTACTAGAAAATTATTCAAGACGCAAACCTTTACGAAAATAGACTGTTAATATTTAAGTAGAAATCTACAATCATGCGAGAATAATTCAGATTAATTAATAATTGATATGTAGAAATATTATTATCAGACATGTGTTAAAAATTGTAACATATTATTTTGCTAAATTTTTGTGGTGGGTATGCAAAAATTATTTCCAGAAATATCGTATAAACTGTGTTAAAAATTTACGTGGCTGAACGTTGTTGAGATGATGCAGATGTGTGTTTTCCGAGATGGTCCGCAGCTGATGCTCGTGGTGGAGGCTGCGTCGATCTGTCGACCGGTCTGCAGGAACAGGGGGTCGGAGGTGTGATGCTCCTTTTGCGTTCCGAGGATGTCCGCCGCTGATGCTGGCAATGGAGGCTGCGTCCAGCTGTTGACGGGGCTGCAGGAAGTGTGACTCGGCTGTAGAAGCTCCCTTGGTAGCATCACGCGTTGCTGAAGATGTTCGATGCCTAGAATAGAGGGTAACACGCACTTAATCCGAGATACGAATAATACATAGGCAAATAGTCACAAATAGGGTCACTTTGCATTGCAGATTTATACGTGTGATTGTATAGAACATCACCTGTGATGAATCCGAACGTTCAACTGAACATGTTCGTAAATCAAATTCACAAAAGAGTTGTGAGTGCTAAAACATAAGATTGGAGAATATTCAAGCTTTTCCACAGAGAGTTGCGTCAGTTTGTAACTCAAGTTGGACTTGCGATGTTGAGAAAAAACAAAATGGCTATTTGACACGTGTGGATCGGTACACGAAAGCCACACAAGATTCATTTATTACGTATTTGTATAAATTTTTTGATATTATTCGTATTGCTTTGAGGACCAAAAACATGAGGTATAAATTTTTAAAAAATACTGGGATATAAAATAGCTGTAAATAAGGCAATGATTATTTGAATTTGAAATGATGATTTTAAAATACCAAAATTAAAACGGTACTCACCAGATAAATCCCAGGAATCCAGCCACTGAACTACGGTCCGAGAACACGTGTAAAAGAATTTAAAAAAAATGATCTACACGTTGAAAGTTAAACACGCGGTCACTAGTTGTGTCAATCATTTTTTCTTGTCATAGGGTCACCAGATGTAGAGGGGATCTTTGCTTGCTGTCGCCAGGATACTTACTTGGTCTCCAAGGAAGAGGATTGCGTGTATTTTGTATGAGTGAAAGAGTCCTCTACGTTTAATAATTTATTCTGTCTTTGTTAAAAGTATTTACAAATTTTGTACATCGCGGGAAAAGAATGGACGTGAAATCAAGCAGTGTACAACCGTGTTCTCGGGCCGAGGCCAGTAGCTGGAATGGCGAATAGTGCTGCTCTCCGACGGACGTCGGAGGAACTACATTGGTCACGTGACCAATGTGGCCATAACGCGGTTTGGTTATAGATTTAAATAATGATTGTCAGTACTTGATCGCATTTCCATAAACTAATGAGCGTAATGAATCTGGTGGTGGGACCAATTGTGGCAATTTTACTTTACCACCAGCACAATATAATCCAGGTGATTCGCCGTTGTATTTTAACGCTTTACAACATTGACAAATGATTGTCATTTTCCCAATTATCACGGAATTGTCGGCACAATAATCTACTTCCGGATCGTAGTGGAATGCTACTCGTTCCAGGTTCCCAGGAGCACTGCTTATGCGGGATCGTTCGATTTCATTGCGTCGTGCTCGCTGTTGTTGTGTGCCCGAACTCGTTCCATTCTAAGCCTGTCTACTTCATTATTATTCACTGTAGAACGCAAATCTACCATACTAATTCGAATGTTATCATTATCTGTCTCTCGCTGGTCATCAGTGCGGTTTGCACGTGAGGTAGCTCGTCGCCCATTTGATTGACTTCGACGATCTATGTCAGCTCGTCTTTTCCTTGGCATATTAAAACCGTAAATAAACTTCTCAAGCACTGACAAACTGATGATAGAAGATTTTAAATGGTTAACTGAATGACAGGTAACGTTTGACAGACGACTGAAATATGACAGAATTCTTTTTTTTGCATTCCAATTCTAGATTACGTTGTGCTTCTGAAAGTAGGTAGAACAGTAGAACTGTTTATATGATAAAATTAAATTTTTGTTTTTACTATCTTCCTCACAATTTTTTCATATTATCTCACCGTTTAAACCTCCCCTGGACTACGAAAAACATTTCAAAACCAAAATCACCTAAATCGGCCCAGCCGCTCTCGAGTTTTAGCGATACAAACAAACAGCAATTGATAGGAATAATAAGATAAGAAGATAGAATGGGTATAGTAAGCTATCCGTAAAAGATAGATACCTATATGCCTTCGCGGACTTTTTTGTAGATCTTTATAAGAGAAATATCCCACCATTAATTGTTTTGCTATATCCCAAAAGGATTCGGCAGCGTTTTCGATGAAAGCTACCAGGCGGCTGGACTTTTTCCGACACTTCTAACAATTATCGTTATGTTTCAACCAATTTACACAAATCCTTGACAAATTACATACCTAAACCTTCCTCACGAAATACTCTGTATATTGGTGAAAACCGCATGAAAATCCGTTGAGTAGTTTTCGAGTTTATCGCGAACAGACAGACGGTCGGCGCGGGGGACTTTACTTTATAATATGTAGAGAAGACAATAAGTATCTATATAAATAAAATAAAATATTAAAATACAATCATAAAGGTAGTAATTATGACAGCAGTTAAAAACCCGCTCCGCAGGTTTTTGCTGCTAGGCCCGGCAGGCGGCTCTTAGTTTGGCGTCGCCCAGTTTGAATGTTGGTGACCATTTTATAAATACGATAGGGACTGGTTCCAAAAATAGCCGGTTCTTCGGATCCACTGAAATCCAGTGACAGTTAGTCACCGGGACAGAGTAACCGCGACAGTCAATGACGTCAGATGTAATATGTAGCCGCGTGACACTATTATTCATAACTCTATATTACCGTCAATCTTTCCATATCCGAAGAGATACCTACTCAAATTCTACAAATCCATAGTACTTATACCTAGGAGGGGCACGTCCTCGTGCGATCTGCTACGTAAGTGGCGCCATCCTTTGATGAAATCTTGAATTCTAAACCAAATTACAACGGCAGCTTTGTTTGAAACTTCGCGTACAAAGATGTTTATATGGCGCGGCGCGTACGGCGCGGCGTCAGACATGCACTCGTAGCCGGGTTTCTGTTTAATACTGTTGGATTATCAAACATTTTCAAAAAGAACCATAAAATAACTAAGCCGATTAAATTAAAATACAGTAAAACTTTTTAAGGTTTTCACGACAAAAAGTATTTTCGTTATTTGTTTTTGGGGTGTTATGCCGTGTTGCGCTACCTCCTTATTTAGCCAACGTATCGGACAGCGTTGCAGTGTCCATCATCAGGGCAGATCCGGCAGATCCGGTAGATGACACATCTAGCGCAACACGGCATAACACGGCATAACACCCCAAAAACAAATAACGAAAAGAGAGTAAAACTCTTTAATTCTTTCATATTTTATATCTGCACGTTTTTAATTAATACCCCGTAATAAAAATCCCACAAACCCTGCAGATCCCGCAGAATTTCTAAATTCTATCCCGCAATCCATTGAAAAACCCTTGGAAAGGTGCGAGAATCAGAATCGGAATCCAAACAGAAAAAAATTCAGCATCTTAAAAAAAATATTATATTTCCAAAGAATAAAAATTTACTAAGTTGACGACCACTGAGTAGTAGAAAGAAGTAATAAGGTCTTAGACTTTGAATCCAGAGATAGCAGGTTCGAATTCCAACCTGCATAAATGCACGTAACACACATTGCATTTAATTCCAGTATTAGGTATTTACGTCAATCTAAAGATTAATATATTTAAAGATAAGGACCTACGGGGAAAACCAACGAAGCTCGATAAGTGCTAAATACGGAATTATACTAATTTTATCAGAGAATTGTTTATCAAAACCACCTCGGCTTATCTATTCTTATATTTATATATAGATTTATTACTTGGAAAGTCCTCAGAATATCAAAGCCACATCCGTATTAAAAGAAATTTTAATCCATAAATAAACCATGTACCTTTTTCGTAGTAATATATTTTACAGAAAAGAATCGGATCGTTGCCTGAAACGACTCTAGGCATGTTGGGCGACCGAATGTGAATAGCCAGGTACTTCCCCATCTTAATCTCATTATCATCCCATCTTTCTATTGAAGTAAAAAAGTGATCGCGCCATGTCTTCTTTGTCTTCCTCGGCCGTCACCAACTTCTTCTACCATTCATGTTCGAGTGATGGTATTGGTATAAATAAGTAGATATTGTCTTAATAACATAATAATAAGACGATATTTATTTTTTTAATTTTTTTAATGAGCATTCGCCACAAAAGTCCCAACTGCTCCCGTCTGGAACCAGTGAGACTATGGCATCCCCTTTTGGGATATGCTGTGAGGCTTAAGGTAGTGGGAAGATTTTGTAGTCGATTCATCTTCAGACAATGTGTATAAGTAGGGTAAGTCCATAGGGACCGATAAAAAAAGCATTTAAAGTTCAACACCCAATTCATAGTTCTATAAGAATGATGATTTTTTTCCAAAAATGAACCTCTTTGCAGATTTCGTCATTGGTTCATTTTCAAACAATTCTTTTAAGTAAGAATTTTAAACGTCAATCTGTTTGAAAAATGCTACTTTTTGCAGATTTTGTCACTGCTGTATCTTCAGACCAATGTGTTCAAGGAATAAACCAAAATGTTAGATGGTTTGATGGCATAGAGCCTTAAAAAACGGCCTTTAAGAGCGTTTAACCAGCCAGCGGACGAAAATCCACATTTCGTCGAAAGTTGTTCTTCCGATCGTGCAGGGCGGTTACAATGAGAAAGATTAATTATTCTCCGTACCAGCTTTTTTAAATTATAACTCATTATCGAATTTATTTCAATCCAAATTAGCTTTAATTTATACCTTCATCCAAAAATGCTGAAAGGCATGATGATAAAACTATTAAAATAGTGTACTTTTTGTAGTTATTTTTTGATTATAAGTATTTATCGTTTTTCAATAATGTCTAAATTTAATAAGAATTTAAAAAAAATCTGAAATATATTAGTTTGTAAGTGCGCAAATAAATACACAAATGGACCAATTTTCGTCAAGAAACACATGTACGTACATATTTTTTAATAATTTTATTGAAACTAAAATTAAAATTCTAATACATAACTTTGCTAGATAATGTATTGATTTATTTTACTGCATGATTACATTATTTGAAATGGGTGTGGTATAATACAAAAACTTTTTTGAAAATTTAACAAATCTGCCAACGACCTATGGAATAACCTTATTATACTAAAAATTTTAAAAAAATCTAAAAATTTATTACATACGAATGCTAGATAAAAGAACAATCTTTCGAAATCCATTTATAATTTTTTGTGGAAAAGCGTCAATACGTCTAAAAACTTTTTTGAAAATGACGTATTTCCGGCTTTCTCTGGTAAAGCCCTCTTAAAGTTCAACTCCAAGTCAGCCCCGTCATTTCCTGGATAATTTTGCCAAAAATTATATTTCTTGCAGTTTTGTCATTGGTTCAACTTCACACCATGTGTTTCAGTGATTATTTTATGTTTATTTTATTAAAATTTTAACATACTAAACTACTTATGTAGTTTATCAGCAGATACATAATGACAATATTAGTTGTGAATAATAATACCACGTGTCTATATATTATATATGAAGATGAATAATGATGAATGTCCAAAGATATTTAAATCTAAGTGAGTAATGTCATTCGGTCACTTAACATATGTAGGTAGTATCTAATCTTGCTTACAAACTCAGCAATAACATTTTCAGTTCTGAGATAAATATGTTTTTAATATTTGGCTACACGGCTAGAACGCTCAACGTCACAGGTGTTCAACAGACAATCATGATATATTATGTCCATCAGTTATTTAGAGTCCAGAAAGAACATCCACGGCTCATGTTTCGCACAAATTTTAATAATAGTCCATGGGAATCAAGTGTGGTCAACACACAATTCAGAATTTGGAGCTTTGAAGCAAAGAATGGACGGTTACCTCGAGCGTGTTTTCTCTTGGGATAAAAATAATCTCGTTGAATTTAATGTTTCAAACACCAAATCATATCTGATTACTTTTAAAAGGGATCAAAATGAAAATCTAGTCTCCTTCAGAGGAAGCAATCTTTCGAACAGACCCTCCATTGGCACTATGATTGGTGAATTTGGCAGCCACCTCTGGTCTAGAGCCCCAAAATACCTAAAAAAAAATCCTCAACCCTGTGCAGAAATGGGCGATCCATCTGATAGATTCTCCTAATTTCCAGACGGATTGCAATCTTTAGAGCACAGGCGTCGGGTGGGAATGCTATCCTTGTTCTACCGGTATTTCAACGGAAGATACTCCGAGGAACTAGCGTCATTGATCCCCTCGGCACCGGTGCATAGTCGGGAAACACGCCAAACGCGTGCCCAACATATGTAGATACATGGTTGAAATTGGTCGCATGAGAACGGGTCGCTTCTTCGACTCGTTCTTGTATTCAACAGCTCGGTTGTGGAACGATTTGCCGGCCTTTGTGTTTCCTCCTTCCTACAACATGGGTCTCTTCAACACCAATGTTCATTCCTTCCTCTCTTCAAAAAGACCCTTCACACAGCATCTCAGATGACATAGGCCCTGAGGGAAATTATTTTCTTCAGGGCCTCCTGTGTATGGTTAATGTAAAAAAAATATCGGAAGTTTATTAAACCAATAATTTGGACTCCTATCATTATTGACTGTAACCGCAAGAGGAAACGTGAACTATCATCACCTTAACCGACCTTAATAATCTCAGCGAATATTGCAAAATTAACTGCTTGTTCCTAAATATAGATAAATGTTACTCAATATCGTTTACAAGAAATAGGACCAAAATAATATTTAATTATTCAATAAACGATGTCGATATTAAAAGAAAAGAATCAGTTCGGGACCTGGGTGTTACCTTAGATTCCAAACTTACATTCGAATTACATATTAATAATTTTGTCACTAAAGCCACCCAAATGTTAGGATTTATACTACGAACATCAAAACTATTTTATTATCTCGATACATTTATTTTGCTATATTATACCTATGTTCATCCACACCTAGAACACGCCTCACAAATTTGGAATCCAAGATAATAATAATAATATCTTTATTTGGAAAACAAAAAGATAATAATAATAACAAGATACATAACATATGTTCATAGTTATGTTATGTTATATGTTCACGTGTTCAGGAAAAATATCTCTCCTACTTAAATTTTCGATCGTTTTATGCATTCCAATCAAATGAAGATATCCGTCGATTCTTTAAAATCCCGAAATTAAATTGTAGGAGAATTATTTCTGATCAATTGTTATTGTATAGAATCCTAAATAATACGATATCTTCCCCGTATCTTTTACAAAAAATAGATATTAGTGTTCCTGGTCGCAATGGCAGAAACGTATCCCTTTTTTATAACAGCCGCTCCAACACCAACTACTTACAAAATGAATTCATACATCGAGCCTGCCACTATCATAACACACACCTCACACCTCACACACACAGACATCTTCAATATAACTTTCAACAAATTCAAAGCAACACTTTTAGATAAATGTAATGCATCACAACACACCACTTCACATCCATATGTATATATATGTATTGTATTACTTATCAGTAGACATCGGATTATATGCACTAACAAAGTGCCAAAATATGCATGCAAATATGCACTAAAAAAGGCCGAAATATGCACTAAAAACTCTTGATTTGCCCAAAATCAAGAGTTTTTTGATTTTGCAAAATGCAAAATCAAAAAACCATTTATACTTTTATATATTTTAATTAAAGACCGTACAAAAACAGCGAAATATTCTTAAAATTATGCATAATTTTTGTGATAACATACAACTAAGTATTTTTCCAAATTTTCGAGCTCAAATTTGGGACGTTTGTCACCCAGTATTAATTTGTATGCCGAAAACGACCCCTCTACGTCAACTGACGTCATTGGACAAAAATTAAAATTTGGCGCCATTTCTGGAGATACCTGTTTAGGCAGGGTATGCCGTGCCGTTGCCGTGCCGTTGCCGTGCCGTGCCGGTACCTGTGCCGTTGATGTAGGCATTACTGTTCTTCGTGTCTTCAAGACTCGGGCTTTTAAGCAAAATATAGTCTAACTTTTTACGAATCTTTTCTGATATTGAATTAGGAAGGGCGTTGGCGAGTTCGATCATTGTTTCCAATATTTCTATTGCTTTAAATAGAGGGAGGTTTTTTGTTTCCAAAAATAGAAATGTGTTGAGATGAGGGCGATATTCTGTTTAATGGATGCGTCTTCAAATACTGGCTTGAATGAATTGCAATGGCTTCAGAACTGTCAAATTGCCCAACTACTTGTTTTACGGCCTCAAAATTTTCGGCATAGAATAATACTGCCTTTAGCCAAGTACCCCATCGAGTAATTATGGGTTCTGGCGGCAATGCTAGATTTGGCAATTGCTCTTTATAAGACTGCACACGCGACGGTGCTTTTAAAAACACTTTTTTTGTAGAGGAAATCAATTTATTAACATTCCCATACTCTTGCCGTATCTCTTCTGCAAGGCGATGAAAGCCGTGAGCTAAGCAGGTAATGTGTAGTAAATTTGGATAAAAAGTTTGCAAGGCTTGGCCAGCTTTCACGTCAGCCACCGCGCTGGTGCCCTACGCGTCATCGTCACCTAGCTCCCTATACGTAGATGATACTTCCCGCTATTAAACGAAATATGCACAATTTGGGGAAAAAGGCTGAAATATGCATTAACGTCGTAATTGGAGAGTTATGCATATAATGCATATAATCCGATGTCTATTTATCAGATTTCTTTTCCTAATTTGCAATATATTTACATATTCCCTAATTACATACATATCATCCTCATACTCCTATAAGATCATAAGTTTACCCTTTATTGTGTTTTTCTATATTCTTATCATGCATATTTAAGTATTTAGCTTCTCATAACTATTTTTTTTTCGTTTTTCTTTATGTTTTTTTTTGTCTAAACTAAAAAAAAAAAAAAAAAAAATTATCAGTGAAAACATGTTTTTAGGCTAACTGTTTTATTTTAGCACTCTTTTTTATGTATCTTTGTAAAGCTGTTTGTTTTCCAAATAAAGATATTATTATTATTATATTATTATTATCATCATTATAGTACTGATTTTTGAAGACTTACTCAAGATTATATAATTTTTTAATTAGTTTCTAATACCTATTAAAAAAATATTACTTTACAAAGAAATAATACGATGATACATGTTCTTTCACTTGAATAAAAAATATTTTCTTATCTTTAGGTGTGAGTTTTATTTCACCGTTTATAAACCTAAAACCCAAATATCTCGAAACAAAACACCAAGGACATTCATCATTATTGCAGTGGACCCTTCATATGACGTCATTGTCACGGTTACTTTGTCCCGGTGACCAGTTGTCACTGGATCCCAGTGGATCCAAGCAGTGGCGTAGCGTGGACTAATCAGAGCGTGGGCAGAGGCGCATCCGCGAGGCCCATTTCTTTCAGTACCTGTTTTATACATCAACACAGTGGTCCTACCATTTTTTTATGAATACAAAAATAAAATATAATTTAGCAGAAAATATTTAAAAAGAGTTTATTTTATTTATTTATTTATTTATAAAACACATGATACATAACCAACAATTTACATAAAGTAGATATATTCGATCACCATACTAGGCGGCTGCCTGTTTCATGGTGACCAATGGAGTATTGTTACTTTGTATGATATATGTAGTCTAGTGTGAACATAATAAATGGATCTAGATCTAAAATAAAAATAAAAAGTAGAAAATAGAAAGGGTAAAACAAGTAATTTAGCATTAGGTTAAAAGAATGAACATATTTTTTTTCGATATGGGTGCATGCAAGCACACAATATATACGTAGGTGCACATATCTATACAGACATAAACATACGTATATAGCTTTTTTTTTTTTTTAAATTTATATAGTCTAATCTTTTACAAAAATAATTTCTTTCGACTCTTTGCTTTGCAAAAGTCTGTAAGTAAGGATTTGTAGTCGATTTTTGAAGCTAACTCTGCTTCGATTGATAGTATTACTAAAGCAGATAACCGTTCCTGTTTCATGCTATTTCTCAAATAATTTTTTATTATTTTTAATTTCGAAAAACTTCTTTCTGCGGATGCTGTACTTACTGGCATAGTCAGCATAATTCTAATCGCAACATAAACATTAGGGTAAATGTCTTGCAATTCATTTTTAATTATATATTCAATCAGATTTTTGGTATCTTTAATAGACTCTGGTATGTTAGGAACTAAGAGTTGCAGTTCTTCGTATAGTTCATAGGATTCTATATCTTTGCTTTCTCCATGTTGTAGTAATATACCTAGGTCATTACAGTGTTTCAAAAGTTCGCTATTTGTCAAGGATTTTAAATTATTTATTTCATACAAGAATCCAAAATAATTGTAGTATTGAGTGATTGCTGTAAATCTCGTATCGGTATCTTGTAAAATGGCATCAACCATTGTAGTAAAAAAATCTCTTCTAAATCTACTTTCAGCAGAATCAATAGGCTCATCTGCAGCTTCATAACTGAACATTCTCTTTTTTCTGCGAGCCCTTTTCTCCTTAAAAGTGGTTGGAATCTCATAACTGCTCTTTTCTATGAACTCGTAAGCTTTTGTAATACATTCATTAAAGCCTGTTTCCCGAAATTTTTGGATCCAGTCACGAAAATTGCATAAATTATCAATAGCGATCTTTAAATTTATATTGACTTTTTGCCAGATTTTACTTATATTATTCACACGGATTAATATTTCATACCACACGTGTATCGAAATAATAAATTCTAGAGTAAGCATTTCAGTAATAATTGCTTCGCAATCGCAGAGAGTATCTGCGTCTCCAGATTGAGTTTTCAGATTATTTACGCAATCTATTACTTCATCAAATTGAAATAAAATAGCTTTAACGGAAGCGATTCTACTTTCCCACCTTGTATCAGACAATGATTTCAATGATATCTTCAATGTATCCTTCAGTAATTCCCATCTCTTGCTGGATTTTGAAAATAACACATATATTCCCCAAATATAAACCCAAAAAACACCTTTGCCATAGATGATGTGTTGGCTGCGTCTACTAATATAAGATTCCAACTATGGCAGCCACAAGCCGTAAAGAATGCTCATGGATTAATGGTCAGTATTCTGGATTTCACTCCCTTGTTGATTCCAACCATATTTGCGCCATTATCGTAGCCTTGGCCTCTACAGTTTTGAATATTTAATTCATATTTTTCTAGCTCTTTGAGAATTGTTTCTGTTAAAAATTCTCCTGTTGATTCCGAAACTGCCAAAAACCCAAGAAAATGTTCTTCAATTGTACCGGTGCAGGTATTGATGAATCTTATTATAACGGACATTTGTTCGACTCTACTGATGTCCCTTGTACAGTCCAGCATTATAGCATAGTACTTACTTTCTTTAATTTTCCCTATAATCTCATTGACAATGGTTTGTGACATTAATAAAATAAGTTCATTTTGAATTTGAGGACTTAAATAGTGTTGATTTAGTTTTTTTTCATTGATACGATTTAAGTGTTCACGAAGAGTCAAATCGTATTTAGATAGTAATTTAAACAGATCGATAAAATTACCACTATTTCCTAAATGATTCTGATCGAGAGATTCCTTATGACCTCGAAAAGCTAAGTTATGTGAAGCTAAAAAGCGTGACGGTATGCATTGTTTATGGGAATGCTCCATTTTCCTGGATCATTCATTTCGGGTTTACAAATTTCTGACTCTTCATTCTCGCTAATATTAACTGATGAAGTGGCCTCGCCAATATCAAAAGAAGTTCCAACACAGGGCTCAGTGTCATTTGTAGTATCGTTGGATTCACTTTGTAGAACTTCTTCTGGCGAAGACTTCTCTTCATTCTGTTGACAATCAGTTATTATTCCCGATACTCCAGTTTCAGAGGTCGAAAGAATTTTCTTTTGATTCAAAAATTTCTGCATGCTAGCACTAAGAGCTGCATTAGTTACTGCCATCTCAGCTTTTCTTTTTCGCTTCGATGTTCCAGATTCCCATTTCCGATGTGCATCTCTATCTCTGCTCGGGCCGGACATGATATCTGTAAATCATTTTGTAATTTACGTACCTAAATATAAGAATAACATGGCAGTATTTTTTTCAAAGAAAAAAAAACTTTTAAAATTGTGAGTTGAGATGAGAATGTCAATCTTTTGTAACGATAGAAAATTTATGCTTCGTAGATATTGCGCAGGCACATACTTCTCCCATAATGGAGTTGTCTACTATAAATAAACTATCGTAAACTGTACGATGGTGGAATACCTAAATATGTGGGTTAGATTAAATAATTGGGCATATAAAAACATAAAATCTGATTAAATAAGATCATTAGATATGTAATAAAGTTATAAACTTATAAGCGTGAAATTTTAATAATCCGTGAAAAAAATTAATGTTATAGGAGTTTTAAAATTCTTAACAATGCCAGTGAATAACAAAAAAAGTGATTTCCCAAAATTAATTTTAAAAAAATATGAGGGGTAGAATCCAACTGCAGCGGGACGCAGAGCGGGAATACAACTTTGGTGATATGTGATTCGTCAATAACTCTATCTGACAGTATATAGGCATCTCGCATTATAATATCGCACACCTAGATAAAGGTTAGCACAACTCGAAATAATCTAAAATCGAGTTATTGCGATTTTCGGAATCAGCGTCGAAAACTACACAAGCAACAAAGACCCCCGTGTAAAAATCTTCATTAATAACAATGTAGAGGGCGCTTAAGTCAGTCTTTCTGAGTTGCTTCATGAAACCCCCCCGCAACAACAGTAACACATCACCAGTTACGATCTACCAGCCGTAGGGGAAGGTAGTGCCAATACGCACGGAGACTGGATTATTTCGACTTAGTTTTGTATTCGTGATTAACAGCAGTCATAAAGCGTGAGTTATTTTGAGTTGATTTGGTATTTGTGATTGAACTTGTCTTATTTTTTGGGCGTTCTAAAAATTAATTCCATTTATTCCGGTATTGTTTATAAAATTAAGTAATTTTATTTTACTAATTCATAATAGTTTAGTGTTGGTGAATTTTTTTACAACATTTGAGTTGCTCGGGTGTTGTTGGTTAAATTTAAATTGGCTTTAATTCTAAAGCAATAAACTCTATTGTTTATTTAGAAAGAGGCATATTTAGAGTGGCCCTTGTATTTCTTAAATTGATTTTAATAACTTTTAATTCTTTGAAACACTGCGATTTATAAACATTTTTTGAGTTAGTATAGTATTCGTGAATTTTAACTAAGTACTTAGCATTTTCCTACAGATCATGAAGGGCCGTGGGCTATTACTTATACAGAAGGCGATGGAGGCTATCTCAAATGAGCCTGAGAGCAGTTTTATGGAGATGGAGCTTCAAGAGAACTCAACAATACCCTCCACGAGCACCAAGGTGATGAAAGAAATCTCGAAAAATGACACTATGGAGTTACGAAAAACCTAACAACGGTAGCATCACCATCAACCAACACCCAGGTAAAACCACTATACTGTACTTCACAGGTTAACAGCGATTATACGGAGATAGAGCTTAGAAAAAGCTTAATAAGTCCTTCGACGAGCATCAACGTGATAGAAAAAACCTCGAAAAATGACACCACGGAGTTAAAAAATAACCCAACAACGGTAGCATCACCATCAACCAGTACCCAGGTAAAACGCGCTTACTACATCTCACCGGTTAACAGTGATGGTAGCGATTTCGACGATTCGGATGAGGATCCGCTCTTCTTTTAAACGAGAATCCGCTTGCTGAAGCTTCCACCTCTCAACCGATCATAGAGCAGTCTGCTGATCCTGAAAGCCTTCAAAGGGGTAAGAAAAGGATAAAAAAACCCTGCCGGTTGGTCCTAAAATATTAAGAAATCTCGGCGAAATACCGGGAAGGCTTATTTGAGTTCAAAAAATAAGAGCGTCCCTGAAAGAGCGGTCAAGCCTCCATGCCAAGATAAGTGCAAATTGAAATGCAAAACTAAAATATGTGAAACATTACGCAAAACCTTGTTCGATAGATGTTGGGTATTAGGCGATCTTCAAAAGCAAAGAGAGTTCATCGTAAGGCACACTCAAGAAATTAAGCCTAAATACAGATACAGCTGTACCCAAAATTATAGGTCACTTAATTCTGCATTTTTCTTTGAGGTTGAAGACATTCGTATTAGAGTCTGCAAGACTTTTTTTAAAGCTACCCTAAACTTAAGCGACCAGTTCATTAGGACAGCTCATTTGAAAAGAAAAGAAGGCGGTTTCATAGAAGGTGACCTAAGGGGTAAGCACGGACAGTATTCAACCATAGATAATGAAATAAAAGAAAGTGTCGTAGCTTTCATCAAGTCTATCCCCAGAATAGAATCTCATTACCTTCGTGCACAAACAACGAGAGAATTCATCCCAAGTGAAAAATCACTTCCTGATCTATACCGAGATTACAAAGATCTACGTGAAAATGAACGTTTACCGATTGCTTCGTCATCAACTTTTAATCGTATTTTTAATACAAAGTTTAATATTCCTTTTCACATCCCGAATATTTAATTATTCAAAGTTTAATAGTTTTCTAAATAAAATAATGTAAGTGTTCATTTTATTTTTCAAGCCATTTCGTAAACAAGGGTTGTGTTTTTTATTGTCTTCATTTGTTTGTTACTTTAATATTTTATTATTCAAAGTTTAATAGTTTTCTAAATAAAATAATGTAAGTGTTCATTTTATTTTTCAAGCCATTTCCTAAACAAGGGTTTTGTTTTTTATTGTCTTCATTTGTTTGTTACTTTAATATTTTATTATTCAAAGTTTAATAGTTTTCTAAATAAAATAATGTAAGTGTTCATTTTATTTTTCAAGCCATTTCCTAAACAAGGGTTTTGTTTTTTTATTGTCTTCATTTGTTTGTTACTTTAATATTTTATTATTCAAAGTTTAATAGTTTTCTAAATAAAATAATGTAAGTGTTCATTTTATTTTTCAAGCCATTTCCTAAACAAGGGTTTTATTTTTTTATTGTCTTCATTTGTTTGTTACTTTAATATTTTATTATTCAAAGTTTAATAGTTTTCTAAATAAAATAATGTAAGTGTTCATTTTATTTTTCAAGCTATTTCCTAAACAAGGTCTGTGTTTTTTATTGTCTTCATTTGTTTGTTACCTTAATATTAAATAAAGATGTCTTGTGACAATAAAATGTTTTATTTTATGCTTATATTATACAAAATATCCAAAACACAATTTAGATACACTACTCTTTCTTTGAAGATTATAGAACAAAATATAAGAACAAGAGTGCATTAATTCAAAATTTATCACTAATATGGAATCAATTTGAGTTGATAAAATTATTAAACAATGATTTAGTCACGAATACTAAAATAACACAAAATTAATTAATAAACACGTGATTCGTAGATTTGATGGTAAGTAATTGAGCAAATAAATATCCTAATAAAATAACATACAACATCATCTAACAATATTTTTAATCGGTCAAATAGAAATCGAGTAAAACGTTTTTTGCTGTTCCTGAAAAAAGAGGAATTTTGAGTTGTGCTAACCTTTATCTAGGTGTGCGATATCACGATTTAGTTCTTAAAAATAGACTCTGCTTTTGAATGAATATACCTTTTTACATGGGAGCGCGAATTGCTCACCGCGTAATAAACAAATTTGCGAACTGCAAACACGGCAAAGTAAGAGCGCATTTTTTTCATTAATTCAATATTTTGTTTCCGTATTTAGCTAAGACACTTTTACAAATGTTTCATAATTTACTTAGCCCAGTAAACAGCGGCTTTGTGTTTCGCGTCGCCGCGATGCGACAGTAGTGCGCCCGCCGCCCGCCACCGCCCGCCGTGTCTTGTCAAATTATGTTCCTTTTATCTGAATAAATTTAAAATAGAGTAAAATAATGCTTATATGTGGAATGTAATACAACAATTAGGTTTATTATCTTTTTCACTTCTATTTTTACACGTTTTCATAGCACAAGTCACCATTTTTGCAGAGTTATTTCGTAAAATGTACCGATGAGAGCTCGACGATGGTCCCCACAAGAATAATGACGTCACATTTTTTAGATTCACGCGAGGCCAATTCGTTTCCGCATTCGCATCCGTGATGTTAATTTATTTTATCTTTCAAGGAACGTAAAATAAAAGTGTTCAAAATTAGCCCAATTCAAAAGTAAAAGTAGACACTAGGTACTATAATATTACTACCCAGTTGGTTCCATGGTGAAATTGATGAGAAATAACATCGAGTAGACTAAGGTTATGTGAATTTTATTATGTATATACTTACCTACTAATTTAATTACTCGTATGATTCAGCCACAATTCACTGTCACCTGTCACTCACTATTTAATTGTTAAGTTAAATTATACATTTAGTGATAAGTGATAACTTTAATGTTTTGTTTAATTAAAACTGTACAGTGCCCACGATCAATGTAATCAGTCGACGCAATGCACACTACTATGACGCCTGCCGGGTCGGGTCGTATCAAACGAAAGTAGAGAATCTGTCAAAATCTGAGTCTAGGGATGGGAACGCAAAGATCGATACCGAAAATTTCCGATGATCGATATTGATAATAAAATTTTGCACATAAAGATGATGAGATCATAAAGGGGCCTCGCTCACGCGAGGCCCCTTTATGTGCGAGGCCGTGGGCGAGGGGCCGCTTCGCCCACGCCTAGCTACGCCACTGGATCCAAGGAATCGACTAATTTTCTGTTCCTATTGGATTTATAAAACGGTCACCAACGCTCAAACTGGGTGAAGCCGAATCAAAAGCCGCAGGCAGAGCCTAGCAGCAAAAACAACTAAAAAAGATTCCAATAAAAATAATCAAATTTAATTCAAATTCTTAACCTCTGTCATTTCTTCATGTATTCGTATGAGAATTGGTCATTGTTCCGTTCCTTCTCACCTTAAATTTTTAAAACCCTCGTCCTTGACTCTCCAGATTGTACATTCTGTGGTCTAGAAGTGGGAACTTTAGATCACATATTTTTTGGTTGTCCCTCTCTAAATAAATATCCTCTCTTCTATCAAGCGTTATCTAACATTGCCTCCCCTCCATTCTACATCTCATCTCTTCTAAGTCCGAGCACGACTCCAATCTTCCATATTATAATACTGAAATTAGCGCATTTAAATAAAATCAATATATAAATTAACCTTTCACTTCCCTGTAATTTTAAATGTTGGCCTAGAACACCCTTGAAGGGTGAAAGCCAGAAATTATTGAAAAAAAATCACTTGACTTTCGTATTGCCGTTTCTTCTTATTTTATTCGAATTTATTTGGTCACTCCCCCTGCTGTTTGATTGGTCGATATTCCCGAAGGGGGAGTACCTAAAGGTTGCTTTTGATTGGTCGGAGAAGATGGGTATAAATTAATTGGATTGTTCTGCTTATAGACGGAATTGTCAAAAATTTAAAATAGGTATATTTTCATGATTATATTTTGTTTGTGGTACATTTGAATTTGCAATGATCGCAAGAAAAAACACCCACCTACAAAATATACATTTGTATTTACGCAATATTTATATTAGTCCTGCAAAAATCACGGGATAGGAGATATGAATTATCGATAAATCAGTCCCAATTTTAAAAATAAAATAAAATATTTTTCAGTTAAAAATATGAACTGCTTATATTATTAAAGGTTGGTAGATATTTTCAAAAAGTTACAGTTTCAGCTATTAATTATAATATAATATGCTGGATACATATTTTATTCATTTTACATTGGCTCCACACAGGAGGCCCTGACGAAAAAAATTCCCATCAGAAACTATGTCATCTTTGGGGAAGCTGTGTGAAGGGACTTTTTAGGGAAAGGAAGGAGAAGAAGTTCTGAGAAGGAAAAAGTATGAGGGGTGGATCAGCGAAGAGAGGGGCGGTCAGTCTATCAGAAGTGACGGACGAACGAATTCATACCTTCCACTGTGGTCCAAATCCTGCCAAGAGTCCTGCTGGAGAGGTCAAAAGATCTCCCTCAACCAGTCTCTCACGATCCGGCCTGCCACGCAGTTGGTGGGTAGACCGCCGCCAAGAACCAGATAATCCTGACCCCATGAATCCAAGCACCCCTGCTAAGTCTCCAAACGTAGCGAACCAGTTGGGATGACCAGCAGTGGTGTTGATTATCCAAAAATTGCTTTCCGGGGCGGCGGTACCCATACCCGCCTCCCAAATTGTAAATTATGAGGTATAGTCATGAAAATGTGTATTTTATACCTATACATAAATATGTTTTGTTGACTGAAGTTTTGCCTTTCGTCTTTCTGTAAATTTGTTTGTTATATTCCTGTTTCATTTAAAAATGGCGGACTTTTAACCTGTCGTGCGCCGCAGTAGCTGATTGGCACAATCAAAAAATCATTTATCTTTATACAAGTAGATATTCTGGGGAAATAATTATGGTAGACAATACCTTGTGACAGTTGAATCGTCATGTTAACCGTAGGTAGGTATTTAATTATCTACATATTAAATAATGCTTTTGATTTCAGGGGAAATTAGGTTTGGATTTATTACTGCGATAAAATAATTACTGCGATAAAAAACATTTTGACATTACCCAATATTTTTCAAGTTGGGAGGAATACATTTTCATATTTTAATCTCCAGATTAAGCACCCAGCGCTTCTACAGATTGTCAATACTTAACAATAATAAATCTTCTTCTTCTTTCGTATGGTGGGGGGTCAGAGGGGGGCATCTAGGTCTGCGAGCCAGTCTAGGGCCTCAGGCGTTGCCCTGTGGACCTCATCAATCCCGCCGGGGAATGAATGGAGCGGGCATTCGTTGACCACATGTTCGGTGGTCTGCACCGCACCGCATTCACACGTCGCCGACTCTTTAAGGCCCCATCTATGCATCATGTGAGCACAACGGCTATGGGAGCACCTTATCCTATTGATGGCGGACCAGAGTTTGCGAGGCAATGAGAACCCAGGCTGTCTCTCAGTGGGGTCTTGCACGAGATGGGTGTTTTTGACGTTGGCTAATTGCCACTCAAGCGTCCACCTATCTTCTGGGGTGAGAGGTGACAATAATAAATACTTGTCAATGTTTTTATTTTTATTTTATAGTAATTCCACACAAGAGTCTCAACTGCTCCCGTCTGGAGCCAGTGAGACTATAGCATTCCCTATTGGGTTATGTTGTGAGGCTGGGTAGTGCGAAGGGAAAGGAGATGGGGAAGAGGAACGTGGGAAAGTATCTGGATATTCAGATCTTGTCACCAAATACGGCTAGCGCCATTTCAAGCAACGTTTCAATTCTAGATGCTGGTCTTACACCAGGGCGATACTGATAATATCTTTCACCCCGGGACGTGCCGCATATACAGTAAATGTATTTTTTTAAGTATTAATTGTTAATAAAATTTATTTGCGCACCCTGGAATTCGATCCCACGACCGGGTAGCGAGTCAAGATACTTACCTCTCAACCACGCAGGCAGTCCAATTGCTAATATAATTTAAAATGTTGTTGGTCATTTTTTTTTAATTGAATTTATCACCAAGAGTATTATTTTCAGTTTGGCGTTATCTTTTGGTTACGGAAGTCTCGAGGAAAATGATAAGAAATATTGTTGCAATAAATGTTATCAAAACCACAAATGCTAAATGTAGGTAGGTACATTCATTTATTTTTTTAGTTTGCATGACACAGGCATGTTATATTACTTTCAACGACAGTTGTAGACTCGGCCATCTCGGCAGCAGTGGCGCACCGAGGGAGACAGGGCCCATCCCCCCAAATAAAAAGAAAATAATTTTTTAATTGATTTTATGTATAGGTTTTCCAAGAAAAAGAAGAAGAAGATTAGTATTTTACGCGTGCGTAATAATTGTAGTGATTTTCAATTACTTTAACCTACCAGTGGCGATTCGTGCAATGAGGCAGAAATAGAGAAGAAAAGAGAAAAATTCTTCCAAAGCATAATAAAAGGAAACCTACCCTACTTTAATTTTAATATTACCCATTTATTTTTTCGAATTTCACTATTACTGGATGATCAACATAATGATATATTATTTAGCAGTGCGCGGTAGCCGGCCTCGCGCGGAATATCGCTCTAAGAGCTTCTAGCTACTAAACACCACACAACGCAGTAGGTACAGTCAGGAGGCAGGTGAAGGGCCCGCCTCAGAGGGCCGCTGATTTTAATGCAGCCGGAGGGGAGTGGGGAAGTCACATGGAATCGAAATGAAAGGCAGCAGGTATGATTACGTGTTATTTACCCAGAGGCGCGCCTCAAACAATTAAATATTCCGAAGTAGCGGTGATCATTGTAATAAGTATCAATGTGCATTATGGGATTTGTTGTGTAATTTACATTATTTTCTCGTGATTGTGGCAGAAAAATTACAGAAAAGGGATGTTCCTTGCAAGGATTAAAGAATTTTGTCTATACAAGATCAAAGAATTTTGTCTCAAGTGTATCACCTGTCATTGGACTGCACTTTATGGCGGAAAATTATTGCAAACCGACTGCGCATTCGAGGATTTTTTTTTCTTCTACGTTATCTTATTCATCAGTTATTGTTTTCGAAATGTCAAGTTCAAGTTGCCATTATGTTTGACTAGTCGTCAGACATTTAGCCTGTTTTAAGGAATCCATTTTTGTGGGTATCAAAACACGGGGTTGTGCTGTAACGCGTTTTATTTTTGTAATAATTATTTTAATTTTTTACATTTGTTGTAAAGTGAGCTTCAAAATTGTACTTTGTGTGATGACAGAAAAAAGAAAAACAGAACAATGTAAATAGAGTCATATTTTTAACAGTTTTTCAGACTCCTTTCTTTCCAGGTCAACAAGCCTTTTGGTAATGTTTTAGCTAAAGCATGATAATTCTACATTTGAAAAATATCAATAGATTTGGCGACTAAATATTTTGTAATAAAAATCCACATTAATTTGACCGAGGAGATGATAAACGGAAATCGTAAAATTTTCACCTACGGCGCATTTTCAGTGTCCGTTTTCATAATTGCTATAACTCAAATGTTTGAAATTATATTATTAATAGTATATTCTATTGTCTAAATCCATTTCATATTTGTCCTGTTAAATTAATAGCATAATATATTATATACATACGAATATATTTATTCTTTCATCATAGTCCTTTTTTATTTAATATTTATTTTTTTCAAATAAACTATGGTCACCCATATTGTTTACATTGTAATGCGCTAGGCACCTCCAGCTTAGGCATTGGTTGTTACCCATTGTCTATAAGAAGTGCTAATGGTGTTAATGTAACAATATTGTTTTACCTATATTATTTTGTGTTTTTTGTGTTACGTTGAATAATTTTTAACGTCAATATTATTGATTGTAATACCAAACATGTGTAGAAACAATTAATAAATAAATACTTATTCAGGCCGAAAAAACTTTTTGGTGTGATCAATATATGAATAAATTTATCCTGCTTCGCTTTTGGTTGATATGTTGTTATATAAAAGTATTTAGAACAAGGTGTGTGCACCCTCTTTATACACACTTTATTTATGGTTTCGGTGTGTGGCACCTCTAGTGCTTGCCCATTGACATTTGGGTATTGGTAATATTGCGAGAATGCAACAGTTGTTGGTCCTGCACAGATGTAAAACAGCAGATTTGAAAAGAAAGCACGCTATTCTTTTTGTAACAGCCGAGAGCTCAGGGCGGTCCTCTCGACCGCAATAAGACGGATCCTCGCCATCTTGGGAGCTGACTGAAAGTCATCCTGGAGGGATGAATGGCATCGAGAATCATCCGCCTTTGCTGTTCTTGGAGGGTCCTTTTGGCTGGGAGTCATTTCTCTGAAGTCCTGCCCTTCTCACGATGTGAAATTCGTTTCACAAATGAGGATTTCATCGTGCGTCATTTCAACTTAACCACGGTATCAAAATGAACTATTTAAACCTAAACAAGACCATACCAGACAGCCTTAGTTTCAGGATGTCACTTTTTAGTTTAACATATATTTTTGGATTTCTAATACCTTCTTTTCTTTAAAAATCATTAACCTATTCATTACGTCTGCCATGCGAGTCATTTTTGCTCAATATCATCACATGATAATCTACCTTGTAGGTACATTGTTGCCACCTCATCCCCGGTAAATACATAATTGCCAGACTAAATTTTGTTAACAAAACAAGAAATTTTCCTTGATACGCCACTGAGTTTGTTCGAAAAGTTGTGTTTTATTTTATATCCTAAATCATTGATAACATTTTGTACAGGCCCTCACCACAGTTTCAGCGCCTTGGGAGTCTACAGTTCCTAAATACGGCCCTGTGCAACACTTACAGCGGCTCGTACCGTTTTATAGGCACCTATTTCGTATTCATAATTCAATGTGGTTTTCCTGTTGGTGACGTCGATATTATTGTTAAATAATCTTTGGTAGGTTATCTCGTTATCTGTCATCTCGGGTGCTAATGGAGATAAGGTGTAGTTTTTGTGAAAACTAATTTCTTGGACGCCATATCAAATAATCGAATAAATACACACCATTATTTTATAAATTTTAATAATAATCTAACAAACTAACTCAAGCAACCATCACGCCGTGCCCCGCGGGGGTAAGCTGAGATCTCGGCACACATTCCTTCCGTCATAAACATTGTATATCGTCCAATATATTGGTACCTATTCTTCTGTTTCCATATAAGTTATTTTTTATTTTTATATGACTCCTCACAAGAGCGTCCCAGTCTGTACAGTCTAAAGAAAGGGGAACTATGTCGCCATCCGGTTGGCAGCGTTGTGAGGCGGATTAAGGAGGTACCGAACAGCCGGTCATTGCAGTGAACAGGTGTTCTGGATACGTAAATGTTTTCCTAACACCCCTTTCTTCGTTTATCCGCTCCACATCGCAGCGTTTCTTTCTTTATCTTATTTATTACGCCTACAAGAGCCTACGTGGATATCCGCAAGAATGATGTTCGACATGTAGAGCGAATGAACGAGGAAAAGAGTGTAAGGAGAATATATGACGCAAATGTGAATGGTAGAAGAAGTCGAGGACGCCCATGAAAGACATGGCACGACCAGGTGAAACATATACTTGAGTCGGGCCATGTCAAGAGTTAGAATATGTATGAGACGATGTATGAATGTAAACAAGGCAAGGAATGTGTGCCAAGACCGAGTTGTTTGGCGGTGCGTCCTCCCTGCCTACTCCTGCGGGGAAACGGCGTGATGGTTCGTTAGTTAGTTAGTTGTTTAAAAGAACCTTGCATCTTTCCGAATCTCCATATATTTGCCATGGTCATAAGCGATTTACCACACAAGCGCCTCAGGGATCCGAAAGGTGTGTATCGGGATAAAGGTGGGTTAGGTATATCAAAAATTGGTAGGTTAGGTACATCATACATGGGTAGGTTAGGTAAATTATAAATAGGTACTTTAGATAAATCATAAATAGGAACTTTAGATACACCATACAACGGTAAGTTAGGTCATCATCATAGATAGGTAAGTAAAGTATTAATAGGTACTTTATAATTTGGTACTTTTATTACGTCATTAATAGATAGGTTAGGTACATCTTAAGTAGGTACTTTAGGTACATCATACCTAAATGAGTACTTTCAGTACGTCATTAATAGTACACAACTGCTAACCCTGTACAAATCACAAGTGCGCCTCACGGTTGAATTTGGCAGCCACCTCTTGTCTGGAGCTCCAAAATACCTGAAAAATACCCTCGACTCTGTGCAGAAACGGGCGGTCCGTTTAATAGATTCTCCCATCTTAACAGATGGATTGCAATCTTTACTAGTAAATAAACAAACTCAAAATTGAAAAAATTATTATAAAAGTAGAAAAGAAAAATACAAGCATAAAGATTAGATTATAAATATTAACATAACTTTTGTATAGGTGCATACATACATTCACAAATAAACATGAACGTGTAGATATACAAAAAAAAACACAAATTAATTTTCTAAAATTTACTTGCGCACAGTGGGATTTGAAACCATTAGTAAGTATCAAATATTTAATACCCCTCAAAAAGTTTTCTTTTTGTGCAATTAGATTTTTTAACCCCTCAGGACTCTATATTATTTTGTCAAGGGGTAAAAATAACTACTCTTTCAATAAAATCCAAATAATTGGAATATTTCTGAACGCATCCGAAAACTAAAAAGAATTTTCGAAAAGTGATGAAATATTATGTTTTCGCATTTTATAATTCGAAATAAACAAATTTTTTTAAATATACAAATTTTTAAAAAGAATTCTAACCAAAAATACAAAAAATGTAACTTTATATTTTTATTAGGCGATTTTTACAATTTGGGAGGATATTTAAAATTTGGGGGGCGGGTATGGGTACCGCCGCCCCGGGAACCATTTATTAGACAATCAACACCCCTGCCACAGGTCACCCCAAGTGGTTCGCTACGTTTAGTAGGGGGTGCCCGGGTTCGTGGAATGAGGTTTGTCTAGGTCTTGGTGGGGGATACGTTTGCCCAACCACTACGTGGCGGGGTGGATCGGAGGAGCTCTTTGCCTTGCACCGCAGTGTGAGGAATAGATTCATACGCTAGTCACTCCTGGCCACACTGACGCCTGGATTCCTATCCACTATCCACCCCTCATACCGTTTTCCTTCCCATATCTTCTCCTCCTTACTTTCCCTTAAAAAACCCTCCACACAGAGTCCTCAAAGATGACATAGGCCCCTAGGGAAATTGTTTTCCTCGGTGCCTCCTGTGTGGAGCTAATGAAAAAAAAAAATTAAGCGAATGTATTTTTAACTTTATCCGTCAACTAATTTTCTCCGTTTCATGTAAAAATAATTAATAAAATTTCCATATCATAATATTTTTTTTTAAATTGCGGCGGGAAATTTTGGATTCTTAAAGGTGTACATTTTAATAATTTAGTCGTAAATTGTTAGATATGAAAATGATGTGTTTTTTTTTCATTCTAACACCGTTTAAATCATATTTCTAACCATTATAGTAAGCGAGACACAACGATTTCTTTTAGACCTACGAACAACTCATAAGAGTTGTTACGAAAACCAAAAAAATAGCCTGAGGAGATGTACGAATCCACAGATAGCGGGTTCGATTTCCGCGCGTAATACATTTTATTTAATTCAAATAATACTTACATAGCAGGTCTCAGCTGTAGCCTTATCAGGTTTACAGATAAGGCCACAGAAGAACCAAGGCAGCTCGACAAGTGCTAAACATACATTATACTAGTATTATCAGAGAATATTTTACCAATACCACCGCGGCTTATTTCTTTATTCTTATTCATTTATTACTTCAACAGAAAGTTGTCACCCTTCAAGGTCATATCTTCATTGCTATTTATTTCACGATTTTTCAATAATTTTTCCTGAAAGATATTTTAATTTACGTAGAAAAATTATAAACAATGTTTTTGTAACTTTTAGTTTTATTCTGATATTTTTTTTTAATAATCTCTACATAATATAAATTAAAGTCCTGCGCGTCGTCTGTATGTCTGTCTGTTCGCGATAAACGTAAAAACTACTGAACGGATTTTCATGCGGTTTTCACCAGTAGATAGAGTGTTTCGTGAGGAAGGTTCTAGACGAGGTAGGCGGGGGGGTGTGATCCGGCGATAACTTAGTAGTGAGTGAATTCCGAAAATTCAAAAATCTCAAATGTCAATGCGCTGATTGTTTTGCTCTTGTTCTTAAACATACAATGCTGCCCCTCTTTCTTACACACTAAATGTCAACAGTCGAAAATGAGACAAACGGTGACCGTATGTCTGTACCCCTCCACAGGAATAATAGATAATTATAATAAATCTCCCTTCATTGTCAAATCACACTTCAATGTCATCCTTGTAGCTACATTCCATACTTTCAAAATGATTGTAACGACTAGTAGTATTGTAGTGGTCTATTAGACGTCATGGTGGCTTGTGTGAGAGAGATGCAAGAAAATGATGACCTTTTTCCTTTAGAAGAAACAGACACACTCGTACGTACCTTGTGTATCTCATCTTTTGAAAGAGCTGCAGCGTTATTGTGATAAGTAACCTATGGTTATTGCCTTTTTATTTTAAAAACGCTCTATGATTATTTTGTAATCCATTTTTATGTAATGTTTATTCTGTATTTAAAGGTACGAGTACGTGTACCGTAAATAAATAACTCAAAACTGAGAAATTGTTCACAAAAGTATAAATACTAGTATTTGGTTATTAGTTTTTGGGGTATTATGCCGTGTTGTGCTACCTCCTTCTTTAGCCAACGTTTCGGACAGCGTTGCAGTGTCCATCCTCAGGGCAGATGTGTGACAGATGTGGCAGATGTGTGATGATGGACACTGCAACGCTGTCCGAAACGTTGGCTAAAGAAGGAGGTAGCGCAACACGGCATAATACCCCAAAAACTAATAACAAAATAATTTTTGGCCGTGAAAATCTAAAATCGTGTCTGACTTTACAGTATGTCAAATAATAGTAGAAAACGTAGAACGGCGCCACTGTAGTTCAAATGGCAATACTAAAAATATAACACATGGTGGCAACGTAAAGCTGTGTAACCTGCAATTTTTGTAAATATTCATAAACACATAAAATTAGGAAAAATATTTTTTTATTGCAATTTCGATATCCACTGATCTCAAAATTAGAATTGCATAAATATACTTATGTATATTATACTTTTGTAATTTTGTGTTAATACAATGAAGAATAACGATATTATGGTAAAATAAAAAGTACGGTTATAAATTACTCACATTTATTTAACCCTAGAGTACTAATCATCGCCTGGGAGGCCGCACTCAAACAGTTTTTTCGTTATAATTTCAAATCGTGCCACGCACCGTTACGACTCAAGCGCTCACCTCAACTCATTGCCCAATGTGACGCGGTGGATAGCTGTCACGCGTCTCGCAAGCTCTTGTCATTCCCGAATTACAGCGTGTTGGATCGCTTGGGAGGCGATCATTAGTAGTAAAGGTTATTTTTTTGAGTAAATTTCATTAAAAAGATTTTTTTTCAAGAAAATGTCATTAAAAAAGGAAAACGAAGCAAGTGCAACTCTTGCCCAGCAAAAAAAGACGCACGAGTGGGTACTACAGTGTGAAATGCAACAAACTATATTATCTGGAACATCGATCGCCTAATTGTTTCACTTGTGATAAGAAGTAAATAGACAAACTTCAAAGTTATGTGACATAAAAACTGTAATGCTAAATGCTACTTTTTTATAATGATCTCAACAGACTGATATTGTATTTTAATTAAAAAAAATAGTTTTTAAGATTTTTGCAATAATTAATTTTTTTTCATACTCTTAATGTATCATTGTTTTACCAAAAAAAGTTAGATATGTGTTAAGTTTAAACTACTGTTTAAGACTGTGTTGATTTAGAAATCACATTTTTTTATTGCATTTAAAAAGGCAGAGGTTGCTCTTATGTAAAAAACTTATTTTTCATATTTTAATAAAGACACTTAAAAAAATTACTTGTTTTTTTTAAAAGTAGTCTCCCAAGCGATGATTAGTATTAAGCAGTATTAAAATAAGATTAGTATTCTAGGGTTAATACTAGCTTATTAAGTACACAGAATTTCCCGGACTTTCAAATCATGTCTCTAATTTTAGATCTAAATCAGATCATTCAGATCTAAAAATAGTGTAACTAAACTCACCATTAGGTACTGTTTCTTCGGTTCTACCTACTGTCAAATTTAAATTTATCTTACATAAAATTACAAAAAATCACTTTGTAAAAAAAAATTGAAATCCAATCAAATTTATGTCATAAGTAGGTACCTTAAGAGGGCATTACCAGAGAAAACCAGAAATATGTTATTTTCAAATCAGATTTTAGACGTATTGACTCTTTTCACAAAAAATTATAAATGGATTTCGAAAGATTGTTCTTTTATCTAGCATTCGCAAGTAATAAATTTTGTAAAAAAATTTTAATTTTTAGAATAATAAGGTTATACCATAGGCCGTTGGCAGATTTGTTAAATTTTCAAAAAAGATTTTGTATTATAGCACACCCATTTCAAATAATATAATCATGCAGTAAAATAAATCAATACATTATCTAGCAAACGCATGTTTTAGAATTTTAATTTTAGTTTCAATAAAATCATTAAAAAATATGTACGTACATGTGTTTCTTGACGAAAATTAGTCCATTTGTGTATAATGATAAATACTTATAATCAAAAAATAACTACAAAAAGTACATAATTTTAATAGTTTTATCATCACGCCTTTTAGCATTTTTGGATGTAGGTATAAATGAAAGCAAATTTGGAATGAAATAAAATCGATATTGAGTTATAATTTTAAAAATCTGGTACGGAGAATAAATAATCTTTCTCATTGTAACCGCCCTGCACGATCGTAAGAAGAACTTTCGACGAAATGTGGATTTTCGGCCGCTGGCTGGTTAAACGCTCTCAGCAACAGTATTTTTTCGATTTTATTTTTTTTCTTAAAGAACATTTTTTTTTAAATTTCATTTACACCGATCTGTATTTTCAGTGTCATTAATAACTAAATTCTAACATCGACATCTTCTCCGATTCACTGCCCAAATTTAAAAAGAGCATCATGTCAATATTATTATTTGTTCAATGCGCATACATACATACATACACACGCACACACACATACCCTCTCACACACACCCTCACACACACCCTCACACACCCTTTCCCACTACATACATCACCCTGTAATTACTTAATACGCATACCATAAATAAGACACTACAATGAAACACATAAAGGTGTAATATGCTTGTAAATTTTTTTTAACCATATTATCTAATGGACTGTTTGTTTCTGTTAATAAATAAATAAACATTTTATTGTTTTGTCATTTGTTATCAATTATTTTTTTTACATTCATTTCACACATCGTATAGCCTCTTTAATCTTTGACGATGCTGTGTGGGGGGTCTTTAACCCTAGAGTGGGCGCGCTATGAGCATTTCGCCGCCCTCTGCAAAAAAACGTTCATAATTCTTAAATCTACTGCGCGTAAACTTTGCACTTTTTAGTAGCTGCCCCCACTTTCGTTCGCAACCCGTGGCGAAAGACTAGACGCTGTCAGTGCTCGGGGAGCCACTTCAGAAGGAGATTGTTACCATCGAGTGTCGTCCGGCGGCAATTTGCTCACTGCGCGCCCACTTACGTAAGTAAAAATTGTGCTTTATATTATTTACGATTTAGCTAATCTTTGTATTTTGTATAAAGATTAGCCCAATATATCCTCAACACTGGCCGCAACATTACTATGGATAACTTTTTTACTTCAATACCTCTCGCTGATCAGTTGCTAGATCATAGAATGACGTAAAAATAAAAAAGAAATTCCACCTTGTTATCAAACACTAAAGATCGGAAGAAACCATCTTCGATGTTTGAGTTTAGTGAGAAGAAAGTTTTGCTGTCTCATGTTCCAGACAAGAAGCAAAAAAAAAGTAGTAGGTATTACTATTATCAACTTTTCATGAGAATGATAGAACCGACGAAAACGCCGGACCTGAACTGCAAAGCCTGAGATGATTACATTTTATAATGAAACAAAAGGTGGTGTTGATGTCGTGGACCAAATTAAAGAAGAGTTTTCTGTTGGTAGACTGACTCACAGATGGCCAATGAGGTTGTTTTTTTCTATGATGAATATTGCCGGTATAAATAGGCAAATAATTTACAAAGCCAATACTGAACATTTGATGCTACGCCAACAGTACTTGCGGGAGATTGCGATGGTCCTGGTTAAGCCATATATGACCGCAAGGTCGTCTGTAGATACCTTAAATATTCCTCTGAGGAACCAAATTGCTCGCTTTGTTCCCATAGAACAAGCATCATCTTTAAAGAAGGAAGGCAAATGCAGTATATCTAATTCGCCGATCAATCGTGCTCTTCATATGTTCAATATTATTGGTCTAAATTCTAACATCGACATTTTCTCCGATTCACTGCCCAAATGCCCATCAAAGAAAAATATGCGCACGAAAAAAGGGTGTTGCAGATGCTCAAAATTACTGTGCAATGAACATTGAACTTACTTATGTGAAGACTGTTTCGCCAAAACATATCCTGTAGATTTGGAAAATATTTAATTTTGTTATTTTTTTCCATTTTTAATAAATATTATAGAAGGATAAAGTAGGATAACTAAAAAAAAGTTATTTTTATTTATTTTTTATTTAAATGTTAAATTTTGTAAAATCGATTGTAAACCAAAGTTCCTTAAACAGAGTTCAATAAATATGTTAATTTGTCATACCTTATAAGTCTTTTACTTAAATCCGGAGAAAAGAAATGAATTAAATTGCATTATTCGTTCTTAAAATTTTCCACGAAAATGAGCGGCAAAATGCTCCCCATGCGCCCACTGACGTTTCACGGAAAGACGCGCCCACTCTAGGGTTAAAGGAAAGGATGGAGAGGAAGTTCTGAGAAGGAAAAGGGTATGAGAGGTGGAAGGGAATCTGGCGGTCAGTGGATCCAAGAGTGACGAAAGTATAAATCCATCCCTCCTGACGCGGTGCAAGACAATGGGTCGAGAGAGTCCTGCTAGAGAAGTCAAATGATCATCCTCAACCAGTCTTTCCCGAGCCAGCCAGTGGGCAGACATATTTACCGCTAGGACCTGAACAAACCTCATCCCATGAATCCGGGTACTTCTGCTAAGTCACCAAACGTATCAACCATTCGGAATGAGCTATATGCAGAGATGTTGATTATCCAACAAATGGCTCCCGAGGTGGCGGTAATCATACCCGCCACCCAAACGATCATATCAAGTGTTCCACATTGTGATCCGTCAATACGCTAGCCTAATTCACTTTCAATAAATATCAAGATATTTGGTAAATATTGATGTATCACAATTAATATTGAACGTATAGAGTAGCACTCTAACAATAATCATGGATCACAATCCATCAATATGGATCATTATAAATATAGAACTTGTGGCAAACGCCTAAGGCTGGAATAAACTCCCTCCGGAACTAAGATGCATAACAAGCCCAACAGAATTTAGGTCCAAATTAAAAACCCACCTTTTTAGGCTCTCATACCCTTAAATTAAATATATCTATCTGAGAGTATCATACTTGTATTGCCTATAATATGTCTTAATCACTCTTTTCTTATTGGATTTACATTATTCTAATCCTTACACATCAATCTGTCTCTTACAGAGGGACGAATTATATTTTGGAAGATAAATATTCTATTTTTTATAAGAAAAACTCTCTTTTTATAGCTTTTGAAGGTTATTCCATCAATGTAATATATCATTGAAGAAGAAGATAACAATAATAATCTATAGGAAAATATGAAAGAGAACAAGACACAGAAAAACAGAAAAAGATAATGGTTGCAAATGGGACTCGAACCCAGAACCTCTCGTCTAACCGGGATGTGCGCATTTACCAATTCCGCCATTGCCACCTTCTGTCAAACTCAAATGTCTCTGTTTCAAATTTTAGAATTAACAATAATGGCAGCCACCTCTGGTCTGGAGTTCCAAAATACCTGAAAAATATCCTCTACTCAATGCAGAAACGGGCGGTCCTTCTGATAGATTTTCCCATCTTAACAGACGGATTGTAATCTTTAGAGCACAGGTGTCGGGTGAGAACGCTATCCTTGTTCTACCGGTATTACAATGGAAGATGCTCCGAGAAACTAGCATCATTGATCCCTTCGGAACCGGTGCATAGTCGGGAAACACGCCAAACGCTTGCCCAAAATTTGTACACGGTTGACATTAGTCACATGAGAACGGGCGTTTCTTCGACTCGTTCTTGTGTTCAACAGCTCGGCTGTGGAATGATTTGCCGGCCTCTGTGTTTCCTCCTTCCTACAACATGGGTCTCTTCAAGACCAATGTTCATTCCTACCTCTCAAAAAACAAAAAATAATAATATCTTCAACATTTTTTTTTCTTTTTTTCCATATTATAGGAAACAACCCTTTTTATTGGAAACAATCATTCTAAGAATTGGGTTGTAACCTGGATAGTGTCTTGGATAAATTTATCCGATTTTATTTTATATGAAACTATTGACTTTTTATAAAAGTCTAAACGAATATTCTTTTTAATATCCCAAGAAAACTGGTAAACTTAGTAAGGCTCACAATGTCTAATGTTGAGTGCCGAGTCAGAATACAACAGGATCTGTCAGACACCCTAAAGACCTTCAATGGACTAAGACAAGGAGATGCACTTGCCTGCATTTTATTCAATTTAGCGCTGGAAAAGGCCATCCGAAATGCAGGTATACAAACCACAGGCCATATTTTTAACAAGTCTGTTCAGCTCCTTGCTTATGCTGACGATATAGATATCATCGCACGCTCAGAATATGAACTAAAATCGGCGTTTAAAAGCTTAGCTACATCGGCAAGGAACATGGGATTGGTCATCAACGAGGGGAAGACAAAATATATGCCCGTACATGGACGCCAGAAACCACCAAGTATACAGATAGATAATTATACATTTGAAACCGTCAACGAGTTTGTATATCTCGGTACTATGGTGACAAATGACAACAATGTATCCAGCGAAATCAAAAGAAGAATAGTAGCTGCAAATCGATACTACTTTGGGCTACAGAAGCATATGAAATCTCGCCACCTTACCAGAAGAACTAAAGTCCTGCTTTACAAGACCCTTATACGACCTGTTCTTATGTATGGTTCGGAATGCTGGACAATCAGTAAGGGTGATGAAGGAGCCCTAGAAAGTTTTGAAAGGAAGGTGCTGCGAAGGATTTACGGCCCAGTCTGTGATAATGGAGAATGGCGTATCAGATACAACCAGGAGCTATACGATCTTTACGGGGACCCTAATACCTCCAAGGAAATCAAATCTGGAAGACTCAGGTGGGCTGGACATATCCAGAGAATGAGCGAAGGAGATATTCCAAAGCGAATTATGGATGGTGCACCTGGGGGTCGGAGAAGAGTTGGAAGACCAAAGCTTCGATGGCTGGATGGAGTAGTGAAGGATGCAAGCACCATCGGCATCCGAAACTGGCGCAACGCAGCACAACACCGACAGTCATGGAGGCAGGCTCTGCTGGAGGCCAAGACCCGACCTGGGTTGTAGAGCCACAGATGATGATGATGAAACGAATATTCTATTTTTATAAGAAAAACTCAATTTTTATAACTTTTGAAGGTAATTCCCATCAATTTAATGTACCTATCATTGAAAAACGAAAGTATGAAAGAGAACAAGACACAGAAAAAGACAATGGTCGCAACTGGTTGGATTCGAGTCCCAGGTGCGACCATTACCTTTTTCTGTTTACTGTGTCTTATTCTCTTTCATATTTTCTTTTAGATTATGATTGTTATCTTTGTCTTCATTTATAAATATTCTGATCAAATCATTGTACCTCCCATTGTTAAATTTTGCTTTAGATTTCCTATATTATTATTTAAATATTTACCAGGATTAAATAAAAGCACTTCCAATAACATGTGTTCCCAATAATGTCCTCTGCAAACTGTATCTAAATGTCTCTAATAAACAATAAACAGTGTTAATCTCTAGTGACCTCCCAGGGAAGTATGCTCCTCTTTATTTTATACATTTTAATGCAACATCACATTCATTGGTCAAATGCACTGTACATATAGTTGTGTATTAGTGATCGACAAACGGCGCTATACAAATTATCCAAATATCAACATTATTATACTTGCCTTTATACCTTTCCGACATAGTCACAGCGGCCCTCGGCTTGTAGAGCTTGGAGAGCCCTGCTCTGGAGGGAAGCTGCCATCCTTACAGCAGGGAGATGGACAAGAGGAAGTTTATGAAGTACTTGCCTGATCAGATCTGATTCTGATAGACATTAACTACGACGCCTGATATAAAATAACCCGCAAATATATCAACTTCGTGTCCACGACAACAATTTGTTTTGCTTTTCTACTGACGTTAGCAATTTTGTTAGGGACAGAAAATGTATAATAAATATAATATATTTATTGCCGCCATATACATCCAAATTCAATAGACCAGAAGAAACAGGTGAGGGGTAATACCAAACTATGGGAGGCGAAGAGGGGAAAGATGACTGTGATTCGTTAAAAAGCCTATCTGACAGTATATAGGCATCTCGCATTATTACCGTTTAGTTCTTAAAAGCAAAATCTGCTTTTGAAAGAATATACCTTTTTACATGGGAGCGCGAATTGCTTGCCACGTTAATAACGGTTCCATGTCAACTCATAATGAAACCAACTCAGAAACACCTCAAAAAGGTCATTAAAAGCTGTGAAAAAATAATTTTAAAATAGCCGGTAACCCTAATCTAACTTAACCTATTTGACCATTTTTTTAAATTTTTTTTATCATCACTCCTAATGACCTTTCTGAGGTGCTTCTGAGTTGGTTTCATTATGAGTTGTCTGGTCACCGTTAATAACATATTTGCGAAGGCCAAATGCTCGCCCCGAAAAGGTTCGCCCCTATTCACATAGCAATATTTTGTTGACGTATTTAGTTAAGATACTTTAAAAATGTTTCATAATTTACTTACCCCTGTAACCAGCGACAAGCTCACTGGAGAAACGCCCACATTCGCTATGTTCACATATTATAAGTATAATGTATAGCACAAGCTCTCATATAATTTTGCTGTGTTATTTGGTAAAATGTATGGATAGCTGAGCGCTGTTCAGGACAAGAATGATGACGTCACATTTTTTAGATTCAAGCGAGGTTCTCGTAAGCTCAGCTGGTTCCAAGGAGGAGCTCCAGCCGGCTCCATGGGGAGGGGGAAATAATACGTTTTTATCACTTAGGGCAAGTCCAGATATATTCATATTATGTCCGTGATTGCCGCCATTGACTGATCTAATTAATATCTTTACTTAGTATAAAATGAAGTCGCTCAAGCTGTCTGTGCGCTAAGATCTTTTAAACTACGCAACGGATTTGCATGCGGTTTTCACCAATAAATAGAGTGATTCAAGACAAAGATTTATATGTACAATACACGCATATTATCGTATAGAAAAGTCGAGAAATTCAAAGATGCAATTCAGGCAGCGGGCAGCTGATATGTATGCACATAAACAGATGGCATTGGTTATAATGGTTGGGTAAGCCACAGCAACGTGTGGCCGGGTCTGCTAGTGTTTACATAAAATAATTCACGGCCATCTTGATACTTCATTGTGTCTTAGCAACAATTCCCTTTGTTTAAGAGGTAATAGCACCGGTGAGAAATCTCGACGGTAGGTATTTTAAAAAATTCTCGCTATCGCACCGCGCTCAAAAAAGAACTAGCTATCGATGTGTTGGTGAGACCACGTGAGTGTTTGGCTTGTACACCCTCTCGCCCCCTCTGCGTCTCATGCCTACCGTCTTTCGCCTCATACCGCCATATCCAATATTCTGTTTAGATAAAGCATGTTTCGACTTATTTCGTCGCTAATGAAGTTTTTGAATCGGCCTTGCGGTGTGACAGAAAAAGGGCCCATTATTTTTAAACGCACGAGGTCTGCTATTGTCGGTTATTTATAAATATCGTCGATAGGTATTGTAACAATGTCTTCTGTTCACGCTTATTACCGACAAATTACGAATTATTTTACTAGAACTCTATGTAGGTTAGTAGTTTTAAAGTTTTCACTGTATTTGCGTTTATAAATATGCAGTCAAACCAACTACATCGAATTATTATATACATACATATGATTATTCTCTATGATACATTAGTTATTATTGAAAATTAGTATTAACCTCTCAGGCCTCGGGCCTGTTTTTCGAAAAGTCAAAATATTTCCGCTTTCCAATAAATTCCAAATAACTTTAATATTTGTGAACGCATCCGAAAACTAAAAACTGTTTTTGAAAGATGATGAAATACGCTTTCAAATTTTATAATTCGAAATAAACATATAATTTTGTTTTTATTTTATTAATAACTAGCAGACCCGGCCACACGTTGCTGTGGCTAACGAAACACAACGCCATTTACCCAACCTTTATAAAATCCACACCTTTCAATTTGGGAGGCGGGAATGGGTACCGCCGCCCCGGGAACCTTTATTGGATAACCAACACCTCTGCCATAGGTCACCCCAAGTGGTTCGCTACGTTTGGTGATTTAGCAGGGGTGCCCGGGTTCATGGGGTGAGGTTTGTCTAGGTCTTGGAGGCGGATGACCAAGACACACTGAACCCCAGATTCCTACCCACCCCTTAAACCCTTTTCCTTCCCAGAACTCTCCTCTCCTTCCTTTCCTTAAAAAAACCCTCCACACAGCATCCCCAAAGATGACATAGGCCATGAGGGAAATTGTTTTCCTCAGGGCCTCCTGTGTGGAGCTCATGTAAAAAAAAAAAAAAAAAATCCGCTCGCCAGCTGCCCGCTGCGCGCTGCCCTTTGCCTAAATTGAATATTTGAATTTCTTGGCTTTTCTCTACTATAATAAGCATTTATTATACACATAAACCTTCCTCTTAAATCACTCTATCTATTGGTGAAAACCGCATGAAAATCTGTTGCGTAGTTTAAAAGATTTATGCGCACATACATTTTGAGCGACTTCATTTTATACTATGTAATGATAATGATGATGATACCACAAAACTTAAATTTCTACTCATATAATTTGGCACTTACCTATCTTATTAAAAAAAAAACTCAAAAATGCATATGCAACAAAAATGTATTTTTGACCGATTATCTCTACCTCTACATATTATAAAGTCCCCCGCGCCGTCTGTCTGTCTATTCGCGATAAACTCGAAAACTACTGAACGGATTTTCCTGCGGTTTTCACCAATATACAGAGTATTTCGTGAGGAAGGTTTAAGTATGCAATTTGTCAATGATTTGTGTAAATTGGTTGAAACATAACGATAATTGTTAGAAGTGTCGGAAATAAGTCCAGCCGCCTGGTAGCTTTCATCGAAAACGCTGCACAATCCTTTTGGGATATAACAAAACAATTAATGGTGGGATATTCCTCTTTTATAGATCTACAAAAAAGTCCGCGAAGGCATATATCTATCTTTTACGGATAGCTTACTATACACATTATATCTAAAATGCAATTGATAAGAATAATAAGATAAGAAGATAGAATGCGTATAGTAAAAGATAGATATATGCCATCGCGGACTTTTTTGTAGATCTATAAAAGAGGAATATCCCACCAAGCGTTGTTTTGTTATATCCCAAAAGGATTAGGCAGCGTTTTCGATGAAAGCTACCAGGCGGCTGGAATTTTTCCGACACTTCTAACAATTATCGTTATGTTTCAACCAATTTACACAAATCCTTGACAAATTACATACGTAAACCTTCCTCACGAAACACTCTATCTATTGGTGAAAACCGCATGAAAATCCGTTCAGTAGTTTTCGAGTTTATCGCGAACAGACAGACAGACAGACAGAAAGACGGCGCGGGGGACTTTACTTTATAATATGTAGAGATAAAAAAGGTTTAAAAATAGCCCACCTTAAGTTTTTTTCTAATTAAAATTACGATAACGAAAAAGATAAAAGCACTTACATATTTTATTAGACAATTAAATCTAAATGGATTTATTGTGTTGTGTGTATCATACGTGTGAGTTGACATGTTTGTAAATAATAATGTTTAAAATGTTAGATATATCGCTTGCTGAGGTTTGATTTGTACTCCTGTATTTTTGAGTTTCTTTAAGCAGTAAATACAAAAAAGGATGTGTTAGTTCGTTCAAAATTCAATAAAAAATGTTGGTCTTTTACCTATAGATAGATTTACCTACACATTTTTTTAAAATATTTATTACAATCAGTTTGAAATAAAGGAAACAAATATATAATTTTTTTAAACTTCAAAACTTTTTATTTTTATTTTCAACTTTATAAAACCTTAAATTGTAATATTTAATTACATGAAGACAATATTAGCGAAACTTCAACCCAAGGCTTCAGGCCCAACTTCATAGTACAAAAAAAAAGTGCAAAAATCACTTACTTCGCAATTTTTCCAATAAAATAAAAGCACTTAGAAAAAAAACCAACAACGCTAAAGGCTTTGTACCAGTTCACATAAGGAAAAAGGTTGAAGCAAACGTTTTACGTATGAGAAAAGCTATAGTTTGAGCAGTAAATTACAGAAAAGAGCAAGAAAACACGGCACAAAGTGATAAAGTAAAAAATCTGAAAATGGACAAAAAAATGCCGCAAACCATGTTTTTGGTGATCATACAAAATGTTCGTCATACTATTGCAAGTCGGAGAAGTATACTAATGATCCAAATTTAGTAAGCGATCTTCAAGATTGTGGAACAGGACTGATATTCAACAATTATTGTCGTCTCTAATAGCAAATGCAGAAAGTCTTATTATTAACGTGACAAATAACACTGTGGAGCAATTCAACAACGTTATAGCCAAATTTATAGGCGGAAAAAGAGCAAATTTTACAAAAATGGGATAACTTCAGCAGTTGAGCTTCTTGAGCAGTAACTTCGTGGAATAGTGAAATGACAACCCATTCACGAATACAAAAAAAATCCAAGGCCACAGTCCTGGCAACTACACGAAGCATTTTATTGAAAGAAAACGACGTTCGAAGGAGACAATACAGAGGTGTCGAAAAATAAAACTAAGGTATTACGAAAACACGACAGAAAAGAGAAAAAAAGTTACAGGGCCTGATGAAAATTATGGTCAATTGGAATTAGATCCAGATATGCCAGCTGAATTATTTGAAACGATAAAGAGGAATTTTTCAAAGAATTATCTCCATCGAATAAGGATGAACTCGAAAGGAATACGGTGGGCCAAAGCAATAATAATTTGTGGACAATTGAAAGGCGTAAGCGGCTTACAGCTTCTAACTTTGGACAAAAATATGTAAGCTACGGCCAAAAACTTCAGTTGCGAGAGTATTAAACTCGCTACTGTACTCGCCATTTAAAGGAAATATGGCCACAAATTATGGGAAAGAAAATAAAAACCAAGCAATTGAGCAATTTACAAAAGAAACAAAATTAGAGGTATTCGCCTGTGGACTATTTATCGATGAAAACAAAAACTTTTTAGCGGCAAGTCCGGATGGCCTTTTTGGCAAGGATTCTATAATTGAAGTGAAATGCCCATATAGTATAGTAAATATGTCACCAGAAGAAGGATTTGAACAAAAAAAATTGATAACTGTAAAATTGAAGACAATGCTTCAACATTAAAACGGAATCACAATTACTTCTACCAAGTACAAGGCCAGTTACACATTACTCGTCGTAAATACTGTTATTTTGTCGTGTGGAGTCCTAAAGGTTTGCCGTATGAAAAAATTGAAAGGGACGATTCAATCTGGCAAAAAATTGAACCACTGTTAGAAAAACTTCTACCACCAATGCCTTTTACCAGAAACAATTGACGGTCGCATATCAAGAAATTTACCGGCGAGAGAAAGATCTAAATCATAAATTGTTTAAAATTCATTGTATAGTGGTAAAAAATTTTGTACAATAAAGTGTTTACAAACAAAAAATTTCAATTAATCACTGAAGGCAATGTAAGCGACTCTCAACTAAAAATTTGAAACAGATTTTTTTTAAAAACATAAACCTCACATTGGAGGCACCGAGGAAAAATAATCGCTCAGGGACTTTGTTGGAGAAGTTGTTGGACATCATTGGAGAAGCTGTGTGGAGGGTATTTTTAGGATAAGGAAGGAAAGGAAGTTTTGGGTAGGGAAAAGGTAGGTAAAAGTATGAAATGATGGTGGAGAGTCCAGCTGTAGAGATCAAAAGATCTTCCTCTTCCAGTTTCTCCCAATCCGGCCCGCCACGCAGTAAGTGGACAAAATTATCCGCCACCAAAACCCATGCAGACCTCATCCGTGAACCCGGGAACCCAGGCTCTGTCACCAAACATAGAGGACCACTTGCGGTGACCAAGTGGCGGGGGTGTTGGTTATCCAATAAATGGTTCCCGGGGCGATGGTACCTAAAACGCCTCCCAAATTGAAAATTTATTATAGTACTTGACATAAAAAAATTTAATTTTGCACAATTTTAGTATGAAAGCTCGGTCAGTATTGGTATACCGCGATGAGTCACTAAACAGAAAAAAAACGAATAAAAAATATCGATTACTCGGGCAAGGACAACACTAGTCTACCGATAAAATTCTTTACATCACTACTTCGCATTATATGTATGTATTTGTCAAAACCCACGTTCCCCGGCCCCCCTCAGGAGAAATGAGCGAAAGGGACACCTGCACGTCGGGCCGAAAATACCTAAATAAAATCTTCGAAATCGATGTTTTGTATTCCCCATTTTTCTTCTCCAAAACTGGACGGATTTAAAAATTTTTTTTCACTAACTGTATTAAAAGAAAATATTCTATGTCGGTACGTTTTGCTTTTTTTCAAAATACATTGTTTAGTTTGTATACTGAACGTTTTTTGACGGCGTTTAAATTAGGCAATTTTATTCATTTTTGGAAGGTCGTAACTTCTATGAGAAGTAAATTATCAAAAAAAAACAAAACGTACCGACACGCTAGTGGTCAATATCTATATTATGTAAAAAAAAATTTTGCTCTAGGGTCAAAATCCAGAGAGATAAACGGGGAATACGTTTGTATAGAAAAGCGCAGCTAGTATTTCCTCTTAAGACACCATAATATGTTTCACCTGAATACTTTTAAAAACAATAGGTACCTATCGCATATTTTATCTCTCTGACCCAAATGTGTCGACTGTATAATAAGATAAAGTGTGCTGAAGTAGATAATTTTGTCGATAATAATTTATATAGATTAAAAAAATGTTCTGCGATTGCTGAAAAATATGTGCTAATTTATTATGTATCTATCATGTGTGTCTCTTTTCTTGCCTCTCTTTAATTGTTATTTGAATATTTCTCTTTAATTGTTATTTGAATTTTTGATTTTTCATAATTTTCTATTTCTAACTGTTTTTTGTTTATTTTATCTAATTTTAATTTTAAATGTTCCAAAATAATCATTGTATTTTGCTAATTAATTATTGTATACTTGGCTAATTGATTGTGTATAAATTTGTAGATAGTCTTAGCTAGGACTCACACCTCTCCAAATAATATGTAAAATGATTTGAAGGTTTTGGTGAGAACTAAAATAATTAGTTGGAAGAATTATCCATAGATGTCAGTAGATGCAAATTTCCATTCGGCCAGGGAGGCAACGTTATAAAAACCTCGTTTTTAGGTTTTTAACTCTCTTCTCTTCGCTATAGCTTCCTAACAAGTAAACATAAACTCCTTGGTCTGTCTTGGGTAGTTTGGATCTCCTGATATTCACAATGTAATTGGGAATAGAGCAAATAAAATTACGAGTCCTTTTAAAGTTTCCTGAAGATGCGTTATTATTTACAAGTTCCTTCCTCCAAAATTTTACAGATTGTATATAAATTTTTACTTTGTCTTATTTGTATAATTAACTGAGTTTTTATAACTGGCTTATTCTCACATGTATGTGAACAACCTGTAAAAACCCAGTACCTATAAATAAATAAATATATAAATTAATTAATATTTATAATTTCATTTATCACTTACCATTATATACATTCTATTTTAATGAAACTTTCTATTGGGAATGAATTTTTAAAATCAGTTTTTAGGTTTAGGCGTGAAAGCGTAACAAACAAACACACGCACTTTCGCATTTATAATATATTAGAACCTATAGATATAGATGGCAACGACAAACTTATTATCTATGCGAAAAATATGTTTTGCAACTAATTTCTCAGTAGCGTTATCTGTTATGTTTAAAAATACCCAATCATGACCGCAGACTTGTGCTTTTTAAAATATCAACTTTTTCAAAGTCATTGCTTCATTTTATTTTAATGTTACCTCAAGGTTATTGATGAAGTTAAAATAATTTGTAACCAAAACTAAATATTTCAAAAAAAATATTTTAATTTCTCTACATTGATTATTTCATGTAAATATTACAAGGAATATAAAATCCCTCATGGCTTATGTCATCTATGGAGATGTTGCAAGGGAGGATCTTTTTAGGGAAACGACAGAGAGGAAGTTCTGGGAAGGAAAAGGGATGTGAGGGGTGGGTAGGAATCTGAGTGTCAATGTGTCCAGGAGTGATTGACGTCTGAATCCATCCCTCTCACTGCGGTGCAAGGCGAGAGATAGAGAGGTCTAGATTTGGTCTACCTCAACCAGTCTCTCCCGATCCGCCCCGCCACGCAGTAGGTTGGTAAACGCATTTGCCGCCAAGACCTAGAGAAACCTCACCTCATGAAACCGGGCATTCCTGCCATGGGTATGGGTACCGTCGCACCGGGAACCGTTTATTGAACAATCAACACCCTGCCATAATAATTATTTATTTTTGGGGTGTTATTCCGTATTGCGCTACCTCCTTCTTTAACCACCGTTTCGGACAGCGTTACAGTGTCCAACATCAGGGCAGATGTGAACTGATGCTGATGAAGCCACTGTAAGGCTGTTCAAAACTTTTGCTAAATAAGGAGGTAGCGCAACACGGCAAAACACCCCAAAAATAAATAACGATAATACTTTTGGCAGTGAAAATTTAAAATCAGATCCCACCCTCGCCACAACCTGAACCTAAAAGTTCGCTAAGTTTGATGATTTAGCAGGGGTGCCAGGGTTCATGTGATGAGGTTTTTCCAGGCCTTGGCGGCCGATGCATCTGCCCACCTGCTGCGTGGGGGGCCGGATCGAGCGAAACTGGTTGAAGGAGGTCTTTTGACTTCTCCAGCCGGAATGCCCCCACCCATTGCCTTGCACTGCAGTGGGAGGGATGGATTCATACGTCCGTCACCCCTGGACACACTGACCTCCAGATTCCTACCCACCTCTCATACCTATTTCCTTTCCAGAACTTACTCTCTTTTCTTTCCTTAAAATATCCACTACACAGCATCCCCTAAGATGACATGAGCCCTGAGCGAAATTATTTTCTTTTATGCCGCCTGTGTGGAGCTAATGTAAAAAAAAAAAATACTGAAACAATCTGCCCATACAAAGGGATTTGCCGTTCCCTAAAATAGTTCTTCTGTTATTTATGTTGGGTGGGCAGGAATCTGGGGGTAAGTATTTCCAGTAATTCCTTTCTTCCATTACATGGATCTCTTCAAGACATGCATCCGCTTTTTCCTCTCCTCAAAAAGACCCTTCACACAGCTTCCCCAGATATGACACACATATTAATTTATCCTCTCATTAATTCATTCATTCATTAACTGTCTCATTCATTCATTAACTGTCTCATTCATTCATTAACTGTCTCATTCATTCATTCATTAACTGTCTCATTCATTTATTAATTAACTGTCTCATTCATTCATTCATTAACTGTCTCATTCATTCATTCATTAACTGTCTCATACATTCATTCATTCATGAACTATCTCATTAATTCATTCATTAACTGACTCATACATACATTCATTCATGAACTATCTCATTAATTCATTCATTAACTGACTCATACATACATTCATTCATGAACTATCTCATTAATTCATTCATTAAATGTCTTATTCATTCATTCATTAACTATCTCATTCATTCATTAACTGTCTCATTCATTCATTAACTGTCTCATTCATTCATTAACTGTCTCATTCATTCATTCATTAACTGTCTCATTCATTTATTAATTAACTGTCTCATTCATTCATTCATTAACTGTCTCATTCATTCATTCATTAACTGTCTCATTCATTCATTCATTAACTGTCTCATTCATTCATTCATTAACTGTCTCATACATTCATTCATTCATGAACTATCTCATTAATTCATTCATTAACTGACTCATACATACATTAATTCATGAACTATCTCATTAATTCATTCATTAACTGACTCATACTGTTCAGGATCTCAACTTCCGCTCTCCTGACAAAGCAATCCGGCGTGGTAACACCAGATTCCAAGGGAAGTGTGGCTGGAGTAACTCTTCAATAATAACTCCAGCTCTTGAATAATTGGTCTTTATTGAAACAATAAAAGACCCGTAGGGTAGCTCATGTACGGTGAGCCCAATGATGCTATCTCTCTCCGCGGTTTTATAACCCACATGAAGTGAAAACCTGGCAGCAGACGTTTTGCCCAAAAACGACCCGCCCAAGACGGATGGTAACAAGAGAAGGAGGAATTATAAAATCCGTGGCAATACGAAATCGCCCTGGCAATTGCCAACACAAAAAATGTTGCCACAACCATTAGGGTGACAATCACAAATATTAATATTTCAGTACCTGAAATCTTAACATATTCCCGCCCAAAACGAGTATTAAGGAATAGTCGTTTTTCATAAAATAATATATTAGAAGAGATTGCAACATTGGTACTCAGAATTTACCCAACGAGTTCACATACAAAAATAAACAATATTCAATATATGGATATCAAAATAATAACAAAAAACTTATAACTAAGTATATAACCCTATGTCAGACTTGACATTAAAAAATGAAAGTTTAATAACGTAGAACCTTCTGGTGCGCTGCACCCACTTATGTGAAAATGGTTTAACACTTGGCACTGATGAGCCTGACGGCACTTTGATTTACACATCACATCACTTTTAGCGTTGTAATTGGTTCTTAATCCAGGTTGGAGGAAGCATCCTCCATGGGAAGTAGACAGAGCTGTGTCACGGCTCTTTTGGTGACACCTCTGGCCGTCCTCAAGGAGACGACGCGGACGCGTCCGTCTTGGCCAGGGTGGATCTCCGTCACTCGCGCCATCCTCCAGTACTGCGGAGGTAGCTGGTTGTCTTTGATGATGACCATGTCACCAGGCTGTAAACTGCGTTGACGTCCTTCTTGCCATTTGACTCGGTTCTGCAATTCTGCTAGGTATTCCCGGCTCCATCTGTGCCAAAAAGATTGAACAACGGTAGACATCTTTTGGTAAATATTAAGCCTGTTTGTAGGCAGATGATGGATATCAAGCTCAGGCAATGCTAACAGGTTGTCGCCAATAAGGAAGTGTGACGGAGTGAGGGCGTTTAAGTCATTTGGATCTGATGTTAATGGAGTCAGAGGACGGGAATTTAAAGAAGCCTCAATCTGTATTAGTATGGTATTCATTCCTTCGTATGTCAAAACAGTTGATCGCATTGCTTTTTTTAAATGCAACTTGGTCATTTTAACTGCACTTTCCCAAAGTCCCCCGTGATGCGGTGAGCGGGGAGGCAAGAAACTCCAGCTAATATTCTGCTGGGCTAAAAAAATATGAATTTCTTTATCAGATGCCTTCAAAAATTCAAATAGTTCAGTAAGTTCCCTATAACTACCTGTAAAGTTATCAGTAAAGAGTCGTGAGGGTTTGCCCCTCCTAGCTATAAATCTTTTCAATGCATTCATAAATGCCATTGAAGTTAAATTAGTCACTAATTCTGGGTGAATTGCCTTCGTTGAAAAACAAATAAATAAACATATGTAAGATTTTACACTCTTAGCATTTCTGGTTAAACCAGACTTAATTAAAATTGAACCTGCAAAATCTATGCCGGTTACATAAAATGGTCTATGGATTCGGAATCGGTCAGCAGGAAGGTCACCCATGAGCTGGCGACACTTGCGCGGACGGACTCGGAAACATACAATACATTTATGCAGTGCTCGCTTCACTGCGTTTTTACCAAATATTGGCCAAAAACGTAAACGCAGTAATGCGAGCAGAGCATTACATCCTAAATGTAAATTCTCATAATGCAGATGGATTATTATTAAGTCAGTCAACTTATGATTTTGTGGTAACAAAATTGGATGTTTTTGAGAGCCTGAGGTAATATCGGATTGTGATAGTCGACCTCCAACACACAACAACCCATCCTGCATAAAAGGATTTAGTGCCTTTACTTTGCTCTGCCTAGATACACATCTTCCATTACTCACAGACGCTATTTCATCATGAAATGCGAATCGCTGAGCGTTCAAAATCAATACATGCATGGCATGTTCCAGTTCGATTACAGAAAGCTCGTCGACCCGCATCGGTCTTCGTTTAGAACAGTTATGTATGAAACGTAACATATAAGCAACTACGCGCCTCAGTCGTCTTAATGAAGAATAATTATTAAATATTTCCCAATCGACAGGACTACTAGTAACCAAAACTATCCTCGCCATTTCTGGCAACTCCGTGGGAGTATCAAATGTAGAACGTGGCCACTTATCCTCGTCGGACGTGAGCCATGGTGGTCCTGACCACCATAATGAAGATGTTTTCAACTGCTGAGATGTTATTCCTCTGGAAATTATGTCAGCTGGGTTTTCAGTTGAACAAATGTGACGCCATATAGCGCCATCACCTTCACGTTGTATTTCTGATACGCGGTTAGCAACAAAGGTAGTCCAACGGTACGGTTCTCCTGCAATCCAAGCCAATGTTATTGACGAATCACACCACAAAGTGGTGTCAACCGTTACTTGGAGAGCTGCCGTCACCCGCTTCATTAATTTAACTAATAATTGTGCTCCACATAACTCAAGACGTGGTAACGATAAATTTTTTAGTGGGGCTACACGAGATTTAGCGCATATTAACTGTGATTGGTGAATGCCGTGTTCATCGGTAGATCTTAAATACAGACAAGCGCCATATGCTACTTGAGATGCATCGCAAAAACCGTGTAAGCTAAAAGATTTTTTATTAAAGCAGAAAATTTTCCTCGGTACCCGAATATGATTTGCTTTACGGAGACTCAGCGTGTAAATCTGCCAGGCCAATAAAAGGTCATTGGGTAGCTTGTCATCCCAGGATGTTTTTAGCTTCCACAATCTTTGCATAATTATCTTACCGACAATGATTACTGGGCCTACCAGTCCTAAAGGGTCAAACACTTTTGACATTAATGATAAAACTTGACGTTTTGTTACTTCTAACTTTGAGTCTATGCTTTCTACCTGATAGGTAAACTCATCAAGTTTGGTGTCCCATATTAATCTGAGAATCTTAGCTTCATTGGATTTATTTGGCAATAATTCTAAATTATCTTTAGAATCATTAATCGAGGGCGCATTAGACCTCCATTTTCTAATCTCCATGCCTGCTGTAGCAAGCGCATTAATGATTTGTGATTTAAGCAAGTGACAAGTATCAATGGAGTCACTACCAGAAAGAAAATCATCTACATAAAAATTTTCCTTAAGGGATTTACTAGCTAATGGATGAGTAAATGAAACGTCATTACCTAGCTGATGCAGACAACGTATTGCTAAATAAGGCGAAGGAGCCAAACCATATGTCACCGTGTTTAGCGTATAGTGTTTCGAACAATCCTCCGCATCCTTTCTCCATAATATACGTTGGTAATTTCTGTGTTCCGGGTTGATATTAATTTGGCGGTACATTTTTTGCAATATCTGCAGTGACTGCATATTGATGTTTTCTGAAAAATACCAAGTGGCAAAATATATCATTTTGAATGGTGGGCCCAATCATTAGAGCGCGATTCAAAGAAATCCCTCGAGCGGGTTTAGCCGACCCGTCAAAAACAACACGAATTTTAGTAGTTGTGCTTGATTCTTTAAATTCAGCGTGATGTGGTAAATAATAAGTAGTTTCATCACGTATTGGAGGTTCACATTCAGTCATGTGACCTAACGCAAGATACTCATCAATAAATTCCGAGTATTGTTCCTTTAAACTAGGTTGTCTTAAGAATTTCCTTTCCATTGACACCAATCTACTTTTAGCAATACTAAATGAATCTCCTAATTGAGATAGGTTAGATTTAAATGGTAAGTTCACTACAAATCTACCATTTGCATCGCGTTTATGCGTGCCTTTGAAAATCTTTTCACATTATGTGAATGGGAATCATCTTACTCATCTTCCAGAGAGTGATGCTTACTATTTTCAATATCTTCAACCTTCCAAAACCTTTCTATTTGATTCTGCAAAGAATTTAATGAAATATGACAAACTTTAACTGGCCTCGTATTTTGACGCCTCTGTACAGCTCCTGATATTATCCAGCCTAGCTCCGTTCGATGCAATGTAGGTTTATCCTTTCCTAACTGTATCTGATCCGTACGAACCACCTGCCAGAATATCTCTGCTCCGATCAGCATATCAATAGCAGCTGGCTGGTAAAACTGCGGATCAGCTAACTGGATGCCGTCTGGAATGTTCAACATTTTTGGATTAATCAAGGTCTGTGGAAGATTGCAAGAAATCTCATCTAATACCAAACAAGATATTTCATCCCGGTATTGAGAACATAATGATTTAAATTTAATGTCAACTGTTTCCTTTACATGAATTAAATTATTATGCAAACCTGAAACAGGTATATTCAACTTTGTACAATGCAAATTTAATCTTTTACAAGTATCCTTTGTAATAAAATTAGACATTGAACCCGAATCCAAAAGTGCGCGTATTTTGTGTGTTCCACCATACGCGTCTTCTATTTTTACTATTATGGTAGATAGTAAAATTTCCCGCCCGTTCATGTCACTATGACATGCTAAATTTACTGGTGCCTCCGACTGACCCTTGCCAGTTGAAGTACCCGCTTGTACATTATCAGTATTGATATGTAACAGAGTGTGATGTTTTCGATCACAAACACTGCATTTTTCCTTCCACCTGCACAACTTTGAAAGGTGCCCCGGTTTTAGGCAGTTATAACATAAATTGTTCTCTGAAACGAGCTTTCTTCGTGCCGCTGGTTCTTTGTTAACAAATATTTTGCAAGAATAAATGAAATGACTGTCATTACACAGCATACAATTAACGTTGCTCGACGCTAACGTAACCTTGTTTGTAGACTTCTTTTCCTTAAAATTAAAAAACTTTGCTTTTGTTGCAACTGGTTCCGATTTCTGTTGCATTCCACCAATATCACCTTGGATAGTTTCCAGGATCTGAGACCTTTGTGAAATAAAATTGCTAAACTGCACGAACGTAGGATAAACTTCGTCGCATTCTAATGATTCCCAAAGGCTACGTGTGTGATTATCTAACTTTGAGGTTAGAATATGAATAATTAAAGTATCCCAATGTTCGGTTGGTAGCTTAAGGTTGTGTAAAGCTCTCAAATGAATGTTTGCTTGATCAATTAAATTCCGTAATTCATGATGATTCTGTCGTTTTAACGGTGTAAAACTAAATAAGAAATTCAAATGTCTATTTGCTATAAGTCGGACATTTTCGTATCTCGAAATAAGCATTGTCCAAGCTGCACTATAATTATCCCCGGTTATTTCTAGAGAACTAATCAAATCAAGTGCCTCTCCGGACACATAACTAATAAGGTAATGAAATTTCTGAACATTATTTAATTTACTGTTATCATGAATTAAGGCAATGAACGAATTTTTAAAAGTCAACCATTTATGGTTGTCACCTGAAAACACTGGTATAGAGATTGGTGGTAAATTTACTGATATATTTGGGACATTTTCAATCTTCTTAAATTTTGATAACATTTCCTGTCCTAATGCAATTACATTAAAATATGTACCTTCAAAATTATCCCTCGCGTCATTATCTTCTGATTTGTTCAATAAATCAATCTCCAGCTGAATTTTGGAGAATTCTATCAGAGAAGGTTTAATGGCTTCCAACCTCGATGACAACACGCCAGGTGTAATATCATTTTCGTTGCTTAAATAGGTTTCGAATCTCGTTAATGAACCTTTCAAAACCCCGCGCCGTTTAATCAACTTGTCGAGTTCCATTTTTTACAAACGAAATAACACTAACTTGATTTAAAAACTGAATACACAATACACAACGCGACAGTTTGACGTAAACAACAATGAATAATACCATAAATAATATACTTTGGATCATAGAGAAACCACTCACAATACTATAGCATACAAAGACGAAACTTGCAACCGCGTGGCTAGAAATGTAGGTAGGCAAAAGCAAAGTTATTAATACAACAATAAAAATTATTATCACCAACAAATTTATGCTATGTAATATTGAAAGCATCTGATTATGAACACCCGAATGTAATTCGATATAATCAATACGAAATAATGTGGCATCTACACAGATCTTTAGCTTTTTAAATGGAATTTGAAAGGACAATGAAAGGAAGGCTACAACCTGATTTGCTGTGCATGCGAGCGTCGTGATGAGGCTCGCTTGATCAATCCAATGATGGTGATGAGGACGCCGACTGGACCAATCCCGATGATGATGAGGCCTGACTGGGCCACTCCAAATAATGATCTTCAGTCTCAAATGGATCAATCCAAATAATGATCACCCAGCTTGAATGAGTCAATCCAATAATGATCACCCGGCTCGAATGATCAATGCAATGATCAATGCAAATAATCCCGGCTCGAATGACCAATGTTCAGGATCTCAACTTCCGCTCTCCTGACAAAGCAATCCGGCGTGGTAACACCAGATTCCAAGGGAAGTGTGGCTGGAGTAACTCTTCAATAATAACTCCAGCTCTTGAATAATTGGTCTTTATTGAAACAATAAAAGACCCGTAGGGTAGCTCATGTACGGTGAGCCCAATGATGCTATCTCTCTCCGCGGTTTTATAACCCACATGAAGTGAAAACCTGGCAGCAGACGTTTTGCCCAAAAACGACCCGCCCAAGACGGATGGTAACAAGAGAAGGAGGAATTATAAAATCCGTGGCAATACGAAATCGCCCTGGCAATTGCCAACACAAAAAATGTTGCCACAACCATTAGGGTGACAATCACAAATATTAATATTTCAGTGCCTGAAATCTTAACACATACATACATTCATTCATGAACTATCTCATTAATTCATTCATTAAATGTCTTATTCATTCATTCATTAACTATCTCATTCATTCATTAACTATCTCATTCATTCATTCATTAACTGTCTCATTCATTCAATCATTCATCGTTTCATTCGTTCATTACACATCCTTGCACATTAATCTGTCTCTTACCGAGGGACGAATTACATTTAGGAAGATAAATATTCCAGTTTTATAAGAAAAACTCTCTTTTTATAACTTTTAAAAGTAATTCCCGTCAATTTAATATATCATTGAAGAAGAGGATTACAATAGCAATAGTAATCTAAATGAAAATATGAAAGGAAAAAGACACAGGAAAACAGAAAAAGATAATGGTCGCAACTGGGACTCGAACCCAGAACCTCTCGTCTAACCGGGATGTACGCGTTTACCAATTCCGCCATTGCCACCTTCTGTCAAACTCAAATTTCTCTGTTTCAAATTTAAGAATAAGCAATATTATCTTCAATATATTTTTTTCCATATTATAGGAAACTACCATTTTTACTGGAAACAATCATTATAAGAATTGGTTTGCCACCTGGTTAGCGTCGCGCATAAATATATCCAATTTTATTTTATATGAAACTTTTGACTTTTATAAAAGTCTAAACGAATATTCAATTTTTTAAAAGAAAAACTTTCTTTTTATAACTTTTGAAGGTAATTCCCATCAATGTAATATATCATTGAAGAAAAAGATAACAATAATAATTTAAATGAAAATATGAAAGAGAACAAGACACAGAAAAAGATAATGGCCGGGACTCGAACCCAACCAGTTGCGACCATTATCTTTTTCTGTTTTTCTGTATCTTGTTCTCTTTTATATTTTCTTTTAGATTATTATCGTTATCTTCTAACATCAATGATATAAATTCTAATCAAATCCTTTTACTATTGTACCGCCCATTTTATAATTTTATTTTTGATTTCCTACATTATAATTACATTATCAAATGGAAGATCTACAGTCTCTCGTGTCTAGGATGAACCAAGTATGTATGAAGAATGAGTTAATGATGAATGTAAGTAAGTCTAAAGTCATGGTGTTTGAAAGAGAGAGTACGAAAACAGTGCGCAATATAGTTGTGAATGATGAATACTTGGAGCAGGTGGATGAGTTTGTTTATTTGGGAAGTATGTTTACCAGAGATAGGAAGGCTGGTAGAAATATCGAAAGAAGGGTGAATGCAGGTAACTCCATTAATGGAGGACTGAACGCCGTTGGCACCAACAAAAAACTGTACAAAGACGCGAAACTAGCCGTCCATAATGGAGTATTGGTACCGACCCTGATGTATACCAGTGAGGCACGGAACTGGCAGAGGAGGGATGAAAGTAGACTGAATGCCGTAGAAATGAGATCCCTGAGGCGTATGTGTGGTAAAACCATGTATGATCGTGTGAGAAGTGTCGAGATCCGCAAAGAATGCAAGGCTGATGTTAGCGTAATAAGTAAGATCATGAAAGGAACGCTCCGATGTGGAGCCAATTAACGAGGAAAGGAGTGTAAAGAGAATATATGACGCAAATGTGAATGGTAGAAGTAGTCGGGGACGCCCGAGAAAGACATGGAATGACCAAGTGAATCAGATTCTTGAGTCGGGCCATGTCAAGAGTCAGAATCAGAAGAGCATGTATGAGACAATGTATGAATGTGAACGAGGCAGGAAGTGTGTGCCAAGACCGAATTTTTTAGCCGTCCGTCCTCTCTGCCTACCCCTGCGGAAAAAACCGCGTGATGGTTAATTAGTTTGATGGTTAATTTATAATTAAAATATATACCAGGATTAAATAAAAGCATTTCCAATAACATGTGTTCCCAATAATGTCCTCTGCAAACTGTATCTAAATGTCTCTAATAAACAATAAACAGTGTTAATCTCTAGTGACCTCCCAGGGAAGTATGCTCCTCTTTATTTTATACATTTTAATGCAACATCACATTCATTGGTCAAATATATTGTACATATAGTTGTGTATTAGTGATCGATGAACCGGAGGATGCACTCTCGATGATTTTTTACAAAAGGGCGCTATACAAATCATCCAAATATCAATATTATTATACTTGCCTTTATACCTTTCCGACATAGTCACAGCGGCCCTCGGCTTGTAGAGCTTGGAGAGCCCTGCTCTGGAGGGAAGCTGCCATCCTTACAGCAGGGAGATGGACAAGATCAAGGTTGAGAAGTACTTGCCTAATCAGATCTGCTCATTTCAAGCAATGTTTCAATTCTAAATAGTTGTCTCTCACTAGGGCGATACTGAAAGTATCTACCAATTCAGAAAATTGCGTAAATACACAACATATAGAGAAATAACCCATGTAAAATAATAGTATTGAATCTGTCCACTCCGGGATTTGAAGCCGTGATCTATGGTCCTGAGCCAATGAGCTAACGTCTCTGCCACGGGAGTGCCTCAAATCAACTTGCTATTATTTTATTGAGGTAGGTCTAACTACAATCTCAGAAGAAACAAAATTTTAAAAAAATATTTTCTTTTACCAAATCCTTAACCAGAGCTAGAGGGAGTGGTGACGTCACAGTTGAACCCCGACAATTGTCCCCCCGAAACGACATTTACTATAAACTTATAATTTTCTATTTACTAATTTCAAAGCTTTGATCGATCTCAAAAATGCATTTAAAATAATAAGTTGGTATGGATATCAAATGAATTTATTTAGAGTGTCAATATTTTATACTTCCTACTCTGCTCTGGTATATACAGTATATAGACAAGTAGTTTTATACTTGATGTATTTGAATGAAAATATGTTTTACACTTTTGTTATTTAATGTACATCCTCTCTGCACATCCCTTCGGAGACATCTAGTTATATTTTATGTAAGTAGGTATTGTGTATTTTCTCTAAACCAACTGCATATTGTACATAAGTATGTCGGGGGGCCAACTGTGGGGGTATCAACTGTAATGGAAGCAGAGGGAGTCATTAGTAATAAGGCAATCTTTTTGTTGAAAAATACAATTTATTGAAATGTATAGTAATTTAGTCAATCAATACATAATGTACATTGGGGAACTGTTTCCTTTTAGAGGATACACACATAATATTACATTGGTAAACACTCATTGAAATTTCCCGATACATAAGAACAGGAAAAGCAAAAAAAATACAAATCATGGAGTAGGTACTATTTTATTGAATAACCAACACCCCTGTCAAAGGTCACCCCAAGTGATTCGCTACGTTTGACTTGTGACTTAACAGGACAGGTGTTCATGAGGTGAGGTTTATCTAGGTCTTTATGGCGAATGCGTTTGCCCACCAACTGCATGGCGGGCCGGATCTGAAGAAAATGGTTGAGAAAGACTCTTTGTCTTCTCCAGCCGGACTCTACCGACCCATCGTCTTGCACCGCAGTGGGAGGGATGGATTCATACATCCATCATTCCTGTTCACACTGACCTTAAGATTCCTACCATACATCATACATCTCATATCGTTTTGCTTCCCAGATGATCCTCTCCTTCATTTCCTCAAAAATAACCTCCACACGGCATCCTCAAAGATGACATAGGCCATGAGAATATGGTTTTTTCTCATGGCCTCCTGTGTGGAGGTTTTATAAAGAGATATTTTAGAGATGCTTTTTCAAAACAAATATCTCTCTTCTCTCTCTGGCGTTTATTTAATTGTTTTATTTAGTTACAAAATTTAGAAAAAATCAAATAGATAAAACAAAGTGTTTAGGAAATACCAACAAAAAGAAAAAAAAACAGTAAATACAAAAAAGAGACAAAATTTTGGTATTTGTTTACATTAAATAGGTAGCAAAAGTCAAACATTAAAAGGCAAAGTAAGGTATTTTGAAAATATCAATTTAAAAGAAACATCAATTACAAAGAAAATATAAAAAGTTTTGTTGCCTACAGTAAATAGCAAAGTCAAATATTAAAAGACAAAGTAAGGATTTAGTAAATATCAATTTAAAAGGAAATGACAGATTATAATTTATAATAATATTAGCGAAATAAAATGTTAGAAAATTGTAATTTAAATTTTATTATGACAATATCAACAAAACTGAATTTATTTCCAAGTCTTTGTAGCCCTTGTACTGGAGAAGAAATTAAATACTTTGTTTTCGATGAAAAAACAAAGAACAACTCTGGAAGTCTCGTGTTACGACAAATTATATTACAACAAAGTAATTACATAATTCATTATTGAACAGATCTTTAGCTATAAATACTTATACAATTAACAGAATTATTATGAAAATATGTTTTATTTTGACGGTTTAAATTTTCAACAATAAAAAAATTATTTAGATGTAAAACTAAACAAAATAACAACATTTTTAATAATGCAATGAGAAATTTCTTTCTTAAACACCAAAGGAAGTATGTACTTTATACAGTGATAATATGAAGCACTCCAAGTCAAACTTGTTTCACCCTATAGTACTTACTCAAGTTAAAACTATATTCTTATCATTTTCATTAATTGCAAAACATCTAAACAAATACATATTAAACAATTAAACAATGTATATTTTTGAATGTAGCTATTACTTTGTGGTTATCCATTATAGAAAATGAAATAATTTAACTTTGTATAAACCACTTATTTGATGCGCAAATCCGACCGGTTTCGGAACAAACGTTCCTTCGTCAGGGAAAGCTTATACTAATTATTAGTATAAGCTTTCCCTGACGAAGGAACGTTTGTTCCGAAACCGGTCGGATTTGCGCATCAAATAAGTGGTTTATACAAAGTTAAATTATTTCATTTTCTAATTAAACAATGAATGATTGGTTTAAATCTGGGACAGACCTCCTGTAGATGAGTGCTTCAATAGACCATAACAAAAATTAAATTGAGGTACTTAAATAATGTTGAAAGCAAAAACAATCAGCTAAAGAAAAAAATCGCAAAATATGCTCCGAAAATTATTATAAACACGTTTTTCCAGTTATTTTACAAGTTATATAAATGAAAAAATTCACAGTATTTCTTCAAATGTTATTTTAGACATTCCCCACAAGATTTTTGATCTATTTTATACTAGTCGTTTTATTAAACATTTTCACAATTTTCACTTAAATATTATCTTTTTTAATATTAGCGCGCTCTCTCTAACATTTATATTTACATATCCCTCCTTCATATTTTTGAGCAGGCCTTAAATAGGAAACAGTGGTTAAAAATGCAGAAAATTAACATAAATAAATAATCTTCCAATATCATCAAAATCACAGATAATATTATGTAATAACAAAATAGTATAAACTTATTGTTAACAGTAATGTCGTGGGGTAATGACTACAACTAGGTAACTCTGAAATCAGCGTTTTAGAGTTACCCACTAAAAGCATAACTCTATTTCCTCGTCTATGAATGCTACAAACAGAAAAGTCGTAACGCATTGGAATCATCTACTTATTTGAACATGTTTTGTAGTGAGTATCTCCAAACAACGGGATCGTTTCATTCTATAATTAGGTAACTCTAGTTACCACAAGTGTTTTTCCATGTTTCAATTAGGTAACTAGACTTAGCTAGTTGTAGCACTAAAATTTGTGGAATTGCTTAATTTGCGTTTTTGAATGTTGTAACAACTAGGCAAGTCATTCAATTTTTGTAATAAATTATAAAAAAAAATGTTTAGCAATTTTCTTATTTCTGAAATCTGCGTATTACAGTTCCCATCACATGAATCTATGATTTAACAATACTTATCAGTATAAATGTACAACAGTTGATTTATCAGATTGATTACCATCTTATTATTCTATTTCACAACAAAGCTGATTTCATAGTTACCTAGTTGTAGTAATTACACCACGAGTTTATAATCTAGTTATAAATAGTTGACACATACAGCCTTTGAAGTTTGCTATGTTCAAATTATTATTGTCAAATACATACATCCATATTGTTTTAAATTTTGTTACAAACATTGTGTAAACATTGTATTGGGGAATACAAACCATATATTATTACGTAAAATGTTAATGTTATAATAAAATTAATTAAATTCATATTGTTTTGTTTCTTGGAAAATTCAAAATGTCAGTTCCGGATCTTACAAACAATATGAGGATGAATTCTATGATGATATCGTCTCTGTTTAGTTTTAGTAAATAGTTTTGTATGCGCCACTAGACTGTTTGGACAGGTTGGACATCTTACGGTACTTTGGATTATATTTTTTTCGTTTGACTGACGGTTGAACCTTCCTACCCAGGATCTGGTGTCGATAACTCTACCAACCAAGTGAAATTATGATTATATAGTAAGGTGGGTCACGACTGTACGGGAAGAAAATCTGGTTTTGATTTGTCTTATAGTGATAAAAGGGTGTTTTTTAATAATATTTGGATACCATCTTCTTCCTCCGGATTGACGTTGTAATTTCACATAGTAGAGAAAAACTCACTCTTGTTAAATCTTAAAAAAATGTGTTATAAACAATTTAAAATGACCTATTTTTGATAAAACAGGAAATAGAGGGGATATTTTTATTTATTTATTGAAAATATATATTAATATAATTCAAATTATCTCAAATATATTCAAATACCAACAAAATCCTTCTTACTCTCAAATATCGGCATTATTTTGCGAGATTCAATCTTGGGACCTTTTGTAAATAATTTCGTAAAAATATATTACATTTGCTACGGAAGATTACAAAAAATATGGCTTAAAGGATTAAAAGTAACTTTTATATAAACTAGAAATAAACCCTTAGAATGAAAATTTTCAAAACTTTGAAGTGAATCCGGAGGAAGAAGATCGTATCAGAAATTTGAAAAATTTTAAACACGTCGTTTTGAACCCATTTGGCAACTTTTATCGCTCTTTTATTTGAATTTATAAATATATATTTTTTTAAATAACCCACCTTATTGTATAGTCCGACATTAATTGCGTATATTATCGGCTGTAATTTTGTAGAGTTTCAGAAAAATGCGTAAATATCCGCGGGTGTGTGCGTGATTGCCACGTAATTATCATCGAGTCTGTCTGCCGAGTTTCAGCTCGATTGGATGTCGAAAAGTATATGCTTATTTAAACATCAACTAAATCTAACAAAATTAAAAGTTTTTGGGGCTCGCTTTCAGCCGAGTAAGTCACCTGCGAGCAAATATGGGAGGGTTTGGCGTGTTTTCATTTCATAAGTAACTAGCGGGTATCCGGCATGCGTTGCAATACTTTTCAAATAAATAAATTGGATGTTCTTTCTCATGCGTTCCCCGTCCTATTTTCTCTCATAGAAATATACATATTTTCAAACCACTTGCGCATGACTTGTAGGAATTTCTTAATACGAATTTTATAACGCCCGAGTTTACCATTATCTATAGCCTATAACCTTCGCAGGCGTGCGCACAATAAATCACCAAAGTTTCATCGCAAATAGCCGGGGCACCCGGGTTCATAGGAGGTGAGGTTTCTCCGGGTTTTGGTTTTTGGCGGCGGAAGCTTCTGCCCACTAGCTGTATGGCAGGCCGGATCGGGAGAGAGTGGTTGAGGGAGTCCCTTTGACTTATCCAGCCGTACTCTCTCGGAACATCGCCTTGCACCGCAGTGAGGGGGATGAATTCATACGTTCGTCACTCCTGGACATACTGACCCCCAGATTCCTACCCACCCCTAACACCATTTTCCTTCCCAAAACTTCCTCTCCTTCCTTTCCAAAAAATTCTCTCCACACAGCATTCGCAAAGATGACACAGGCCCTGAGGGGATTTGTTTCCGCAGGGCCTCCTGTGTGGAGCTTTTGTAAAAAAATCGGATGTACTATATGGCAGCGCATAAAGTACAAACAAATATTGATTTTTATAAATGAGTTAAGATTTATAAACAAATAAGTAAATAAATACATAACCAGTGAAATAATACTAACTTCTTGCTTACATATCATTCTGTTCTAAATACATTATTAGTAAATAAATACATAACCAGTGAAATAATAGTAACTTCTTGGTCACATATAATTCTGTTGTAAATACATTATTAGTAAATAAATACATAACCAGTGAAATAATAGTAACTTCTTGGTCACATATAATTCTGTTGTAAATACATTATTAGTAAATAAATACATAACCAGTGAAATAATAGTAACTTCTTGGTCACATATAATTCTGTTGTAAATACATTATTAGTAAATAAATACATAACCAGTGAAATAATAGTAACTTCTTGGTCACATATAATTCTGTTGTAAATACATTATTAGTAAATAAATACATAACCAGTGAAATAATAGTAACTTCTTGGTCACATATCATTCTGTTGTAAATACATTATTAGTAAATAAATACATAACCAGTGAAATAATAGTAACTTCTTGGTCACATATAATTCTGTTGTAAATACATTATTAGTAAATAAATACATAACCAGTGAAATAATAGTAACTTCTTGGTCACATATAATTCTGTTGTAAATACATTATTAGTAAATAAATACATAACCAGTGAAATAATAGTAACTTCTTGGTCACATATAATTCTGTTGTAAATACATTATTAGTAAATAAATACATAACCAGTGAAATAATAGTAACTTCTTGGTCACATATCATTCTGTTGTAAATACATTATTAGTAAATAAATACATAACCAGTGAAATAATAGTAACTTCTTGGTCACATATCATTCTGTTGTAAATACATTATTAGTAACTAAATACATAACCAGTGAAATAATAGTAACTTCTTGGTCACATATCATTCTATTCTCAGCGCCGAATCTGCCATACGTTCAAAAACGTGCAAAAACCTGGCGCCAACTCCGAAGGGGCGCCGTGAGAAAATAAATATTGTATTAAAATTTTGTTATAATATTCCCTGAATCGTTTAAAAATTACCCATAGTACGAAACAATTATTACGCTCTAGCAACACTTTCCAAAGAAACAGAATGCGCACGCATCAGGTTGGTATCAACGGCTTACGAATTTATAGTCAGTTACAGAAATTTTTTACAAATTCCATATATTCAGTTTAAACGTAAGATCTATTTTTCCATATATCTTTTACCGTCTTTTACGACGAATGGGTGCGATCCAAATTCAATAACCAATCACAGCGCGGTATTTTTGTTCTAGTAAATCAAACAAACCGACCTTGTCAGTGTAAGCGTCTTTCGTAAGCCGTTGATACCATTCGTCAGTGTTTCGTGTTTGTATGATTTTTGTTCGCTCAACACAGGGGAAATGCAAGGTGCAAATTTGAGGTTATTTATTTATTTATTTATTTATTTATTGTTTGAAACATTTACAGAGTGTTAATCAGGGCTGGGCAGTATTTGAAATACTTGTAATTGAAATACGTATTTGAAATACAAATACGTATTTTGTATTTGTATTTCAATTACTTCCTAAAAATGTATTTTGTAATTGGTATTTCAATTACCTGCTGCTGAGGTATTTTGTAATTTGTATTTCAAATACTTATGGTTTCAAAATACATTTTCAAATACATTTAGTGATCTTAAAAATGATAATGAAAAATAAACACACATAGATAATACATAGACTAAAAACGCTAGAATCCTGCACTGTTGACGTTGACCTTTGCTATAACACTCTTACTAATGATTATTTGTAGTTCTCTTTATCATTGCTTTATTTTTATTTTATTTATTTGGGAGACCAACAGTTTACATAAATAACAGAGTATTTAGTAATTGAGTCACAATAATTGAACCATTTACAGGTTTCCACATAGGTATTGTATATAAGTGTAGTGATTCCAGAGATATTTACTAATAAAAAATTACATTTTAAGAGCCGAGTTATGTAGGAGGGGGAAGGATGGGGGGGAATCGGTTAAGTTGAGGTACAGTAATAAAAATATGCTCGACAAAAATTAAAAGAGAAAAAAAAAGAAAAAAAGGAAGTTCTTAGAGTGGTGGTTATATTAGAGGGTATCTACGGTTATTGTTATTGTAGAGTATCGAGAGAGCGTCTGTGTGATTTTAATTCAAGCTCCACACTGCTCGCGAAGTTGAACGAGGTTAGCCGAATACGATAGTGCGGAGGGGCACTTCGTCTAACTTCGTCTAATTTCGTCCAACCTTGGCTCGTCTCGGGCGACCTCCAGTTTTTGTCGGTTTTTGTGCCCGAGTCAAAGGACTCGAGGTTGCACGAAGTGCCTACACGAAGTGCCTCTCTACACTACTCGGTTAACTTCAGTTCGCTTCAATACGTCGTCGTGAATAGACGTGCGCGCTAGTAATTATTTTTTATTAGTATTGTCATACGGCACGATTATGAGTGGAATACAGTGGTCGCAGGAGCAAATTCTGTTGCTCCTGCGACCAGGGCATGTTAGAATTACCCGTAGACGAATTAAAGAAAAAGAAGGATTCGCTTTTTGCTATGTACAGGAGCTACCGTAGAAAAAAAGATGCGTCAATAAATAATATTAATAATAATGGTTTATTGTCTTCATTTCTTAGTAACAAGTAGAGATAATGATATTCTCACCCGGATCTCCCGTGCTGTGGATTTCACTTACATATTATAATTTAATTATAAGAAATTAATATGAAAGGACATAACATATATCGTGTAGCATATATTTTTTAAATAATTATAAATAAAATAAGCTAGTGTTTTCTTTATAATTCAGTTCACTAGATTTGGTTTTAGTCTGTATTTGATATCAGTATATTTTCTATTTCTGATCTCCCTATATTTAGTATCCAGCTTTTTATTTGAAAATTAAATGTTATAATGTTGAGGTTTTTGAGTGAGAGTGGTATTTTATTGTAGAGTTTAATGCCATAATATAAGAAGCTTTTTGCCCAAATATTGTGTTAGTAGTTCCTTCTTTTATTTTTATATTTCTTCGTTTGATAAATATGTACATAGTTATAATAAGTGAGCGTGCACATTGCAACGGCAGCTGCTACTTGAGCGTCCATGACGTGCGAGCCGTGACGGCACCACCGCGCGAATGAGCTTCTCGCGAAGTTGAACGAGAGTGTAGCAACGTACTTCGAACTTCGGTCAACTTTCCCGAATATTTCGTCGAAGAACTTCGCGAGCAGTGTAGAGCTAGCATAAGGGGAGTGGTGCAGAGTTAAAAATGTCAAATTGTGTATAGTGTGTGTTGAAAGTGTTGGATGCACGATAGATGAAAGAGTTCTGCTTAGAATTTGTTTTGCACCGTAATGTACTGTACATTTGTGTTGCATTATAATGTACTGTACATTTTGCTTACGTCATGCTGGTTATTATTATTGTCCTGTGCTATAATATCACTGTTATTGTACATTTTTTATCATATTATATTATACTTGTCATTGCTTTGTATTGTACATTTTTGTATCATAGTATTAGATCAAGCACTATAGGAATAATTTGACTGATTACTAGATTATTTTTAAGTTAATTACTGTACAGCGCACTTGAAATGAAATAACACAAAACTGCGCTATACAAATGTCATCCATTTATATATAAATAAGAATCTTTGTTTCCCTTGATCACGCCATAACTTCAGAATGACTTTACCCATTTCATTATTTTTTTTAAGTTTTCTAATACTTTGTAGAAGGTTCTTACGGAAAGAAAAATTAAGAAAATTACGCAGAAAATTGGATAATTCAGAAAACTTAACGACTATTTTAACTTCGCACGTTTGACAGTTCGCGCGTTTGATGAAATTTGAATTTAGCAGGCAGCTGTTTTTTTTGTAACAAAAGAATTGTCTATGGATTTTAAAAATTATAGATATTTTAAATAGGTACCTATGTGAGGTATCAGATTTGATTGACTGTTCTTGTAATATAGAAAAATTAAAAATTTTAATATGTGAAAAATGAAAATTTGAATAAAAAAATTATAATAGCTGGCACGTGAGTTGTTTGAAAACAGAATGTACTGGGACTAAATAAATGGACCGCGGGAGGGGGGTTGGCGGGATGGGGGAGCGGGAGAGGGGAGAGGGGAGAGGGTAGGCAGGGAAGGTGGAAGAGAAATGCAAGAGGGGAAGGGGATGCGGTAGGGGAACGGGGACGCACGGGAAAGGACATGCAGGGAGAAACAATTTATTTCTTTGAATATGGCATTACTACGCATGCCGGGAACCAGCTAGAGTTATTATAATAATAATTATTATAATCCAACACCTAAGTCCTATACCACAAAACTTTACAAGTGGGGTGGAGACGAGATGTGTCTCCTGAGCAATATGATTAGTCAATTTTAGCACGTCTCTGTTTCATTCTGCTCAGCTTTGCTTCTATGTAAATGCACCCTTAGATATGGGCACTTACGATAATTTATTGCAACCAAAGGTTCTACCAAAACCAAATGTATTTTGTATTTTGTAATTTGTATTTTGTATTTGAAATTAAAAAATGGTTAAAATACTGTATTTTGTATTTCAAATACATTACTTGAAAGTATTTTGTATTTCGTATTTTAAATACATGCGAGAAAGTATTTTGTAATTTGTATTTCAATTACAGCAAAGCATGTATTTTGCCCAGCCCTGGTGTTAATAATAATTACATCAATGTTATTGCGTTGAAATGTGCACATATACATTAACACTCCAATTAAAAATGTTTACAACATGCGTAATCAAGGTTCAATTGTTAGTAGGCGGAGATGGTAGTAGTGGATAAAACAGAAATAATAATAATCAGAATGAATATAAACAATTAAATATAAAACAAAGTAAGTGTACAGAGAAAGAGAAGACACAATAATAAAGCAATTATGTAACTGTGCTCCATAATATATCATGGAAGAAGATTGTTAATTTGTTTTTTAAAATGTGCGAGACTGTTTGCGAAGATATCTATAAGATCACATTCAATAGTGTTGTACAGACGACACATTCGAGACAGTGGATTGAAGAATGCAATATTGTTATTAAATATTTCAATATGGAATAGGTTTTGACTCCTTAAATTACGTCTATTAGGAACTTTAATATGAATATTGCTTAGACAATGAGTGGTTAAAAGCGTATCATGAGTAATTTTATATAAACATATTAAGTCAGCAAATTGTCTTCTTTTTTCCAATGTTGTAAAATTAAAGTGTAGGAGACGTTCATCATAAGATTTCAGTAAGGCATTCAATCCAACTTTAAATGATAACAGTCTTAGGAATTTTTTTTGCACAGATTCAATAGTTTTAGAATATTTTAAATAATGTGGGTTCCAGATAACACTCCCATATTCCAATTTGCTTCTGACCAACGAGCTGTATAAAGTTATAATGGATTGGGGGTTTTTAAATGGTTTAGATATTCTATTAATGAATCCTAACATTTTCAATGATTTACTCACGATATCAGTGATGTGTACATCAAACATAAGCTTTGAATCAAGAGTTATTCCTAGATCTGTTATAGTGGTGACTGCATTTAATTGAACATTATTAATAGAATATGCATAATCCTTTCGTCTCCTGTTACGAGTAAAGGTAATAATGTAACATTTTTCAATATTTAAAAACATATCGTTTTGAATACACCAGTTACTTAGTTTGCAAAGATCTTCTTGAAGCATAGCATGATCGGAGTCATTTGAAATTTTGCGATAAATTTTGAGATCATCGGCGAATAGAACAAAATTACAGCGTAACATGGGACCAAGGTCATTAATAAAAATTAAAAAAAGCAAAGGGCCAAGATTTGACCCCTGGGGTACACCTGATGTTACAGTTATGGGAGGTGATTCGTACCCATTAATAAGTACTAACTGTGTTCTATTTTCCAAGAAAGACTTAAGCCATCTAAATAGATCACCATGAATACCTATTTGATCAAGCTTCTGTAGTAATATATAATATATAATTATATTCTTATTATCACTGCTCACTGTCTTTCGTCGGGACTGCCTGTTTCTAGTCAGAAGCTGTGGATGCTATTCTTGTATTGTGCATTGCCATGAGAACGTATTTGTATTTGCTTTTTCTATTAATATTCGCGTTGGGTATATACATGAACGCAGTAAATCTCAAGAATGTCTAATGGACCTAGTTCAGCGAAACCACCCGCATTGTCTCGTAAACTATATTTTAAATCATGGTACGGGCACAAACAAACAATTCGTTGTATTCTTTTAAAGCATAACTTGCAAAAAGAGTTTTTCCTAAAATAATTAAAATAGCACCATAATTTTATGTTTACCCAATAGATTCAGAGAGTAAAGGGCTCCTGGCGATTCCCTCTTAAAAAAACGAGTGTGAGAGCTACCGCTAGGTCATTTGGAAAAGTTACACCCTTTATATGCCTTGATTTTATTTGATAAATTAATGTAAAAAAAAAAAAATTATATAAAAAAATTGGGATGAACGAATTTTTAATCAAAATAAAAATGTAGGGGGGGGGGGGGGCGCCATCGGTACCTACTGCACAGGGCGTCAGATTTCGTAGATCCGGCTGTTCTAAATACATAATTAATAAATAAATACATAACCAGTGAAATAATAGTAACTTCTTGCTCACATGTCATTCTGTTCTAAATACAGGAGGCGTCTACTAATATCTACAGGAATTCCAAAAACTGAAAAAATCGAACTAATATCTAAGGGAATCAAAGTGTTGACGAATATCTACAGCTCAAACTGTTGATTAATATCTATGAGAACCAAAGTGTTGACGAATATCTACAGTACTGTCAGAGGTTGGATTTTCAATTATGTATAGCATATTGGAATAACGTAATATTGCGTATGCAGTTTAAAAAACTTAATTTATGTAAGTATGTATGTAAAAATCCCTAATATCGGACTATTGGACACATTTAGCTGATTAGTCCAACCTACGCTCTGTAGATATTAGTTCAACCTACGCTCTGTAGATATTAATCAACACTCTGAAGTTCGTAGATATTAGTTCAACATATGAGCTGTAGATATTCGTTAAACATACGGGCTGTAGATATTAGTATCTGGAGTCTAAATACATAATTAGTTAATAAATACATAACCAGTAAAATAATAGTAACTTCTTGCTCACATATTATTCTGTTCTAAATTCATAATTAGTAAATAAATACATAACCAGTGAAATAATAGTAACTTCTTGCTCACATATTATTCTGTTCTAAATTCATAATTAGTAAATAAATACATAACCAGTGAAATAATAGTAACTTCTTGCTCACATATTATTCTGTTCTAAATTCATAATTAGTAAATAAATACATAACCAGTGAAATAATAGTAACTTCTTGCTCACATATCAAATTCATAATTTTGGAATTTGTTTTTAAACTTGGATAAATTTACCTTAATGACGCTTTCTTTAACGGAAGCTTGTTTATCTACAAGAGCCTTCACTATAGACCATTCTCCCCACTCTATAGCCCAACTGAGAGCTTCACCACCATCCGCGTTAACATCAGCTCCCTCGTCTATCAGGGCTTGCATCACATCCCATTCTCCCATCTGCGATGCCACAGTCAGTGGGGTCCAAAAGTGTTTATCTCGTCTGTCAAGGTTTGCCCCGTGCTGCAAAAGATATTTCACTATTGGAAGATAGCCCCACCGTGCCGCTACGTGTAATATGGTCTCACCGTCAATATTTGTAGATTTTATGTCTGCACCATTTTGAACAAGATACTCTACAACAGAAAGATTGCCCCCCTTTACCGCGCGATTTAGAACAGTATCACCGAATATATTTGTAGATTTTACATCACCACCATTTTTAACGAAAAATTCTACTGTTAGTAAGTGTCCATGAGCGGCCGCGAGCATAAGAGCGGTATTGCCTTGATCACAGCTGATATTAATATCTGCGCCGCGTTCTTTAAAGAACTTGACAATATCCAGGTGACAGTACCGTGCGGCTGTAAGCAAAGGAGTTCTTCCCTTATCATCGCACCGTGTCATTAATACATTAAACAGAGGGACAGAGGTTTGCTCCGCAAGCAGACGGACCACATCGAGGTGGCCCCGCTTTGCAGCGAGATGAAGGGCAGTCTTATCTTCGTCATCTTGGTCATCTTCATGTTCCAACAACAGAACACAATAACGTTCGATGTTATTGTGTAATTTCTCAGATAATATTTGTTTTACATCTTTAACATTATTGTCACGTACAGCATTGATAAACGGCTCAATTAGTGAATAAACTTCTCTTAACCTTTCAGATGCTCTTGAGAAATTACTCGACTCCCTTTCCCGGAAATAATTAGAAATATCTTTTTTATTTAAGGCATATCGTTTATGTGACTTAAATAAAAAAGCAAAAATAAACTTTTCCTGTGTTTCATGACTGCGCGTTTTTATAGATTGTATAATATTTGTTACTATTCGGTTCAACGCTGAGTTACTCACAATATTAAAACTATTCGGCACATCCAGTATATCTAGTGCTGTGCGACACCGCATATCTCGTTGTATAAAGAAAGAAACGTAGTCTTCTGTAAAATTTTCTTTGAGAGGAGACAATCCACTGACTAGAAATGCTACAATATATTCATTTTGTTCTTTGATAGCGATGTGAAGAGCGGTTTCGTGTTTATGGTTTCTAAAAACGGCACTGTCCTCACGCCACAGTTGACTAATATGTTCGGTGTTTAATATCGGTATTTGGCTTAATTCAATATTCATAAACATTCTTATGACTTTGCTGTCCGGGTGTAGCAATATTTGCGGCAAAAGTACGTTTTTAATCAATTGATCCTTAAATGTGATGTCCGGTCGATTAATCCATTGGACGACCATCTTCGCACAGAAATATTCTGCATACGTCCGATGGATAAAACGAAATTTCTCATTACCCAACGATTGTATTAAACCAACCCTACTCAATTCAATTAGCTCGTCGTCCGTTTTGGCTTTTCGGTTCTTATCATAAAATTCAGAAAAAAATGTTTTAAAACCAAGTTCACCGTGATCTTCTGTTAATGGTTCAATGAAAAATTTATTGATTTCTTTATCGGGCAAGTGCCCTCCTAATGATCTTTTATTGAATATATAAATACTATACTTCTGACTTATAAACGTTTTGTACAAATTAGGAGCACTAACGATATCGATTTTTTTAACGATCGACTGAGACAACAGATCTCTTTGTGGCCTGAATACTTCGGCCAACATCCTCAGCTGCAGGGGTATCCCCATGAAGCAGTCCATGTCTGGCCCCAGTACTTGTTTCGCTCGTTGGAGCACCTTTGCCGCATATTCCTCGAGTCGCTTTTCCAATCCTTCACGATTGATTCCCAGCTCAATGGGAAGAAAGGACCTCCAAAACTTAAATAAAAAGTCTTGCTGCTCTTGTAAGGTTATCATTACGAATGAAGTAGAGAATTGACTAAATTTGGTTTCCAATGATTCTTTTAAATATTTTCGTGAAGTCAGAAATATTTGAATGGCTGGCTTACTTTGCAAAAAGGCAAGGACTTTTATTAGTTTATCTTTAGAGCTCTCTTTATCTTTAGTGTAGTCGTCCATCTCGTCAAAGCCGTCAAACAACAGAACAACCCGCCTGGAACCCGTCTTACTTTGTATAATATTCTCTAACAAGCCTCGAGCCAGATTGCGGTATGCCGAATCAGCACCAGTGCAACACTCACTTAATATAAAACTTGCAACCTCTTTAGGATCTAATTTATTCGGTAATCTATCTATATGAGCTTTGAATTGTTTTACTTCAATGTGAATTACCCACGCTGCTTCAAGAAGCCTTGATAAACTTGCCAGGGATGTGGTTTTCCCCATCCCTGGCTCGTCTGTTATAATCACCAATCTCTGATCTGTTAGACTCAATGTTCGTTCATCTAGTGGCTTAAATGAATCCGTGGACACGTGAGGTCTAAGACTTTTTACAGAGCCGTGAGAATATCGCCACTCTAATACACCCCTTTCGTTCAGGTTTTCCCTTTCATTCAGTCTTATGAAGTGAATATTCTTATCAGAATTTTTCTGAATTATATCCACCTCATTTTCTTTCGTAGCAACAAGTAAAACCTTTTCTAAAGCTTTGTTGTTCGAAGATTCTTCTATCATTCCTAAGAGTGAGGTCTTTTGTTCCTCCATAGCAACAAGTAAAACCTTTTCCAAATTTTTCTTTTTCGTGCATTCCTCTATCATTCGTAAGAGTGAGGTCTTTTGTTCCTCACTACAAATAACAAACATGTCATCAGCAAGCATGCCTTCCATGAAATATTGTAAGTTAATGCTTATTCGATGTTTGAACCTCCTGGTTACATAAAACGAGTTATTAAATATGTGTGTGCATCTGACGTCTGTTCTGGCTTCCCGAAATACTTCAAACAGATAAATAGTGTTACGATGGTTCTTATCGCAGATATCTTTAAAGCTCTGCTCTGTATCTCCCTCGGCGAGAATGATCTTCTCGAACCGCTCCCCGGCAGCCCAAGTCTCCAGATCTCCGCGGTTCAATCCGCTGATCACCACCAGAGTATTAAGTAATTTTGCGCAATCAAAGACGTGTTCCTTGCTTGTTTCAATATTCGTTTTTATGAATGGCATTTGAAGATCTTTAATGAGTGGTCGAGTGTCTTTTATGTCAAAAATGTAATCTTTGTCACATGCAATTTTCTTAAAGATATCCGAATGAATGAATTGAATTATTTCTTCAATCGAACAGTTTTTATCCAATAAATAATTAAAGCTGTGTAATTCGTTCCCCGTTGATATGAAATTTCTGTTAAGAACACATTCTTGAGACTGATCACTTAAGTTTAGAAGATTAATTTGATGTTCGGCAATAAATGCATGAACGTTAATATTTTCAAAAGAATTGAACAGATCAATTGCGTGTGACGATATGAAAATAAGTTTTTTGAAGTTATTGGGAGAGCATTGTACGTTGTAATTGTTAAAGAAAGAGCGAAGGTCTGAACATACAGTTGAGGTTGATGTACCATCAACGATCATCAGGTTATTTTGATAAATTGGTGAACCGTCAATTTGCAAAAGTGTCTGTAGCCGTGGCCAATCTACGACAGTGTAATGACTTTCGTTTGTATATTTATAAATTGGATGAGAACTATCAATGCTTTTCCTGATTTGGGAGAATATATTCAGAAGGCGGATAATCTCGAACGCACCGTCTTTAGTTACTACGGAGAGGACTCGAGCAGTGTCTGAAAGCAAAAAGTCCTGGAGATGTAAGGAATCTTTGAAATTTAATGAAGATTTTGGTATTGAATCAACAAAGCTCTGTCCTACAGCTCGGTAAACCGAGTCAAAAGCTAGAGGCAAATCCGCAACCTGCTTCCTCACTATCTCCGTGAAATCTGTCTCGAACCACCGCATTACCTGCTTCAGTCTGTTAGCGAATTCTTTTATCAAACGATTAGGCTTGCAGGTTATTGTTTGATTAGCATGATCGATTTCAAAATCTGGAAAGAATAATTTACCATCTTCAAATTTTAATTTTTTATCCGAAACAAATTTCTTTAGAACGTCGTTAGTACTTTGGTGCTTTTGAATACTCGCCAATTGATTAAGAACATGTAATTCATTATCAGAAAATATTTTTAAATAATATTTAAGCATTATTTTTTTATCTGATAGAAGCCCGGAAGAATCCGTATTGTACCGTTGAGTTTTTTTACACAATGGTAATTCAATCGCTTCTTTTCCTAAATCTTTGTGATAACTATTGCCGTGGTTCAACTCGCATTTTCCAAAAACTTTTGCAAACTCACCTTTGTTTTTAGGCCAGTCGAATATTTCGTGTATATCTAAATTGTTTCTAAATGCATTCATAAAATTATCGATCCCGTGAGTCGTCGTATTATACAATAGAGTTTTCCTGTCCGACTTGTTAAAGTTTTGAACGTCAATTATTACCCGATAGACTGTTCCGAGATGCGCGCCGCAAGTGTTAATACGGTTTGGCGCCGAGACATAAACTCTAATGTCCAACCTGTCCAAAATGTTTGTGGTATGTCTATCGTAATAGTCATCCTTTATTTTGTTTAATATGGTCTTTACCCCCGGACTGTCAAATACCACGGCCTTAGCGTGGACCCCGCCGCTGGTGTTCTTCATTAGCTTGCCGCTCGACTCTTTTAGACACTGGACGGTGAAGGCAGTAATCTGAGCCAACCAGCCCCCGAGGGAGTGGCCCGTTATGACTAGATTATACCTTCTCCCATGTTGAGTGTTGACTATAAAAATCACTTGCCTGATGAGTTCCACAAAGGTAACTGCGGAGTTTGTGCAAGCCATGTATTGTTTCCAGCAGATGCCGAAAACATCGGTGATCAACGGTCCCGGCGCTCGCAGGGATGGCACTGTTCCCCGGTGTGACACCACTACTTGTTGCAAATCGGTATTCACGTAGGCTGCACCAAAGTATCCGTTGGTCAGGTCAGAGTTGGATCCAGTGGTCAGGAGACGCCAGCCCCCCTCGGGTTCATCCAACATCTCCCAGTCAGATAGACTTTTAGCTGCAGTTGTAACAGACTTCTCCTGGGTATATACTTTGGCAGAAAACAGCGCCAGGGTGAGGTCACTGGGGTGAGGGTCTGTATTAAGGATGTCCAGGGGGTGCTCCGGCAGTGACCCCAGTAGGAGGGAATCCACCAACGGTTTTATCGGCGAACTTTTCAGTAAACTCTGGTCAATATCCATGGCTGGGGAGATGTGAGGTGTGATTTATCTGAAACAATAATTCTCCATGATGTCGCATAATACCTACCATATGTTGCAAAATGGAGGTCTTTTTTATACATGATCTCCACACAAGAGACTTTGAGGAAAATAATCTCTTTCAGGGCCTCTGTCATCTTTGGGGATGCTGTTTGGAGTGTTTTAAAGGAAAGGAAGGAGAGGAGAGTTATGACAAACATCGCATGAACCCGGGAACCCCTGCTAAATAACGAACCAATTAGAGTGACCAATGGCGGAGGTGTTGCATCCAATAAATGGTTCCCGAGGCGACGGTAACCATACTTGCCTCCCAAATTAATGCTGTCTAGATGGTGTCTTGGATATTTTTTTATCCATTTATATTTTATATATGCGACATCTATTGACTTTTCTGCAAGTTAGTTTTTATTTTTTTACTTATATATCCGTCTGTATTTTATTCAGCTTTATCCCGATAAAAATATTTGTATGAATAAATGACAGATAAATCACGACCTATTATAAAATACACGATATTACAAGGTAACATATTATTTACTTCCTAGTAGTTGTAATATCTCATCGAATTTGATGTGTCACAGATTTTACGAAAATTCAATTCAATTTATTTAATGAATCAAAAACATTACTAAAACGTTGTAAAAAATCGTTCGTAAGTGTATTACAGCGCCTTTGAGGGGATTTTTCACAAAAAGGCGCTGTATAAATTAGCCAAATATTATTATCAAACATAGGTAACAGGTATACAAACTATACTAGCATTAATAGAGCATTTTTTGTATTTTAAAGGCAGTTTCACTAACACTACAAATGTTCATATCTGAATAATTGTTTCTGTTTAACCGCAAGATACTTTCGACATTACCCATTACCCGCTATAATACCTATGTATAATACGTAGATATGTATCTCATGTTTATCCTTTCATTTATTTACCAATGAATGTGTAGTTTGTGTCACATGTATATTGTAAATGGACACACAGTCAATACACAAATAAATAAATAAAAACAGGAGAATAGAAAGAACAAAAATTTTGTGGTTATGTTTTTGATATTTTTTTACGGTCGGACTGTGTTTGACAATGCCATATTTTCAATAAATAAACCAATAATCGTGTTAATTGGTATTGTGGATTTAAGATAATTGATGTATCCGTTTGATGTATTGCAGCTATTTTTGGTGAGTCCTTTATGATTTCCATTATCGTCTATAAAAATGTCGCCATTTCTCGACTAAATTTTTGTCAAAAGATTGTTGAGAACGAACATTAAACAGTTTACAACATATCAAAATTCAGTTTTCTTATATACCTATGTATACATAGATTGTGATTATAAATTAGACCGTTTAAAAGAAACTTACCTAATAGAAAATATTTAATGTGGAGGCAAAATTGAAATTCCTTGGCGAGTTTATAGGGAGAAAATCCTGAGAATATTTCCGTTTTAAATGTTTAAGATTTAATAATATATTTTTTTTATAAATCCTGGGAATATGTGATAATCAATCAAAGATAGGTTTTTTCATTGGCTATACAGGGTGTTAAGGGACGTACTTGACTTACATTTAATTTAACACTTTTTTTAACCAGTGATTCCTGACATTATTTGGAGTAAAAAATGTTAATGAAATTTTGGTCTCCGGTGACTTTTTTTGACGACTTTTTTTTTTCAAAAAATTTTTCTCCAAAATCAAACAAAAAAAAAATTCTTCCGCATGTTGTCACTGGTCACTCAGCCGGGTGTCCGACGAACTCTTTACCCAGCCTCCAACTGTTCAACAACTACCATTTTTTTATGTTTTTGTAGGAAAAAAAAAACGTCAAAAATGTCACCGGAGACCAAAATTTTATTCTCATTTTTTACTCCAAATAATGTCAGGAATCACTGGTTAAAGTAAGTCAAGTACGTCCCTTAACACCTTGTATAGAACTATGATCAGTTTGTATGTCTCCATATTAAAATTCGGATGTATGATTTTTGAAGGCGGGCGGAAAATATTCAAAACGGTCACCAAAATATCACGAGCAATCCGAGGAAAAAAATAAAAATCACGCCGTTGCTCCAGTGGTTACCTATCTTAAAAATACTATCTACACAGCAGTCACAGCACTCTCAAAGCTGACATAAGCCCTGAGGGATAATATTTTCCGCAGGACCTCTTGTGTGGAAATATTTTTTTAAATAAAGAAGTATTTTGCCCTCAATTCCCAACCGTTCCTCTTAAAGTCAGACCACGCCCCATATTCCACGCCCCATATTCCACGCGCCACGCCCCACGCCGCCACGCCCAAAGTCCAAAGTCTGACACATCATTGATCACGCCCCACAAAAGGGATCACTCGGGCGCGGCCGTTCCAGAAACATGCCGCCGGAATACCTAGTACCTAATATATATAATATTTAAAAATTTAGGTTCCGTATGTTTGCGTTCGCAAATCTCGGAAAGTAATCGATGGATTGACTCAAAATTTTTACAGAACATTGAATTTTAGCAGAAGAGTGTTTCTGAATATAACAGTTGGCCCTGGCATTGTGAAATTTGTATAAAAATATAACTACAGGTGGCGCGCGAGTGGTTTAAAAATGTGTGTATTTCATATATTTTAGCGGCAGTGAGGGAAGGCAGGAGGATGAGGGTAAGGAAAGAGGTTGGGTTCGTGGGAAGGGTGACGAGGGAGGGGGAAGGCGGGGAAGGTGTAAGGGGAATGTAAAAGGGAATTGGGACATGGGAGGGGAACGGGGACACATAGGATTGGATGTGCAGGGAGAAACAATTTATTTCTTTGAATAGCATAGCAACGCATGCCGGGAACCAGCTAGTAATGAATAAAATGATAAAATCAACTTACTGGTTGAGTTGAATGTGAACTCTTGCCACTCGGTTCCAGAACTGCTTTCAAATTACAAATCTAATAATAACTGATTACTGCAAGCTAGATTCAATCGTTCTAATAAACGTGTCTCGGTTTGCTGTTGGTTGAAGAGTTACTGACCACTGAGCACTGAGCACTGAGGACTGGACTCCTGGACTGACTAGCGACTATTGCCCAGCCAATAATCTGGGAGCCGTTTGATAAGAAGAATCGAATCGAATCGAATCGCGGTGGGAACAATGACGTCAACACATTATAAATATATTCACGTATTCTAAACATAAGGATAAGGGCAGGGGTGTATTGGAAGGAAACTTTATTTTGTATTCTGGCAGACAGTCAAATGGGCCACAGTTTAAAATAAAGGAATGAGAAAAAATTCTGGAAAGGAAATGGTGTACGAAGGGTGGGTAGAAATTTGGGGGTCAGTGTCTCCGGGAGTGACGGTCGTATGAATCCTTTCCTCCCATTGCGGTGCAAGGCAATGGCGGACTAAGCCCATCAGAGGCCCGGGGCGGCAAAGCTGAATGAGGCCCCCCCCTAGTAAAAGTTGATGTAATTTTACAAGGTTTTTATTCAGTTCACACGGACCTCTGGTCCCGGGGAGGAGCCTCCAAACACCTCCGTGTTCCCTTGATCATTTTTTACTTTTATTTATTACCTATTTCATTTTTTAAAAGACGCATTTGTTAATAAAATGTTTTATATTAAACCGTTTTAAGCATTGTGTGTTGAATCATCCTTCAGAAAAACTTTGAACGCGTTTTTCTCAAAACTACGTTTTTCAACCTGATTGAAAATATATTAGAAAAACTATTCATCCGATTTGCATGCACCAAGTCTTAAACTGTTAGAAAATCAAGTCACTATGGCACCACATAGGGTTTTTTTCGAAAGTGCCCCCTTTAATTTTTTTATGAAAGCTGAAAATTTTCCATAAAAACTCGAAAATAAAATTCGCTGTTCCGACATTTTTTTTTAGAATTCAGAATACCCCTATGTGGTGCCATAGACACTCTATTTTCGAACAGTTTAAGACTTGGTACATGCAAATGTAAATACAAATGCAATAAAAATATATACAGGCGGATGTATAGTTTTTTTAAATATGTTGTCAACCAGATTGAAAAACGAGTTAAAAAGTTTCGAGAAAAACATTCAAAGTTTTGCTGAAGGAGGCCCCCGAGGACCAGAAGCCGCCTCTTCCCCCCCTTCCTCCCCTCCCGTTAGTCCATCACTGATTCTTTTTAATTACTTTTCTATTTCATTACTATCTTTATTATTTATAATGATAAGATAACCTTTAGCAAAGAGTATTTTCTAAAAGATGCATTTGTTAATAATCTTTCACCAAATATTGTAAGGAAATTCGTAAAATTGACGGAGATACAGCATCTTATATGAAACCGTTTCAAACAGTTTGTGTGTTGAATTATCCTTCAGCAAAACTTTGAACGCGTTTTTATTACTACGTTTTACAACCTGGTTGACAACATATTAGATAAACCCCGCATTGGGTAGGGTCCCTTAGGGTAAAGGGGCCCCGAGATGAGCATTGCCTTGGGGCCCCGACATGTTTAAGCCGGCTCTGGCATTGCCCGATTGTCCATAAGACAGTGTAGGCCACTGTCTACGGGCCTCACATCGGGTAGGGGCCCCGAGACGTGATAAAGGGGTTCCGAGACGTGCATTTCCTAAGGTCCCGATATGTTAAAAATGGCCCTGTCAGGCAGTGAAGGCCACTGCCTTCGAAAATCCAGTCACTATAGCCAAGGCCGTAGTATCGGTAGGCAGTTGCTTACATAAGACGTGTAGGCAACTGTCTAGGTGCCCCGCATCGGGTAGGGGCCCCTAGGGTAAAGGGGCCCCGAAATGTTTAAGCCAGTCCTGGCAGGGCCGTATTGTCCATAAGGCAGTATAAGGCACTGTCTTTGAAAATCCAGTCACTATAGCCAGGGCCGTATCCATAAGACGTGTAGGCAAGACGTGTAGGGGCCCAGGGTAAAGGGGCCCTGAGACGTGCATTGCCTAGGGGCCCTGGCAGGGCCGTATTGTCCACAAAGCAGCTGGCCCCTAGCACGCATCGGCTAGGGGCCCCTATGGTAAAGGGGCCCCGAGATGTGCATTGCCTAGGGGCCCCAACATGTTTAATCCGGATCTGACTATGTCACCACGTAGGGATTGTTTATTAAAGGGCCCCCTTCTTTTTTTTTTTTTTATGAAAGATGAAAATTTATCATAAAAAATTGAAAACAAAATTCGCTGGTCCGCCATTTATATATTTTTTTTAGATATCGAAATTCCCCTGCATGGTGCCATAGACACTGAATTTTCAAACAATTTAAGAATTGGTGAATGCAAATCGGATGTATAGTTTGTTTAATATGTTGTCAACTAGGTTGAAAAATGTTAAAAAGTTTCGAGAAAAACGGATTCAAAGTTTTGCTGAAGGATAATTCAAAACTGTTTCAAACGGTTTCATATAAAATATTGTATATCGGTCGATTTTTCGAAATTCTTTAAAAAAATGGTAAGAGCATTTTTAACAAGTGCATCTTTCAAAAAATTAAATACAAAAATGGCTAAAATTTTTTTTACAATATCCTGGTGCCTTAAAGGCTTGTTTAGTATTTTATTAAGGGAACATGGAGGCGTTTGGGGGCCCCCAGGACCGGGGGCCCGGGGCGGGCCGCCCCCCCCGCCCCCCCCTTAGTCCGCCACTGGTGCAAGGTGCGGTGATGGGCTGAGAAAGTCCGGCAGGAGAGGTCAAAGAACTCCCTCAAACAGTCTCTCCCGATCCGGCCTACCGCGTAGTAGGTGCACCCCTGCTAAGCAACAAACGTAGCGAACCGGTACCCATATCCGCCTCCCAAATCATGCACATTAATTATATAATACATTATAATATGTATTATATATTGTAAATTTTATTGTTTTCAAATATTTTGTAGAGCTCCATTTTGAATAAAAGATTTTTTTTAAGTCTTCACACGATTACATATCTGTCCTGATGTCCGTGTTTTGTCAGATTTAAAAATATTTCCGTTTTGCAATAAAATCCAAACAAATTGAATATTTCTGATCATACCCGAAAACTGAAAATTGTTTTTAAAGATGATAAAATACGTTTATAATGTTATTATTACAAATAAAGATTTTTTAATTCAACCGTAGTAAAGTAAAAAAAATGGCTCACCTTACGTTTTTTCAAATTAAAATTAATTATAATGAAAAAATTAACGCTTTATTAGACAACTGTATTACAAACTTTGTTGTTACCTCATTTTTTTGTCGTTCTATGTAAAAATAATTTATTAGTATATTATAGTAGACAGCGCCCCTTTCGACAGCGTTTGAGATTAAAAAAAGGTAAATATACAGGGTGTCCGGGGGTAAAGTGCATTAACTTCGGGAGGTAATTCTACATGATATTGTAAGTAAAAAAGAAAAGTAACTTTTTTCGAAATTCCAACTTTTAGGGGTAGTTTTGTGGTAAAAACGTAAAATTTGACCGGCGTGCGCGGCCAGCTTTATTATTTTCCACTGTTACGATACGGGCCAGTCACCACCATTTATTGTTGCCACGATCGCGCCCGGCAGGCTCCCGGCAAGTAAGATTGTACCTCACACTAAGGATTTTTAGTAGGTAGATCTTTTTGTATGGGAAAAAAAATGTTGGAATTTCGAAAAAAGTTATTAATCTTTTTTACTCCTACCATCATGTAGAATCACCTCCCGAAGTTAATGCACTTTACCCCCGGACACCCTGTATAATGGGTAGTATTTTTATGACCGGGATATTAAGTGTCTATTACTAATAACTTATAACTTTTTCATTTGTGTGACATTAAATTAAATATAGGAAACATATAACTAGGAAAGATAACAGACAGTCAAGGCATTTCTTCAATCTTTAGTAGTAGCTTTTTCTCTCTAATCTTGCTACAGTTTCACACGGTGTGCTTTTTTTTCTGTGAAAGAATCTGTTAGCTCATCAAAGTCCTCAAAATATCAAAGAGAGTTTTATTTTCATTGGTTAGGACCGCGAGGCCAGATTGTTCCTGACACAAGATCTTGCATTATCGCCATAGAATGCCAAGTGATAATATCCTCTTTTGTATTTCAACGTTCACTCAATTAATCTCTCGTAGAATTCTCGTTGAACTCCTTTGTAAACAATTACTCGAATACGGATACCTACTTATGTTAGGCCTACTTATATCATTCTAGCTCTGTTTATCATTTTATGTACTATATACTTATGACACTGCATACTTGTTATAATGCTCCTGTACAATTTATTTTATATGTAAAAGCAATCAAGGCGTAAACAAACAAATAAATAAATATTATCCCAAATTGATAAAGTTAAGGATTAATTTAAAATCCATCACCACTAGTAGTAAATGACCAGCTTCATTCTTAGATTCGGCGGCTAGAGAGGATTCTTCAATTTCTTCCAGTTTTTTTTTTTTAATCAAACTCATACATAAATTACGATTTTGGCGCCCCCTAAAACTGCCGCCCGGGGTAGGCGCCCGGTTTGCCCTCCCCCCTAGATCCGGTCCTGGTACTAACTAGTAGGCGTCGGATCCTTACTTAGTTTTGGCGAAAACATTAGTCATTACACCGCTGACGGGGCTGACCACAATTCTTGTTGTTAGACACATAAAGGTTATGAAAAAAAAACTTTGATAACCTTTATGTGGTTGGGTTTTAATGAGACAAAAATAAAACATACATCCTGTAATGACAACAAATTATTATTCAAAATTAGATAAGAAAGAATTCAGCAGAGTGGAGATGTATTTAATTTCGCATTAATAATAATATAGTCAATCTTTTAACTATGAAAAAAGACGGAAAAAGCTAACATTTTTGTTTCTTGTAAGTACTTCAGTGAAATAATTAGTTGAGATCTTCGTCCGTTCATGCCGTTCACTTATGTTAGTCCCAGAGAGAGATCGTACATAGGTCCAAACACATTTTGTATTCCTAAGAGCTATACTAATTATCTTGAAAATGTATTTATATGAAAATCAAAATATGTTTGCTTGGGTGTATATGAGATGTCTATGCGTTGCTAAACCGTTCATCCAATTATGATGATACATAAGGAATTTGATGTGTGCATGCCCGCTATGGTTTCTATATATAATTGTGAGCTCTGGCGTCATGAAAATGTGTTGCTAAACCATTCATCCGATTGCGAGGATACTTTGGTGAGTTGTTGTGAGCACTACCGCGAAGGTATTGATATATACTGGTGAGCTATAGCGTAATGAAATTTGCATGAAAGAATTGCAATAAATAACATGCGAGAAGACTGAATGTATGGATTGCGTGAGGGGTGAAAGGAACTCTGGAGAGGGAAGGTGGAGTGTGGACGCGTGAGGGGAACGGGACGCGAGTGAAGAAGGGGAAGCGGAAGGGGAACGAGACGAATGGGAAAGGACACGAAACCTGAATACAATTATAGCAGAATCCATTAATAACTGACTGAAAAAAAATCAATCATCTGTATATTTTTTCTGTATTTCATTTTTGGTTGCACTTAAATAAATAATTAAGGAATAATAAAAAATAATACGTAATTTGAAGGCTTACAGAAAAAAGTTTTTTCAGTTATTTGTTTTTAGGGTGTTATGACAAAAATTGGGAGGCGGAATTGGGTACCGCTGCCCGGGAACCTTTATTGGATAACCAACACCTCTGCCATGGCTAAAGAGGATTCTTCAATTTCTTCCAGTTTTTTTTTTCAATCAATCTTATAAATTACGATTTCGTAAAATTGCCGCCCGGGGCAGGCGCCCCGGTTTGTCTTCCCCTAGATCCGGTCCTGGTACTGACTCGTAGGTGCCGGATCCTTGGATTTGGCGAAAGCATTAGGGAACGTACCCATACTACGTGACACACTTTTTGCAATTTTTTACCCCCCCCCCCGGTGACCACGTGTAGTATATTCCAAGACCCCCCCTACAGTTTTCACGTAGTATTTCATAAATATGGTTTCGAATCATTTTTTACTAACAAAAAATAAAAAATGCATTATTTGGCTTATTTGTCTTTATTAATACGGCGCTTGCTGCGTGACAGCAAGAGTGCATGCATTACAAGTGGAAAAATATTATCAAGATAAACTTATGTCAAAATATATTGAAACCGGAACGTAATTTATGGAAAAAAAGTCTTGTTATTTTTACAAACATTTTTCATCTCAATCATCTTTAACAAACACGTTCCCTGAACTTTTTCACTTATTTGAATGTACGAGGGTGGGTTTTTAAGTTTGCGGATTGGGTAAGGAGTGGAAATAAAAACCAAAATTATTTTTCCCTTTCAACATATTCACCTACTACCCTAATACATTTTTCCGATCTTTAAATTAACTTAAAGGAACTTTATAACAGCGCGGAACTCAATTTTCTCCACATTTCACAATTTCTTCCCGATTGAAGTGTTTGGTCGACGATAGCTCAAAGACTAATGACCTAATTACGATAAAACCCGGTGTTTATCCTAAAAATGAGTTGTTCAATTAGTACCTAATTCAGCGGTACCCCCATTAATCACTTACCTTCCCATTCCGCGAACTTAAAAACATCCCCTCGTAACTCGAAAAAAACGCGAGATTTCTAGATTGACTACGTGATAAAAACCTAAGCCCCCCCCCCCTCCGTTGTGACTAAGCGTGGTATTTTGATGACCCCCTGAACAGGTCACGTAGTATGGGTACGTTCCCTTAGTCATTAGAGCGCTGACGGGGCTGACCACAATACTCGTGGTCAGACATATAAAGGTTATCAATGTGGTCAGACACATGTGGTTGGGCTTAAATGTCAAAAATAAAACACACATCCTGTAAAGACTATAAATTATTATTCAAAAGTAGATAAGAAAGGATTCAGCGTGGCGGAGATACATTTAATTTCACACTAATACCTAATACAGTCAATATTCATCGATGACATTTTGGTTTTGACTAACTACATATTACGTTGTTCGTGCATCTTAATTATGTTAATCCCAGGGAGAGATCGTACCAGTCCAGACACATTTTATATTCTTACTAGCTGACCCGGCCACGCATTGCTCTGGCTAATTAAATACAACGCCATCTACTGGATAATTATCCAACCTTTTTAACCACCACCATCTTTGAGTTCATCGCGAAGAGACGTAGAGATGGTGTAAAACATGGGCCGGCAACCTTTTGTGGTCCAAGGGCCAAATATTTGACTAAAAATTCTCTAGCCACACCACCCCCCCCCCCCCCGAGACGGATCTCATTTGACTAAGTATAAGTCAATTTTAATTGGGGGGGGGGGGGGGTGACACGCCACTGCATATCATTACAGAATAACTACAAAAATAAAACGGTTTTCGTATTTTTACGATATTTATAGTTGTTAAAATGGCTACATAAATAAAATGGCAAAATATTTTTTTTTTAAGAAAGAGTAAAAGAAATGTCAAAGAAACTTTGAACAGAACTCGATGGGATTTTTGTTGTTGGATTTGACTCGCAAGTTCTTTAATATTTGCTTGCATTTTTGATGTGGAGACGCGTAGTATTGCGTCCAAATGTAAATGTGATAATCGAGAACAGTATTTGTTTTTCCGATAATTAAGAATTGAAAAAGTTTGCTCACAAATATACGTACTACCAAACATAGTAATTATTTGCTGAGAAAACCTTTTTAATTCTTTGTACTTTTCTGAAGGCAAACTCCCGTAGAAATCTACCAAGTTATTTTTTTCCTTAAATGCCATTTTAAGGATATTATCACTTTGCAAATCTATCATATTGATTTGCAAATAGCTTGGTACATTGTCGATATCCACTGCGAAGGGGTTTTCCCTCTTCGCTAACCCCTTTACTCCGTTGTGTACGATATCGTCCGTCATGTGCGTTACGGCGAGAATCTTGCGGGCCGCACCAAGACTCCTCGCGGGCCGCAGTTTGCCGACCCATGGTGTAAAAGATTATAATAATGTGCATGAAATGTTTGAGGTAACTAACGTATTGAAGTTGATAAGGATTAATACTGTATCCGTCTAAATAACTTTCCAATTACCGCATTTTACGTGACCATTTTTTTGACAGAATTTGTATAGTAAGCTCTCCGTAAAAGATAGATATCACGAACAGGCAGACAGACAGACGACACGTAGGACCTTAATTTATAATGTGTAGAGATGTAGAGATGTAGTGAAGGGAAGATAGTAAGCTATGCGTAAAAGATAGATATATGCCATCGCGGACTTTTTTGTGGATCTGTAAAAGAGGAATATCCCACCAAGCATTGTTTTCGATAAAAGCTACCAGGCGGCTTGACTTTTTCCGACGATTCTAACAATAATGGTTATTTTTCAATAAATTTACACATAACCTTAACAAATTATATAACTAAACCTTCACCACGAATCACTCTTATGTATTAGGTAGTTAAAACCGCATGAAAATCCGTTGAGTAGTTTTTGAGTTTATCGTAAACAGACCGATAGACAGATGACGCGGAGGACTTTAATAAATAAAATGTAGAGATGTAGAGATGAGCAATACTAATTATCTTGTAAATGTATTTACAAGAAGAAGCTACACTACCTTTAATCGATTATGCCCAGACCGGGTACGAGGACAGATACGTCTTTACGCGCAATAGAAAGACAATTCTATATTCACGATTGGCGTTTCAGCCTGAATACACAAATCCCGCAAATACACACCTTTCTTAGTTCAGGCCCCCTAGCATGGTCGATCGATATACGTTTTATCGAAAATGTCGGTAACTTGCCATCGCTCCCGAGCACGACTGCAGGCCGCTAACGAATAAACAACAGTTTACGTCAAATATATTAGGAACCCCTAGTCAACGTGAACTATTGTTTGTTCGTTAGCGACCTGCAATCGTGCTCGGGAGCGACGGCAAGTTACCGACATTTTCGATAAAACCTATATCGATCGACCATGCTAGGACCCCAGGTCCATAGAACCAAATATTGATTTTGACATTGTCTAACTGAATGCCAAAGGAAACTACAATTCCATCAAAATTGGCGTTCCCCAAGAAAAGGAAAACACTTTCTTAGGAGCAGCAAATTGGCCGAAAGGAATTGCAGTATGAAAATACATATTCCTAGGAAAAAGCGCGCATACTTAAGAGTAAACCCGGTCGAAAATCGAAAAAGCGAATCAAAAATGATTCAGAGGCAGACACCTCACATATAGGCCAGTCAATAAAGGCTCAAAATGAGGCAAACCCAAACATTAATTCCCCCGTCGATGAAACTTTGCAGTCACGTGGAGTATCATTTAGGGATGACGAATGACAAAAGATCCAACAAAATATTTAACGGGAAGTTAGTTATTTTTAGCAAAAACTGAAAAAAAATTATAACTCTCGCGGGAAAAGTATTTCTTTCGAAAACTCTTCACATATTGTTAGTATTAATTAATATCCACCTGATTATTTAGAAATCCAACAATATTTTTGTTGGGAAAGTATGTTTTTAAAAAGAGATTTGTTTTTTATTTCTATTGTTGCCGGGAAAATTCCCCCCCCCCAATTTTTGATCACGAAGTGTCTTTATATTGGTGTTTGCTTTATTTAATCAAAAGATCCAACATTTTTTTCTTTTGGAACATGGAAAAATATCGCTCCGGAAAAATCCCCCGTCCAATTTTTTAAAGTCAAATTGTTAGGATAGCTATGTTAAAAAGATTTCTGCAAAGATCCAATAAAATTTTCAACGGCAACCTATTTTTTTTAATTGATTTCGTTCGCACGCTGATTTCACGTGACTTTTGTATGAACAGGAGCCCGAGGGGTAAGGGTAGGGGTGGGGCTAGTCGCATTCGGGACTGCGCTACGCGAACGGCCGCGAAGTCTGCCTGTGTAAAATTAAGAAGGGCATTGTTTGCATGGTTGATTGACAACGCTTCGTTTGTCAGTGTTGTGTTTTTAGTTAAATTATTAGATTTGCGCTATGGCTGATAATTTAAGTATTCTGGAAAGTGATTGTGTTTTTTGCAAAAAAAAAATGAATGATGATGTAGTTGTTGTTAAAGAACGAGGGCTCAAAACCATATATGAGTGTAGTTTAAAAAGAGATGACAAAATCGCAACAGCGATAGAAGGGGTGAACGAATTATCTGTGCACAAGAAGTGTAGAAAACAGTATATTAATGCTAGAGTCATCAATGCTTTTATAAGGAGGAAAACACTTGTTTCCAGTGAAGAAGCCGCGGTTGCAGAATTTCAATATGAAATGAAATGCATTTTCTGTGACAGTGATGCATCAGACGAATTTATCTGTGCAGAAAATAAAAAAATTGCGGCACTGCGGTCATATGTTCGCAGAATACAATTGCCGCAAACAAAAGTGTCGATCGCAGAATTAGCATCGCTACGAAAAGATACATGGGCGAACAAGGTACTTTTAATTATTTTAATTTTATAATGTTCATTATTACGATCTCTCTATTCTTCTTATCTTAACCCCTCGGGTATTTTTAGTATGTATTTAGTTTAATACAGTAATTTTTACCGTGGTACAAATACTTAATTATGTATCTATATTTTCGACTAGTTTCGTGAATATAATTACATAATTAAGTTGTTTAATACTAAGTTATTTGTATTTATTACTAGCAGACCCGGCCACACGTTGCTGTGGCTAACGAAACACAACGCCATTACCCAACCTTTATAAAAAACACACCACCCGCTGCTTATTTTTTAATTTTTTTTATTGATAGAATAGATAATACATATTATAATCAACAAACAAGTCCTGCTAAGCCAATTGAATTGGCTTGTCAACAGGTGGTTATATTTGGTTACATATAGATTTTTTACAATTAAAATTGAATATTTGAATTTCTCGGCTTTTCTCTACTATAATAAGCATGTATTATACATATAAACCTTCCTCTTGAATCACTCTATCTATTGGTGAAAACCGCATGAAAATCCGTTGCGTAGTTTAAAAGATCTATGCTCACAAACATTTTGAGCGACTTCATTTTATACTATGTAATGTAATGATATATGTATAATGAATAACAACAACAAAGTCAATCAATTATTTGAATTTTTTTTTTTGCTAAAAACATTCATTCAATAAGCCACGGACTTTATTGATTTATATGCCTTTTATGATTTATTGATCTAGTTACCCTCGTACTAAACTATTCTTTTGCATTAACAATTCTATTATTTTCTTATAGGTATTGCGACGGATTCATGACGTTGATTTAGTTGCTGTGGCTGCCAGATATCATCGAAGCTTGCTATGATACGTTTCGGAAGGTAGAAATACCCCTAGAAGGTGATCGAAAACGAGGGCGACCAGAATCTTCTAATACTTGAAAGAATGCTCAGAACACTCAGCAATGAAAGAAATTTATGCAGTTTTAGAAAACAATCGTGAAGAATGCCAGTTCTTACTTAGCGATTTAAAAAATGCTGAATCTCGTGACTGCCCCGATGATAGAACCATAAAGAGTAAGTTGAGAGATAAATATGGTGATGACATTCTCATCACAACTACTGATGGTAAGGCAACGTTGATTTGTTTCCGTGATACTGGACATAGAATCCTGCATAACACATGGTATACGTCAAAGGAGAATGATGTACAAGAAGAACGTTTAAGGATTGTACGCACTGCTGCTTCCATAATTTTAGAAGATATCAGATCGACTGTCTATGATACTTCTGTCTTTCCTCCACCTGAAAAATTTCTTGAAAATGTTAATGAAGATATACCCCATTCTTTGAAAACCTTTCTTGAAGAGCTCATTCTAAAGAAGAAACGCGATACAGATAGTCACCGCTGTTCGACCCCGTTCATTTACATCGCCCTTACTGCTAGGCATCGCTACACTAATAAATCAGAAATTTGCTTCCAAATCGCTTGTCGATCTGTTGGCATCTTTTGGATTTTGTTTGTCGTACCACGAAGCAACAAACTTCCAAATATCGGCTATCGCTCACATTTCGCCTATCGAAAAGCCTGATTTTTGTCAATATGTATTTGATAATGCCGACCATAATATATGTACGATCGATGGCAAAAATACATTTCACTCCATGGGTGGCATAAAATGTTATACTCCTGCTTTGAAAACAAACTATGAGAGTGTATTACGTCTGAAAAGCATACCACCATCCTTTGTCATTGGTAATTTTGGTCATGTACCATTAGAAACATATCAATGTACATCAAAAGGTTTGCAGCAAGTTCTGATCCATAATTTTGCCGGAGACTCCGATATCAAGGATATATTGCCATCGTGGACAAATTTTCTGTGGATATATTAAAAAAAGCAAGGCTTTTGTTATATACCCGGCTGGAATGGTTTCATGGAAAAATTCACTGCTGAAAAGAAATATGAAAAGTCTGAAATCGTTCCACTTCCATTTATCAACGCTCCTCCAACGCAGTATGATACTATTTACACATCATTAATTATGGCTGTAGAGAATACCAAGTCCATCGGCATGAAAACTACTATAGTAACATTTAATCAACCTCTCTATCAGAAAGCCAAAGACATTATGACTTCGAGTACTGATCCAAGACTAAAACATGTAATTATTCGACTAGGGGGTTTTCATCTCCTCATGAGTTTCATGGGAGCCATCGGTTATATAATGAATGGAAGCGGCCTTAAAGAATTGTGGTGTACAGTATATGCACCTTTATCTGTGGATAAAATGTTGTCTGGGCACTCTTACGCACGTGCCATAAGAGCACACATGCTTACTCAATTCACTCTCTCAAAAAAACTACTTGACGCAATGGAATTAGATGATGAAGATATTATTACAATTGACGACATATTGTTGAATGATTTGTTCAAAAATGAATCCCCCAGTGAACTGGACCGACTTACACCTATTCTGGATAAATTTAGAAATGCTATGGAGGAAATTTCTATAAACGGGCCAACCGCAAAATTATGGGTGCTCTATTTCAAAATGGTCACTCCTGTAAAACTATTCATAGACGCGAAGCGGTCGGGAAAATGGCAACTGCACCTTGATGTAACCAAGAAAATGTTACCATTCTTTCACTCCAGTGGCCACTATTGCTATGCAAAATGTGCCACCCTATATTTACAAGATGTACAAAATTTAGAAACACAGTTATTACCCGAGGAATACAAGAAATTTGTAGGTGATGGCTATTTCACAATCAGACGATCAAATAATTTTGGTCGGGGATATGGTCAGACATGACTTTAGAAGGCTTATGAATATTTTTCGCAAGATTTTTTTCAACATTTGCAAAGAAGGAATTAAATGTGTTTGCACATTGTTTAGCTGTATATTGGCATCTATAATTTTTTTATCATATTCGATGTACTTAATGTTTTGTGGTTTTTTTGTATTGTCTATGGCCAAATTCACAGTTTTCCACATTTGTTTATGGTTATTTTCTGAAGATAATATTTTATTTTTAAAAAACTCTTAACTTTTTTTTTAATATAAGATGTTAATTTATTTTTATATTTTTTATATAAAATATATGCTTTTTCATCATGGGGATTTTTTAAAGTTGTTTTGTAAAGTTTTTTTTTGTTTGATAGATATTATAAGTCCTTTGGTAATCCAAGACTTTAAACATCTTAATTTTGATTTTATGTGTATTGTTATTTCAGTTGTCAAATTTTTAATGTGTTGTGACAGGATATTTTCAAAGTAAGTCGAACATATTTCAGTATCATCACTGTTTAAAACATTGTTCCAATCCTCCTTTTTTAGTTTTTAGAGAGAATACTCATGTATATTGTTGATTTTTTGGGTATTAAATTATGTAATACAATAAAATAATACAATAAAACGATAAAAATAAAATCTGATCCCAATTGTTGTTATTTGTAGGTACTCGTACCTATAATGTCTTATAATTAATATTAATATTCAACTACAGTAACTACACCCATTTAGATACGTTTTAAGATTTTCACGGCCAAAAGTATTTTCGTTATTTGTTTTTGGGGCGTTATGCCGTGTTGCGCTACCTTCTTCTTTAGCCAACGTTTCGGACAGCGTTGCAGTGTCCATCATCATGTGAACACATCTACCGGATCTGCCGGATCTGCCCTGACGATGGACACTGCAAAGCTGTCCGAAATGTTGGCTAAAGAAGGAGGTAGCGCAACACGGCATAACAACTCAAAAACAAGTAACGAGAATACACCCATTTAATTTTCGGCCACACAAATAATTAATTGGTTAAAATAACATTGTATTACGCAAGTAGGTATTTTAAAATTAAAATGAATATAGAAGCTTTTACGCCTATTTCATTGATTTTAACAATGCTTTCGGGATTGCCTGTTTGCGTTGCTTTTTTATTGAGAATTTGAGTGACGAAACAACCTCATTTACAATGCCACAATAATTTAAAAATATGTATTGAGTTAAAATATATTGCACTTCGCATATAAACCATTAGTAAAATTTAATAAAATTCATTGGTTATTTTAAAACACTTTTACAGTAATCAAAGCAATTTTTGTTTAAAACATTCATTCTTTCATTGAGGTATAATATTCATTGTTTTCGGACATCCCATAAAACACAAAAATACATCAAGTCGGCTTCCCACCCCTCCCCGCCACGGCCGCGGCTCTCTTCTCGGGCAGCTATATCCTGCGCCGATCGGTTCGCTTGCCCCCGTGCGTCTAGCCCCACCCCTACCCTTACCCCTCGGGCTCCTGTTCATACAAAAGTCACGTGAAATCAGCGTGCGATCGAAATCAATTAAAAAAAATAGGTTGCCGTTGAAAATTTTGTTGGATCTTTGCAGAAATCTTTTTAACATAGCTATCCTAACAATTTGACTTTAAAAAATTGGACGGGGGATTTTTCCGGAGCGATATTTTTGACTCATATCAAAAAAGCATGTTCCAAAAGAAAAAAATGTTGGATCTTTTGATTAAATAAAGCAAACACCAATATAAAGACACTTCGTGATCAAAAATTGGGGGGGGGAATTTTCCCGGCAACAATAGAAATAAAAAACAAATCTCTTTTTAAAAACATACTTTCCCAACAAAAATATTGTTGGATTTCTAAATAATCAGGTGGATATTAATTAATACTAACAATATGTGAAGAGTTTTCGAAAGAAATACTTTTCCCGCGAGAGTTATAATTTTTTTTCAGTTTTTGCTAAAAATAACTAACTTCCCGTTAAATATTTTGTTGGATCTTTTGTCATTCGTCATCCCTAAATGATACTCCACGTGACTGCAAAGTTTCATCGACGGGGGAATTTTTGCATACCTCAAACTCTTTATTGATTGGCCTAATACTCATAAAACCAGAGCCAAACAAATAGACATGCAATATATTAAAGTGTAATTCTTCGTTTGCACAAAGAAGTTCTGAATTTCTAGCAGTAAACTTATATAACAAACTCCCACTTAGTATCAAACAAATAAACAAACAACAGCTACATTAAGGACATTAAATGTTAGCTGAAGGAACTATCGGCAAATGAACTTACTAATATACTTAAAACATCGTCATAGAAGTTTCTGGAAAACCTTATCCAAACCATGAAGTTAAACCATAGAAGTTGCTGAAAACTTATCCAAAGCATAGTCCCCCTCAACACAGGATCTCCTAGTGAGAAGGACTATGAATATAATTTCCTATTTTATATGTATACCTCTATTTCATATGTATGAATTCTCTATGGTCGGTTGTTGACAGCGGTGTCTAGTGTTTACGTTAGCGTTTATTTTAAACTAGCTGGTTCCCGGCATGCGTTACTATGCCATTTAATAAAGAAATTATTTCTCCCTGCGTGTCCTTTCCCATTTGCCCCCTTCCCCTTCTGCCTCCCCTTCTTCTCCCGCGCCCCCTTCCCCTCTCGCGTTCCCACTCCGCCTCCTCAACCTTCCCTCTCCCCAAACCACTCCCCCTTTCGGTCGTCCCCCGAACCCCCCTCCCGAGTTCCCCCTCTCCCCTCCCCCCTCCCCGCTCCCGCATACCATACATTCAGTTTTAAAACAGCTCGCGTGCCACCTGTTGCAATTTTTTTATACAAATTTCATAATGCCAGAGCTCACCAATAGTTCCATACAAACCTTGTCCTGACAATAACAAACACAACAATAAAAGAAATATCCAATTTGGTGCACTTGTTCGGAAGTTATGCGCGTACATACATTTCGGGGATTCATTTTTATTTATAGAGATTTTACAAACAAAATACCATCGGTATGAAACAGAAAGGTGCCAGTGAAAGTTAAAGTGGCTATCGGGCACCGCATGAGCGTAATTTTACACTCGTAAATGATATCCGTGACTGTTTTTTTTTTGTACAAATTAAATAATAATTTTGAACTCTAAAGTGATAACCAGTATTCTACATTCTACCTAAATATCTCCATCCAGTTAAAAATCTCAAAAGATAATATTGTGTGAGAACTATACCACAGTGATTAAATGATAGACATAAAAAAATCGTGCTTATATTTTTATTCTAACAGTGATTCCACCATCTAAAAAATTGAGACGACTATTCGTATGTAGGTACGCTAATAACATATTATCAGATTGCCTGCCAACAGACGTCGGTACCAGAAGTTAACATAGGTGTTGTGGAAGTTGCTCACCAACAGGCGCTAAAAATTAAACATCCCAGGATAATTATCTTTAATAATATTATTCCAAATAATCATGTTTTGCAAACACTGTCAAAGTGAAATATTTGTCGGTGACGGCATTAAATGTTCTACATGTCTTCAAAACTACCACTTCTTCTGCGTGAACATGAAGGAAACCAACTTCAGGAAGATGGGTGCTAAGCGTGAAAACTGAACCTGTACTGACTGCAAAGTTGATCTGAAAGGGAACCGATCTTCAAGTGGGAACAGAGAGTCTACTTCTTCCCCTGCGTGCGGTACAAAGTCGCCTCAGAACCCGGATGTCGAGCAGATTATGAAGATAGTTCGACGATGTATTGCATCGGAGTTCGAATCTTTCCACGATAAACTCAACATTCTACCGGAGTTAAAAAAGTCCGTCAACTTCATCTCCGCTGAGTACGAGGACCTAAAAAAAATGTTCTCTGAATCACTTGCTACCATCAAAAGTCTGCAAGCTGAAAATACTAAGCTTCACACAGAAATGCGTGATCTTAACACGCGCGTGTCCCACATGGAACAGATGGCCAGAGAGACTAACGTTGAGATTCAGTGTGTACCTGAGCATAGATCTGAGAACTTGGTATCTATTAATTGTTAAAAAACTTGGAACCATAATTTCCCGCCCCATTGCTGAGTCAGAAATACTTCACATACATCGAGTCCCCAAGGTCAATCCTGAATCCCGCCGACCCAAATCAATAATAGTAAAGCTCCCAAGCGCGATGGTAAAGAATGAAGTGCTAGCTGCAGTTGCCAACTTCAACAAGAAAAACAAGACAGACAAATTAAACTCTACACATATAGGCATCGACGGCACGAAATCACCAATTTACGTCAGTGAACATCTTTCTCCTGCAAACAAGGCCCTGTATGCAGCCACGAGGATAAAAGCCAAAGAAACCCACCATAAATTCGTTTGGATTCGAAATGGACGGATTCTTGTACGAAAAAATGAAAACTCTGCTCGCGTGGTGTTGATCCGTGATCATGACTCCTTGGTTTCTCTTACGTAAATTTTCTATTGTAATTTATCTTTATCGTATATTATCTATATGGCAAATTTTCAACAATACATAAACAAAAATTTTAACAAAACAAAAAACGACTTAAAAAAATGCACTAAAAAGTAAAAAAAATAATTTCGTATTCTTCTACAACTTCATAATCAACTTACTTTTTCTAATCATCAATATGTAGGTACGATTGTTACTTTTGGAGTCGGTGTCAGTCAAGGTAGGTTTGTAACTACATACATAGTTCTAGGTGAGGTGTGCTTGTATCGCACAAGCAACTTGACGAGGCGAGAGGCGAGAGGCGAGAGCGGAGCCGCGGCGGCGCGGGGAGCTGTCAAGTGAACCCGCCGGGCCGGGTACCTTTGCTGACACCGACTCCAAAAATAACAATCGTACCTACATATTGATGATTAGAAAAAGTAAGTTGATTATGAAGTTGTAGAAGAATACGAAATTATTTTTTTACTTTTTAGTGCATTTTTTGAAGTCGTTTTTTGTTTTGTTAAAATTTTTGTTTATTTTTTGATTTTTAGTGAATCTGAAGTACACTAACTAATTTGTCTGAATATGGGTAAACCTACTAAACGTACTGCTCATATGAGACAGACATAATTTGACCATAGCGACGTTAAGGTCAAATTAAGAGATTCGGCCGAGTTTCGTTAATTTGTCATGAATCCGATAATCAGAACCTTACCAAACTCTCATTAAATTACCCTTGAAGTATATCCTTTCCAATAAAAAAAGAATCATCGAAATCGGTTGGCGTGATATTGAGTTATTCGTCCATTTGTCACGCACATACTTATGCAAATTTAAGACTTATATGGTTTTCTAATAGATGCTATTGTCGGAACTGGACCAAATTAAAATGGGACCACACGGGAAGCATCAGCTTTCAAATAAAAAAAGAATCATCAATATCGGTTCACCCAGTCAAAAGTTCTGGCGTAACAAACATTAAAAAAAAAAAAAAAAAAAATACAGTCGAATTGAGAACCTCCTCCTTTTTGAAGTCGTTTAAAAATGGAACTAAAAAAATTCTACCAAAACGTTAGAGGAGTCAGAACTAAAACAAATGACATAAAAAACGAAATTATGATCAATAGTTACGATGTAATCTGCTTCACTGAAACGTGGTTAAATTCATCAATATTTAGTAATGAATTGTTTGACGAGCGTTACATAGTTTTTCGAAGAGATCGCGAATCCACTAATTCTACATCCAGAGAAGGTGGTGGGGTTTTAGCAGCAGTAAATAAAAAAATAATAGTAACAAGCAAATCATCTTGGGAAAGTGATGGTGAAGATTTATGGCTATCGATAAAACCGCATGAATATTCTAACTCATTCATCTTCATCTGTGTAGTGTATATTCCTCCAAATTTATCTGTTGATGATTACTGTAATAGAATCAAGAATATTCAGGATATTTATTTACGACACATTAATCCCAAATCTAAATTTATAATTATTGGTGACTTTAATTTACCTGAGATTAAATGGATACCTGACATAGCATATAACAGCAAAATACTAACTCCGTCCAACTACAATAGTCATAAAGCTCACTGTGTTGTCAACTTGGCCTCAATATGTAATCTTCACCAATTTAATTATATTCTTAATGGAAATTCTAATATTCTTGACCTGCTTTTTTGTGATCAAACTAATATTAATCTGTCCAGAGCAACAGGGTTATCAAATGTCGACAATCATCATCCACCTTTCGAAATAATTCTTAAACTTTTAAAACTGCAATACTTAAAAGATAATCATTGCCATTTGAAATACAATTTTAAGAAAGGAAATTATGATGAATGTCGTCTTGACCTGTCAACTGTTAATTGGATCTCACTTTTCAGAAACTTGAATGTCAACAATATGGTACAATTATTTTACGATACTTTATGGGACATTATTAATAAACATTTTCCTATTACTTGATGGGACATTATTAATAAAAACACAAAAAATGAATCACTACCCCATATGGTTTAGTCAGTCTCTTATTAAGCTCCTCGAAGAGAAAAATAAGATAAGACTGCGTGCTAATAAATATAAAAACCCATTAGACTATGCCGAGTTTGCTATTCTAAGAAAAAGATCGAAAAAAATGCAAAAAGAATGCTACTTATCCTACATTAACTCTGTTGAAGAAGGCTTAAAGAAAAATGTAAAAGCTTTCTGGGCATACTCAAAAGCATTGCGTACTAGCAATTGCATTCCCAAATTAATGTACCTCGATTCTTTATCTGCAGACAATGGACAACAGATTTCTAATCTTTTCTCTAATTATTTTGCATCCGTCTATACTCAATCTAATCCGTTGTTATATACTGCCAGCCCGAAATTTACTCAAAACAACCAATTTAATCTTGGCAAAATCAATATTAGCATGGAAACAATCAAATCTTGTTTAGAAAAAATCGATTCATCCAAAGGCCCAGGACCAGATAAAATACCTCCTTTTTTTGTAAGATGTTGTTCTAGCGTGTTGATTAAGCCACTTTTTATAATATATAATGAATCATTATCTACTGGAACTTTCCCAGATTTGTGGAAAAATGCACATATTGTTCCAATACATAAATCTGGTGATCAATCTTTTGTGAAAAATTATCGACCAATCAGCATTTTATCGTGTTTTGCAAAAGTCTTTGAATCTATAATTTATATTTCTGTATTTTCACATTTTAAACCCCAATTATGCATTAATCAACATGGATTTGTTCCCAACAAATCCATAAATTCAAATCTTCTCGACTTCTGTGATTATGTTTGTAATGCTTTTAATGAAATAACTCAAGTAGACGCCATTTAAACAGATTTTCAAAAGGCATTCGATAAAGTTAATCATTACATATTACTACAGAAGCTTGATCAAATAGGTATTCATGGTGATCTATTTAGATGGCTTAAGTCTTACTTGGAAAATAGAACACAGTTAGTACTTATTAATGGGTACGAATCATCTCCCATAACTGTAACATCAGGTGTACCCCAGGGGTCAAATCTTGGCCCTTTGCTTTTTTTAATTTTTATTAATGACCTTGGTCCCATGTTACGCTGTAATTTTGTTCTATTTGCCGATGATCTCAAAATTTATCGCAAAATTTCAAATGATTCCGATCATGCTATGCTTCAAGAAGATCTTTGCAAACTAAGTAACTGGTGTATTCAAAACGATATGTTTTTAAATATTGAAAAATGTTACATTATTACCTTTACTCGTAACAGGAGACGAAAGGATTATGCATATTCTATTAATAATGTTCAATTAAATGCAGTCACCACTATAACAGATCTAGGAATAACTATTGATTCAAAGTTTATGTTTGATGTACACATCACTGATATCGTGAGTAAATCATTGAAAATGTTAGGATTCATTAATAGAATATCTAAACCATTTAAAAACCCCCAATCCATTATAACTTTATACAGCTCGTTGGTCAGAAGCAAATTGGAATATGGGAGTGTTATCTGGAACCCACATTATTTAAAATATTCTAAAACTATTGAATCTGTGCAAAAAAAATTCCTAAGACTGTTATCATTTAAAGTTGGATTGAATTCCTTACTCCAATCTTATGATGAACGTCTCCTACACTTTAATTTTACAACATTGGAAAAAAGAAGACAATTTGCTGACCTAATATGTTTATATAAAATTACTCATGATAAGCTTTTAACCACTCATTGTCTAAGCAATATTCATATTAAAGTTCCTAATAGACGTAATTTAAGGAGTCAAAACCTATTCCATATTGAAATATTTAATAACAATATTGCATTCTTCAATCCACTGTCTAGAATGTGTCGTCTGTACAACACTATTGAATGTGATCTTATAGATATCTTCGCAAACAGTCTCGCATATTTTAAAAAACAAATTAACAATCTTCTTCCATGATATATTATAGAGCACAGCTACATAATTGCTTTATTATTGTGTCTTCTCTTTCTCTGTACACTTACTTTGTTTTATATTTAATTGTTTATATTCATTCTGATTATTATTATTTCTGTTTTATCCACTACTACCATCTCCGCCTACTAACAATTGAACCTTGATTACGCATGCTGTAAACATTTTTAATTGGAGTGTTAATGTATATGTGCACATTTCAACGCAATAACATTGATGTAATTATTATTAACACTCTGTAAATGTTTCAAACAATTAATAAATACCTAACATGTTTCATATAAAAATGTAAAAATTAATTAATATATAGTTACTAAATAAATAACAAAAGGACAATTTATTGCACCTCAGAATGATAATACCTAAATAAAATCATCAAAATGGGAGTTTCGTGTTCCTCTTTTACTCTCCTTTAAAATTGGGCCAATTTTAAAGAATTTTTCCCCAAAAAAATTGAAGTTATACCAAATTGTATATTACCAAACTGTGGCTGATACTGTCGCTCTTACTCCCTCGAACACTGAGCGATAGGGATAACTTCACCCAGTGACGTGGCTAGAATGAGTAGTACGTGGTGCGGGTGCGGATAACATGGTGTCAACCCAACAATTAATAATTATCCAACTAGATTTTGGTTAATGTCCTACCTAATATTGAAGAAAGCAATGTATGTATTTTTACGATTGGCGGCGCTAGTAATGCGAGGGAGGCCTCTTATTCAAAGAATCGACAACTGAACGAAATCTCTTACATTTGGTCGACGAATTAATAACAAGATTACCCCAGTTAAATCTGTAATAAACTTTTTTGTAATCCTTCAAATTAATTTTTTTAAAGTGAAACTTCTTTAACGCCGTTAGTGACTTGAAATTCGGGTGAAACGGAAATGCCTCACAACTCAGTTCTACAAAAATACTCGGTTCTAATATAATGCGGTTAATTCGCAACTCGGCGCGTGCCTTCCATAGCGTAGATAGCAAGGTGCCTGACAAGTCTGTCCATGTCTCAGCGGGCAGAGAGATAGACATCAAGCGAACGGGGGTTCAAATCCTACGAAATCCAAAAAAAAAAAATTATTTTGTGAAATCAATATCCAATCTTCAAATCACTTTACAAAAACCAGCAAAAGAAAATAAAATGACATCTAGCGACTTTCTAGTTTCACTTCTACCGCGTGTGAATTACACACTCTGATTTTTTTTATTATTCCTTAATTATTTATTTAAGTACACCCAACAATGAAACACAGAAAAAAAACATACAGATGATTGATATTTTTTTCAGTCAGTTATTAATGGATTCTGCTATAATTGCATAATTTCGCGTTTATTAGTTATCATTATTACAAAAAAATAACAATCCGATCAACTTATTTTGTTTTTTAAAAGATTTCTTTCAACACTTATATAAACACTAACAGAATAACAACCTTTTCATTAATTCAATACAATCAATTCAATACAAAAATAAGAAGAACAACTTATAACTCACTTTCCAAGTGATACCCCATTCTTCAAATAAGGTAAATTTTGTTTTGTTTTTAATAACTAATTACAATAACTCAAGATACATTATCCTAATAGCAAAATTGTTTATTAGTAGATACATATTTTTAATTACATATTACCGAACTTACAACTTATTGTTTTTTACATTCACATTGTAATTTAAGAACTCATAACATAATATAGCATTAAAAAATGTACACTACTCTTCCAGACACAAGCTAATGCTTCTATGGAAGGGTGGTATTAACATTAGAACATGAACATGTACGCAAATTATTACATTATCTAAATGTACATTATTTTTTATATGCTAAAAAAAAATAAAAAAAAAATATCTTTGTGGCAATATTCTGCCTCCGTAAGTATTTTCACCCCCCATCGGGTGGCACCCGGTGCGGCCTCCCCCCCATCCTCCCCCCTAAATAAAATCATGAAAATCCGGGTTTTTGGTTCCTCATTTTTCTTCTTTACAACTCGACCGATTTTTAAGATTTTTTTTTACTAAATGTATTTGAAGAAAATTTTCTGTCCGTAGGTGGTGCTTTTTTTAAATACATTGTCTGGTTTGTATACTGAGTGTCTGTTAAGGGCGTTCAAACCAGACAATTTTTGGAGGGTCCTAACTCCTGTAAGAAGAAATTTCAATATGTACCGACACGCTGGGAACAATATTTGCACTAGAATCAAAATCCAGAGAGGAAATTAGGGAACATGTTTGTATGGACAAAGCGCCGCCCGGTTTCCCCTTAACGGCGAAACTAGAAATTAAATATCAATGAGATTTTCAAGAAATATTATTTCTGAAAACACAGAAGTGATTGCGTTGAAGGAAAGACTATTGTGGTTGCAATTCGTTTGATAAGAAATTGTTTTTGATAAGGAGCTGGCTACTAATCAGTAGTTATACGGTCATCCGACAATTGGACTCCCGAAATGGTATATATTATAAAATTACTAGCTAAAACGACAAACGATGTTCGGCCATGTAAATTATTTCTAGTGAATATTTTGGTTGTTAAATAAAAAATAACGAATGTATTGTAAGTGTGTGGGGATGGGATTAATGACAGAAAGAGGAATGGAGCGCTATAGACCAGTGATTCCCAAAGTGGTCCAGGTGGACCCCCAGGGGTCCCATGGGAGACTCGACGGGGGTCTACGTTGGCGTGATAAAAAAATGGGGGTCCACGAAAATTTATCTGGTTTCGACGGTAAAGAATAAAAATGTTGGCTTGGCTTTACCTTTCAATGTAGGCACTCAAAAAAATTAAGGGAAAAAAAAATCAATTTTTTCGGTGATTTTTGACAGGCTGTTTTCGGTGTAAAATGGTCGTATTGAGACTTTAAAAAAACATTTTGAAGCTTTAAGATTATCATTTTTATATTTTTGTCAATTTTTTTTAGGAGCTACGGTTCTCATGCAATCCTAATTTTTTAATATTTTTGTAGTGCATGAGCTAGAATTTTTTTTTCGGTTAGGCCGGTTGATGAATCAGATAGCCTTAATATTTAGCAATGATTTCCTTTTATTTAAACTTCCCTTCATTTGGTACGTTTTGAAGGAGGTAGCGCAACACGGCATAACACCCCAATAAACAAATTTTTTTGAACAGTGTATTTTAAAAAGGTCAGCGACTTTTAGTTGTTAAAACTTGAATATTCGATATTTAATTCTATTAAGGTGGGAAATACAGAACTAGGTTTTTTTAATGATTTTTTTGGCATGGAAGAAATCTGTCTAATTTATTGAAACTTTGAGGTCATTTTATACATCTATTTAAGAATTGTGAGTTTTTCGAAGCATTTCCTCAGAATATATGAAAATTATCATTTGCTATATATCGAACGTCATCATTAGATTTGTCTCTTCTGTGTAAACCTAACCTTTTCCAAAAAAATGGTAATTAATTTTTTTGCAGGTTTTTTGCAATTAAAAAATACTACTACGAATATTACTACGTAACAATATATTACTACGAATTACGGTTCACATAGAGCGTAATTATATAAATAAGGTATCTGCACATTTTTAAAATGTTCGGTTAAAAACTTACTGAGCTAGAGTGCACACAAATTCCAAAAAAGTCGTTTCGAGAAAAATGCGTTTCAAGTTTATCACGCGGTTCGGCACTCACACCCTCGTAATACTGGAACGAATTGAAATTTTTATTTAAAGCTTTTGGAACATAATCTTAAATAGTTATACTACCAATATATGAAATAAATAAAAAATAGTAAAAAAAATCTTTTTTTTAGTCATCTTCATGTATTTCCCCCCCCCCCTTCCCCCGTAATCACATTATTTTAATAAATGGAAAATACATATTTTTTCTTTTATATATATCTACCAAGGGCGGCTGGTTGAACAGTGTGTTTGTGTGCAGCACTGGTAAATTATATCGTCTAAAATTACTTTATAATATCTTACCGAAAAATATAAAATCTATGAATTTCATTGAAAATATCACCTACCAATATAATGCATAATATAATATGAATCAGGGAGAGCAAATTCTCAAAGTTCCGCACGAATTCACCCTGTCCGGTGTGCAGGCCGTTTGCAAGCGGAACGAATTATGTTTTTGTATTGAATATCCCAAACATCGACAGCGCGCAACGCCGGCCATATGTATGAAAAATTAAGTTATATTGGTGTGCCACCCGGCGGCCTTTATCATACAAACTTAAATGTGGATTTAAGGCCAAAATACTTAACCAAACTGAATAATTCTTTTTTTAATCAAAAGGTACAGCAAATGCCTCAATTTTACATATATTTGCTTTTTTATTGATTGATGTTTTAAATTATAAAACGCAGATCATTAAGGAATACAATTGTTTCATAGGTAATTTTGACAATTTTGCCCTCATGCTGTTAATACATTGTTTATAAATACTCTTTGTATCCTGTTTAAAATGAAATATAAAACTAACTAACCAACCATCACGCCGTTTCCCCACAGGGGTAGGCAGAGAGGACGGACCGCAAAATAACTCGGTATTGGCACACACTCTGCCTCACTCACATTCATACATCGTCTCGTACATTCTCTTCTATTATTCCGACTTTCGACATGGCCCGACTCAAGTATCTTATTCACTTGCTCGTGCCATGTCTTCCTCGGGCGTCCCTGACTTCTTCTACCATTCACATTTGCGTCGTATATTCTTCTTACACTACTTTCATTACTTAAATTACTTAAATTACTTACTTAAATTGCAATTCGAAGTTACAATCGCGCCGGGGTTCTTGATGGAAATGCTAGACAAGTTGGGAATAACAAGACAAAACATTATACATTATAAAGTTTAAACAATTGCTGATTGAAGAACGAGACTGTGGGATCGTGAAGAGGGAGGAAAAAAAAATGCCACACGTCGGGCGACAGTGCTAGCATTGGCGCTACTTGCGGCCAACGCCAAACCCAAAACCTGGAAAGGACATGCAATAAACAGACCAGCGGAACTAGCTCAGAGCCGGCACAAGCAAGGTTCCTCTTAAAACCAAGGCGAGTGTTGTGGTTCGCTTGTGAATTCCTACTTCCCTTCCTTTCCTCAAAATCTCCAGGTCTCCTTCCTCAATCAGAACACAGTTGTTGTGCACGTAAAAGGGTTTATTCATTTAAATGTGGACAGGATTATACACAAGCCAGCCTCGGCACAAAACACATGGTTATTTGGCTAACTAAAATGCTATCGTTCTATCAACTCTCTCTCTACGCGTATATAGTGAATTTAAATGTCAGTTCTTAGCACACAGAGGGAAAGCAAGGTTCATTTGTACTCACAAGCAGGAAATGAGGTGGTCATCAGACAGACTACTGATGGGCTGAAGCCTTCTCGTGCACAATTTCACAATTAAAGTTAAAACATCGCGAGTTTTTAGGTTCTCGATACAGCGCCGCGGAGCTGTGTCTGTGGACACTGTTTCCGAGCCCGAGAGCAGCCGGGGAATGAATGCGGGAAGCCGCTCGGCGCTTGGCTACGGGCGCCGCGCGGTGCGGGGAGAGGGGGGCGGAGGGCCTGTGCAAGGGGTCAATTCGCTATTAGCTCACACGGGAATCAATTCCGTAACGTAACACTTCCCCCCTCGCCGCAAAAAAGGTGACGTGGTAATGGAACAGTAGGGCTAAGAAATCCTCTTACCCTTCTAGCACTTGTGCCAAAAAAAAAAACATCCAAGAGAAAGGGGAGAGAGAGAGAGAGAAAAAGAAAAAGTTGCTAGCTACAAAATAGTAGAAACAAAAACAAAAGAGAAAAAAAAGCATGGTGAACAAAGAATTATACATGAATGTACATGAAAGAGCAGTAGCATACATAAATATAAACAAGGACCTGCTGGAGAAAGGTACAAGGGTTATGCAGTGATAGAAAAAAAAATGACTCTAAATTGTATCATTGGTCTGTGAGCTAAGTTTGCGTAGCGTGGTTTGCGTAGGATGTTTGGGGTGTTTGAACGTTGCACTGAAGTTATAAGGTTACTTTGTCACAGTAACCTGGCCCGTTTGAGATTACACTCAAGGAACACTAGGGCCTTAAAGAAAACACGAAGAAGAGAACGCAGGATGAGGCTTCTTGGTGGTGGAGAGGGTTCTACCTGTCACAGAGGTCAAAAAGGTAGCTGCTTCCGGATCCTGTGGGTGGGCCAGTATGACATCATTGAGGTACTGGAGAGTGGAATTGTAATTGGGGGTTGGTCCTTTATAGAGGAGGTGGTTTGTGTGCATGACAGCCGTTGTTGTGATGGTGGTTGGTACACTGGTTAGTATACAGTGGGATTTTTGTGTGAACAATCGTTGGTATTGTTATTTGCGCAAAGGCACAGGAGCATTGGCATGATGGCAACAGAGCATTTGCAAGGTGCAGCTGGAACATTTGCAAGATGCAGCAGGAACATTTGTACAATGGCAACAGGAACATTTGCGAGATGCCGCAGGAACATTTGCACGATAGCAACCGGAACATTTGCAAGATGCCGCAGGAACATTTGCACGATGGCAACCGGAACATTTGCAAGATGCAGCAGGAACATTTGTACAATGGCAACAGGAACATTTGCGAGATGCCGCAGGAACATTTGCACGATGGCAACCGGAACATTTGCAAGATGCCGCAGGAACATTTGTACAATGGCAACAGGAACATGAACCAACCTAGAGCTGACGTGCTCGGGTTTGTTTGAGTGATGGTTTTGTGATGATACAATTCGCAACTACACGCACGACTCACACTAGGTTAAGTTAGGTGTGGTCGGGTGCTTTTGGCACGTAGGGTTTGAAGGCATGGGACCTCCGTGACGGTAGTGAAGGCAGCATGAAGAGAGGCGCAGGTGTAGATAGGGTGAAGAGCTGCTGGTCTTCTTATTAATCCGGCGAAAAAATTATTATTAGAACAAAATTCTTGAAGTTTTACCTGCCTGGTAGACCAATGATGAAAAGGTTTGGAGAGAAACAAGGTGTGCATGTTGAGAAAGATTGGATTTGTTTGACGTGTAGAGAGAGAGAGATGGAGAGAGAGTTAACTAAATGCAACTACAGACTTATACATATTACAAAGGTACGTATTCAAGGAAGGTTCTGTTTAACCCATTTAGTTTTTTTTTAAAACTAAATACATTTCCAAGAACACGTAGGTAAGGGTTTGTACGTATGACAAAATGCCCCGTTCGAAAGAAGTTGGTCTTGCATGACCTATGCTCACGTCTATACGGTAGCATTTTTTCTACTTTCGAAGAACAAAAACATTGAGTACAAATAAGTTATGAAAAGTGGGAAAGGAGTAGGAAGTTGAAAGGATCCGTGTATGAAGGTTGTCCCATTTGACAAACGAAACGCCAAGTGCGTAACGCATATATCCCCATTCACGGATAATTTCGAGGAAGGGAAAGGGTGACAATTGGGAACATTTGAACGAAGAAAACTGCTGAGGACTCGGCTATTTCCGAAATTCGACCTCTGAGTGGAAGGTGAAACAAGGTCTACAGCAGTTATCCTGGCACATTACAATACCATTTGGTAGTGTGGGACAAAAGGAATACACTGACATAAAAGAGTCTAATCCTCCACGTGTATTGGGTAGAAGATTAGAGGGTCGTTTTATTCTCCTACTTGTTTGCGAGAAATGACAGACCCTTGCTCAAATCTCACAAACCTGGGGAATTTTCTTGTTCGTCTCCCAGACAACGAGTTAGGTGTTTTTTTGTGTCCATCAACTTAACTCCTACGACACGATGCCCCATAATCATGAGTGAAGCGTATGATTAGTCCTTTTGAGATAGTGGATAGTTCCTGGGTTCTTGTGACAGGAAGTCCACGGGCATGTTAATGAGTACTCTGCTGCAAAAGCAATAATTTTCTGATAACAGAAAATAAAAGGCGTGTGATCTACACTTGGTAGGTCACACAAACATGGGGTAGATATTATTTCGTTCGCACGACTCATGGTGAGTATTGTAACGTCTTCACGTTTGGTGCACAGATTATATAAGTACACAGTTATAACAAAGTGGTTCTCATGCCAAAAGACACACGACCAAAAAGGGCGGTTCTCATGCCAAATAAATGACACACGACCAACAAGGGGCGATTCTCATGCCAAAAGACACACGACCAACTCAATAACATTTAGTTAAGAGTATAAAGTAATTATAACGAACTTCTCGTATCATGGCGGATGTTTTGAGGATCTCTCCTATGATGGTAGATATTGTCACGTTTTCACGTCTCACGTGACAGGAATGAACGATTAACAACAAATTTTTTGCCCAGTATTGAAAGACAGTAACCCGATAGGTATTTAAAACAATTTAATGAGATAAATCACCCTCTCGATCAACAACCCTGTGTTGACGAGCAGACAATGAGTAGTTATGACGGACTCCCCGTGACGTGTAAAAACACAAAGATATTATGAGATTCGCATCTATAGCAGTGGATATTGTAAGGTTCACACCTATAATAGTAGATATTGTAAGGCTCGCGCCTATAATGTTACAAAGGTTTACGTTCAAAAATGTGGGTCTCCATTCAATACAGACGGCGGGTTGCAATAATGTAATTGATACGACACTGCTGTAGCTTAATAAATTCATATTAGCATACGTTACAAGACTTGCCAAAAGGCGATAAACACAAATTTAATTGAAGATCTGGCCAAGATTTTAAACTTCAAACAAGAATAATGGTACAATAAAGGACAAAAGAAACTGATGTCATGATAAAATATTGTACCTCATAATGAAGTTGTATATGTACAAAGAACAATGTTAATGAAGGGACGAAACGTATTGCCACTTTTATAATAAATTTTTTTTTTCTCAGAATCCGACAAAATACGATTCTGGAAAAAAATAGAGCAATTGGGTTGAGCGCCATTCTAATTTTTGGAAAAAGAAGAAAAAACCACAAGTAGCAACAAGGTTGCTCTTGAATTGTTTCGAATCCAGCGAATGTGACCTGATAGGTGTGTACATTTGGTGTATTCGAAACGATCCCCAATATACAACATTACTATGAATGTGTAGGATGGGGTGAAGAGGGAAAAGAAAAAAAGAAAAAAACGGGAGGATTTCCTATTATAACAGAAATCGTCGCGACATTCTTACAATATGGTGCTGTGACCATAGTAGCGAGCTGCGGCAATGGTCTGAAACCAATGGTTATTATACAGACTTGCACTTATGATTTTATATTTACAACATTAGGGTAGGGACGTACTGGTACGACAAAAACCCGACACCAAACAAAAAGTAGAAAGGGTGATATGACAAGATGAGGCGATGAGGTGAGAAAAAAAAAACGCGCGGATGCTGCAAGAATTGTGAAAAGGAAAGCGACGTCTTGGAGCAGGAGTTTTCCGGAACCGTTGATGGTAGGAGGAAAAGGAGGCCCTTTCCCGAAGTGATCAATTTCAGGAAGAGGATGCATATAAGTATGAAAACGGTGCCCCAAGAGGTGCTCTTATGGTACAGCAGGCAAGGCACGCAGGATGTACAAGAACATATAAATTTATGCAAAAAGAAAAAGAATGTACAGGAGTTAGGCTACCGTTGACATTAATGTGCCTTCGGGTGTAAGGATTACCTTACGAATGCCCATATGGGTGATTATTTACATTTAATATTTACATGTAACTCACGTCACTTATGACAAGAGTTTTGCCAATTTGATAACGCCTGAGTACTTGATGTGATGGAATTTACTGATTCCGTCACAGTAAGGCATTTTGGAATTATTCCTAGGAGAAATCTTTCTATTTCTCAGGGCCTGTAGTAGTTCTTCCTTTCTTGAAGTAAAGACGTGCGGGATTATACCCAGCGTGACTTGAGGAACTTCCATGGTGTATAAGATCGTATCAGAGTGACCTTATGTTGGAAAAAGTGAGAACTAGACTCGCATTTGGAAAGAAATTGGGCAGAGATTGACCACTGGGGACGTATTTTTTACAAAAAGTTTTTGAAAAAAAAAACACGTTTTTTATAAGTGTTTTGGTTTATTTGAAAATTTGGGCAGGGGCTTGCCTCAAAAAACGTGATTTTGTGAAAAAAATCCAGCTGTTTTGGAAATTTGTTGAAAATTTTTCAAAGTCCATAAAATGAAAAAAATTTGCGCAGCGGTTTGCCTCAAAAAACGTGATTTTGTGAAAAAATCCAGATGTTTTGGAAATTTGTTGAAAATTTTCCAAGTCCAAAAACGAGAAAAATTTGGGCAGCGGTTTCCCTTAAAAAACGTGATTTTGTGAAAAAATCCAGATGTTTTGGAAATTTGTTGAAAGTTTACTAAGTCCGGATATGAAAATTTCACGGGCCAGGATTCACCTTAATGGAACACGTTTTTAGAATTTATTCCGATGTTTTTGAAAAAGGTTTGCAAATTTGCAAAAGTCCGGAAAAGAAAGAAAAAAAAATAAAAAACGGAAACGAGGTTCGCCTTAAACGAACATGTTTTTAGAATATTTCCATTAACTTTCCAAAGGGGGGTTCTTCAGAAAAAGAAGGAAATATTTTTCTTTTATACGAGTTTTCGTGGAAGTATTTGTTTGATAATTCAACAATGTCTTGGGGAATAGTTTTTTTATGTACGTGGCTAGACTAGCCTGATTTGAGCATCACCAATTATTGGTATTTACCCGCCGACTTCCTTTTGTCATAACAAGTTATATGCAGATTATGCATACGGATATAATGCCTGACTCGAGGAATCGACGTCAACGCGAACTAGGCATTTTTCGAATTATGTCGTCTGTTTCTTTATGAAAGGTGATAGGTGCGCAAGAGAAAGGAAGAAACGGACGGCAGAAGTACAAAAAAAATGCCCAATTGTCAAAAGGTAGAAAAAATTTAATCCACTTGTTTCCCTTAAGCTGCAAAGTATGTCGATATGACTACAGACCAGTACCTGCGAAGTATGTCGATAAAAAATACAGACCAGTACTTGCGAAATAGGTTTATTATAAAATAATAGGTTAATTAACTTTCGGGAAACGAAGCGGGTAATTGGTTTATCATATACAGGATTTTAATTGTTGAATAACTTTGTTTTAAATATTTGTGTACATTTCCACTATTAATCTTGTATTTGAAACTAGCAAATTTAGTCGGTCGACACTTGTAAACACTATATTATTCACGACGGCAACTTTCTTGGTTGAGCACTTTACGTAGGAATACCGGTGATAATGTTTGTCGAGTGACGACTCGAAAATGAAGGAATCGTGCCCGTAATAATTTAAATTGCAATTCGAAGTTACAATCGCGCCGGGGTTCTTGATGGAAATGCTAGACAAGTTGGGAATAACAAGACAAAACATTATACATTATAAAGTTTAAACAATTGCTGATTGAAGAACGAGACTGTGGGATCGTGAAGAGGGAGGAAAAAAAAAATGCCACACGTCGGGCGACAGTGCTAGCATTGGCGCTACTTGCGGCCAACGCCAAACCCAAAACCTGGAAAGGACATGCAATAAACAGACCAGCGGAACTAGCTCAGAGCCGGCACAAGCAAGGTTCCTCTTAAAACCAAGGCGAGTGTTGTGGTTCGCTTGTGAATTCCTACTTCCCTTCCTTTCCTCAAAATCTCCAGGTCTCCTTCCTCAATCAGAACACAGTTGTTGTGCACGTAAAAGGGTTTATTCATTTAAAGGTGGACAGGATTATACACAAGCCAGCCTCGGCACAAAACACATGGTTATTTGGCTAACTAAAATGCTATCGTTCTATCAACTCTCTCTCTACGCGTATATAGTGAATTTAAATGTCAGTTCTTAGCACACAGAGGGAAAGCAAGGTTCATTTGTACTCACAAGCAGGAAATGAGGTGGTCATCAGACAGACTACTGATGGGCTGAAGCCTTCTCGTGCACAATTTCACAATTAAAGTTAAAACATCGCGGGTTTTTAGGTTCTCGATACAGCGCCGCGGAGCTGTGTCTGTGGACACTGTTTCCGAGCCCGAGAGCAGCCGGGGAATGAATGCGGGGAGCCGCTCGGCGCTTGGCTACGGGCGCCGCGCGGTGCGGGGAGAGGGGGGCGGAGGGCCTGTGCAAGGGGTCAATTCGCTATTAGCTCGCACGGGAATCAATTCCGTAACGTAACAAAGTTCAATATGAATTTCAAAGAGCAATTTTTTTTTTTACTTTATTTATTCTCATTTCATTGTACATGATTGTAATGTATAATAGCAAATAGTACCTATACATATAATAACATAATATATAATAACAAATAGTATGAACAAGAAATGAAAACCCACTAAGGCATTGCCTGAGTGTGGGTAATATTAAAACAAAATACTATATTTCCAAGTACCCATAGTATAAAATAGACTTAAAAAACATATAAAATATAAAGTTAGTAGTAGAGAAAAGCCGAGAAATTCAAATATTCAATTCAGGCAGCAGGCAGCTGGCAAGCGGGTGGTGTGGATTTTATAAAGGTTGGGTAATAGCATTGTGTTTCGTTAGTCACAGCAACGTGTGGCCGAGTCTGCTAGTACTATATATATCAGCGTATAACAAAAAAGTGAGGACCTACATACATGATTCTCACCCCATGAAACCGGGCACCCCTGCTAAGCCACCAAACGTAACGAATCACTTGGGGTGACCTACGGCAAGAGTGTTGGTAATCCAATAAATGATTCCCGGGGTGGCGGTACCCATACATGCCTTACAAAATTATTGATAATAATCGATCTAAAATAGTCTAATAGTTTGTTTTCAGCGGTTATTTTCATGAATAGTGCACCACTCTGGCAAAAGAAATACTAGTTAAAATTATTATTCTTACTTATGGCATCATGCTGATTGACTTGGGGAACTTTTTCAAAAATAGCCTAAAAATATTTTGGATTCATGAAATAAACGGTGCCGCGCGTTTTCATCCCGACAAAATATCCCCGACAAAATATCCTCCGACAAAATATCACTCGACATAATATCCCTCGATATAATATCCCAAGGACAAAATATCCCTCGTCATAAAATCCCAAGGACAAAATATCCCTCGACATAATATCCCAAGGACAAAATATCCCTCGTCTCGTCATAATATCCTAAGGACAAAATATCCCTCGACATAATATCCCTCAACATAATATCCCTCGAAATAATATCCGTCGACATAATATCCCAAGGACAAAATATCCCTCGTCATAATATCCCAAGGACAAAATATCCCTCGTCATAATATTCCAAGGACAAAATATCCCTCGACATAATATCCCAAGGACAAAATATCCCTCGTCATAATATCCCAAGGACAAAATATTCCTCGTCATAATATCCCAAGGACATAATATCCCTCGACATAATATCCCTCAACATAATATCCCTCGACATAATATCCCTCGACATAATATCCCAAGGACAAAATATCCCTCGTCATAATATCCCAAAAACAAAATATCCCTCGTCATAATATCCCAAGGACAAAATATCCCTCGTCATAATATCCCAGGGACAAAATATCCCTCGACATAATATCCCAAGGACAAAATATCCCTCGACATAATATCCCAAGGACAAAATATCCCTCGTCATAATATCCCAAAAACAAAATATCCCTCGTCATAATATCCCAAGGACAAAATATCCCTCGTCATAATATCCCAGGGACAAAATATCCCTCGACATAATATCCCAAGGACAAAATATCCCTCGACATAATATCCCAAGGACAAAATATCCCTCGTCATAATATCTCAAGGACAAAATATCCTCCGACAAAATATTCATCGACATAATATCCCAAGGACAAAATATCCCTCGACATAATATCCCAAGGACAAAATATCCCTCGTCATAATATCTCAAGGACAAAATATCCTCCGACAAAATATTCATCGACATAATATCCCAAGGACAAAATATCCCTCGACATAATATCCCAAGGACAAAATATCCCTCGTCATAATATCTCAAGGACAAAATATCCTCCGACAAAATATTCATCGACATAATATCCCAAGGCAAAATATCCTACGGACAAAACATTCCCGAGAAGGAAGGAAAGAGACAGAGCAGTTTCGATTTAAATGTTAAATTTGGTTTTGTTGGGTAAGGTTAGGTTAGGATATTTGTCCGGGGATCTTTTGTCGGGGGATGAAATGTCGCGGAACTGAAATAAACTACCGTCGTCAACATTTTCAAATATCACAATCTGCTTATGTCCCAAACTGTACTAAGCCCGACATTCGAACAAAGCCGAGCTTAAAATGAACTTATTTACAGAGTCCACGGAGGTCATGCTTCCAGTTTGCGTGTTCTTGCAAATCCATCAGTGCCGCTGTGAACATCCAACTCGATCTCTCCTACTGCTAGCCGGGCACTTTTAATTATTTTAGTCCCTTCTGGAGCCAGCGTCTCAATTGGGGTATTGGGAAGGTAAATGGGAAGAGGAAGGAGATGGAGAAGAATAGATGGGGAAGTACCTGGCAGATTTAGTCAAACTCGGCTAAAGTCATTCAAAGCAACGTTTCAATTTTGAATGGTGGTCTTACACTAGGGTGGGTTCCATGACAGGTGATCGTGACAATTGGACCCCCGACAGTTGGCCTGCCGATAGTTGATCCCCCGACAGTTTATCCCCTCAACAGTTGACCCCCTGACAGTTAATCCCTCGGATAATATATCTACTTTGGTTGTACGGCGTATATCCTCTTTACATATTTACTTGAAGAAATTGTCTTTTGGGTGATCAATTGTCCGAGGGGTCAAGTGTCGACCGGATCAACTATCGGGTGGTCAAATTTCGGCGGGCCAACTGTCAGGGGGCCAATTGTCGCCGGATCAATTATCTGTTCACCATCAGGGTGATACTAAGAGTATCTTCGACTCTAGAACTTGCAGCCAATATACCTTATATTATTTTAAATTATTAAATTGTCGCCGGATCAATTGTCTGTTCACCATCAGGGTGATACTAAGAGTATCTTCAACTCTAGAACTTGCAGCCAATATACCTTATATTATTTTAAATTATTAAATTGTCGCCGGATCAATAATTGTCTGTTCACCATCAGGGTGATACTAAGAGTATCTTCAACTCTAGAACTTGCAGCCAATATACCTTATATTATTTTAAATTATTAAATTGTCGCCGGATCAATTGTCTGTTCACCATCAGGGTGATACTAAGAGTACCTTCAACTCTAGAACTTGCAGCCAATATACCTTATATTATTTTAAATTATTAAATTGTCGCCGGATCAATTGTCTGTTCACCATCAGGGTGATACTAAGAGTATCTTCAACTCTAGAACTTGCAGCCAATATACCTTATATTATTTTAAATTATTAAATTGTCGCCGGATCAATTGTCTGTTCACCATCAGGGTGATACTAAGAGTATCTTCAACTCTAGAACTTGCAGCCAATATACCTTATATTATTTTAAATTATTAAATTGTCGCCGGATCAATTGTCTGTTCACCATCAGGGTGATACTAAGAGTACCTTCAACTCTAGAACTTGCAGCCAATATACCTTATATTATTTTAAATTATTAAATTGTCGCCGGATCAATTGTCTGTTCACCATCAGGGTGATACTAAGAGTATCTTCAACTCTAGAACTTGCAGCCAATATACCTTATATTATTTTAAATTATTAAATTGTCGCCGGATCAATTGTCTGTTCACCATCAGGGTGATACTAAGAGTATCTTCAACTCTAGAACTTGCAGCCAATATACCTTATATTATTTTAAATTATTAAATTGTCGCCGGATCAATTGTCTGTTCACCATCTGGGTGATACTGAGAGTATCTTCAACTCTAGAACTTGCAGCCAATATACCTTATATTATTTTAAATTATTAAATTGTCGCCGGATCAATTGTCTGTTCACCATCAGGGTGATACTAAGAGTATCTTCAACTCTAGAACTTGCAGCCAATATACCTTATATTATTTTTAATTATTAAATTGTCGGAACACAAATCAATCGAACAAAATTTATCTGCGCACGCCGAGATTCGAACCCGCAACCTCCGGCGGAATCTAATCTATCTAGTCGAAAGCCTTGTTCCTAGATCACGGAGGCCGATTGAATACGAAACAACTAGAAGTCCACAATGGAGTCATGGTACCTACCTAGATTTAGTGTTATCTCTGAACTTGTGGAAAATACTGGTCTGAGGCAGTCAACATATAGATCAGATATAGCACGGGCGTAGCCAGGTTTAAGTATCGGGGGGGTTCAAGAAAATAAAACTACTGAAAGTGCATGCAATAACCTTTGTATTATATACCACCACCTTGGCAAATCAAAACTCTCATGTCGGGTGGGGGGGGGGGGGGGTCAGTCGGACTTTGTATTTCTCGGAACTATAATATAAAACTTTTCAAAACAAAATAATAATAAACATTAGTTGAACATGTAATAACATTTTCAGCAGTCAAATTATTCAAATAATCACATTTACGCAAGTACGTATTCACCTGACTGTAACACTAAACCTGTTATATGTTTATTGAACACTTTTTAATAAGTGAAATAATAATTTCAAAGTACGTATACAGAGTATACACTTACCACTGATTAGAAACGGAATTCCAAGTAAAAATCACTTTGCAAAATAAAAATCAACCGCAAGCACCGATAAAACGGAACGTTTAATTAATTTATTCTTTCAGAGGTTCTTTATCTCTATTATATTAGTCTACATTTATCTTTTTAGATACATAATATCATTTTGAGTTGTCATATTAAAAATAACAGTGCTTGACGAAATTACTCGTAAGTACATCAATAATACATATTTAAGATTCATGAGAATTCCAAAACACATCTTATCTTATCTTATCTTAATATATATAAAACAAAGTCGGGTTAGTTACACTATTTATAACTCGAGAACGGCTGCACCGATTTTGATGATCTATGATTTGTTGGATTTGTCTCCGCCCCGGATAACAGAACAACTATAAAAACATACCAAAAATTTACGAAAAAGAAAGTTATGAAGAAAATTCATTTCCCCATACATTTTGTATGAAACGAATTCTCATATTTTGAAAGAGCTGCAGGAATTTTATGATAAGTACCTATAAATATTGAGTAGTGAGTGAGTTCCAATAATTCAAAAACATCAAATGTCAATGTGCTGATTGTTTTGTTTTTATTCTTATACATATAATGCTGCCTCTCTTTCTTACACACTGTCAATAGTCGAAAATGAGACAAACGGTGAAAGTATGTCTCCACCCATCCAAAGGAAAGATACAATAATTAAAATAAAAAACCATCACACGTATAAAGCAAAGTTTTTTTTACATCAGTTTCACAACACATGAGGCCCCGAAGAAAATAATTTTACTCAGGGCCTGTGTCATCTTAGGGGATGTTGTGTGGAGGGTCTTTTTAAGGAAGGGAAGGATGGGAAGTTCTGGGAAGGAAAAAGGTATGAGGGGAGGGTAGGGATCTGGGTCAGTGTGTCCGGTAGTGACGGACGTATGAATCCATCCCTCCAACTGCGGTGCAAGGCGTTGGGTCGAGAGAGTCCAGGTGGAAAGGTCAAAAGGCCTCCCTCAAACAGTCTCTCTCGATCCGGTCCGCCACGCAGCAGGTGGGCAGACGCATCCGCCGCCAAGACCCGGACAAACGTCACCCCGTAGCGAACCGCTTAAGGTGCGATTACTAAGGGTGACCTATGGGTGACGTATGACAGAGGTGTTGGTTATCCAATAAATGGTTCCCGGTTTACAAATTATCGTAATTAAGTGGAAAAATAAGAAAATCACAAAAAATATAAATCCATATACAATGCCATCTCTGATACTGACAAAATCAAAACACTCCGTTGATGATTGCTCCATTGTGTAATTTTTGAATTAATAAAAAAACTGAATTTAATTTAACAGTTATTGATTCTGAGGCGGTACGAAGTTCGTCGGGTCAGCTAGTATAGGAATATAATACCAGTAATATTATCATATGTAATAAAAAATTACCAGTTCGAAATTTCCCTAGATTTTGTGCTGATTTCCCTTTTCCCTAAAAAATATTTTTCTCCTCTAGATCTAGTCAAATTTCCCTAGACATACCATCACTGGTGTGGGGATACACAACAATACCGATACGGCACGAATCCTTATTTTAATATTATTGATGTTAATATCTTAACTTTTCGGGGGGGGTTTTGAACCCCCAATTCCCCCCCCCCCCCTGACTACGCCCGTGAGCTATAGGCAGACTGATAGAACCTATAGGTAAGCAAAACAAATACTAAGTTTGGGGATCTTGCTTTCGGAGTATCTGGGCCTAAGGTGAACCCTACATGTTCAATATTTATTGTGATCCATCAATAGTTACCCAACATCGTGATATTTATTAAACGTGTGGGCTAGCGCATTGATGGATCACAAATATCTAGACTGTTTAAACACAGGAGACCATATTTGTCCCAACTCACATAGGTCTCATAGAAATCATTGTATCTCCCTTACTATCATAGTTACAAATATGATATATACAGTATTGGAAAGAAAAAACAATACGCTAATAAAATTCTAAAAACTAACAACAAAATAATTGAATAATTACAGGCATGTGCCTAATATGGTGGTCGAAAAATCCCCAATTCATGTAACGAACAATTCAAAGAATAAAGAAACTTAAAATTCAGCATTTTTGTATATTTAATTTAAAAAATTAAAATGAACATTTTGTTAATTTTTTTTTTTTTTGCATTCTCACTAGCATTTGGTTCCTTAGAACGGGCAATCTGCCTAGCTAGGAACTAATATCGACCCACAAGACATAATAACACTTGTATACATTTTATAGTTATTTTTCAATGTTATTATTATGTTATTTTTGCCATACAAATGTATCAAATGTAATGTTATAAATAAATAAATAAATAAAAAATAAAAAATAAATTAAAATGTGCACCTTTACGAAACTTTTTGAATTTTGTAGGAATTATTTTTACATGAAACAAAAGAAAAAAGAGTAATAACAAATACGAGTATAATTCATTTTTCTAACAAAATATGTAAGTACCTATGTGTTTTTGGTTATTTTGTTTTCTCTAAATTAAACTTGAAAAAACGTAATGTGAGTCACTTTCAAAACTTTTTGAGATTTGCATTCAAAATTTTATATTTAAAAAATTACATGTTTATTTCTAATAATATAATTTCAAGGCGTATTACATTACCTTTCAAAAACAGTTTTTAGTTTTCAGAAATGTTCACAAATTTTCCATTTATTTGAATTTTATTGCAAAGCCGAAATATTTTTACCTTAAAACAAAATACGAGCGATTAAAGGGCTAGATTTCTGAATTCCGTATCGTGAACCTACGAATGGTGATATATATTGACGGGTTGCAATCAATATTAAACGTGTAGCCTACGCATCAGGAATCTAGACATCTCTGATCCTTATTGTGAGCGTCGTACTCCTTCAATATATATATCACAATATTTGATAAGTATTGATAGATCACAATGAATATTGATAGTATACTCTGACCACAATCATGGATCACAATCCATCAATATGGATCATGATAAATAATATTAAACGTGTGACCTACGCCCAACGCTTGGAATAAACTCTCTCTGGAACTAAGATGCATAACAAGCCCAACAGAATTTAGGTCCAAACTAAAAACCCACCTTTTTAGGCTCTAACACCCTTAAATTAAATATATGTATCTGAGAGTATTATACTTGTATTGCCTATAATATGTCTTAATAACACTTTTCTTATTGGATTTACATTATTCTAATCCTTACACATCAATCTGTCTTACCGTGGTACGAATTACATTTGGAAGATAAATATTCTATTTTTTTTTAGGAAAAACTCTTTTGTAATTTTTGAAGGTAATTCCCATCAATGTAATATACCGTTGAAGATGAAAATAACAATAATAACCTAAATTAAAATATGAAAGAGAACAAGACACAGGAAAACGGAAAAAGATAATGGTCGCAGATGTGCGCGTTTACCAATTCCGCCATTGCCACCTCCTGTCAAACTCAAATGTCTCTGTTTCAAATTTTAGAATAAACAATATTATCTTCAACATTTTTTTATCTTTTTGTAAATATTTCCCTATCGAGTCCGCGCTCAAAACACACTTTAAAAATTAAAACAAATTGTACTAGGTAGATAAGGTAGATTAAAGTTTGTAATAAGTAATTCAGTAACCGGAATTGAAAAATATGCATTTTAATGGTTATTTTGTTATCTTTAAAAACGCGAAACGTCATTTCTCTAGGAACGCCATGTTGTTAATTACGACGGCAAACGTCTCGCGCGAATTTTCGTGTATATGAAACCGTACAAAATAATGATTAATAAGCATTATTTATCATTTCCGAAGATTGCAATTTGCAATTCGTTTTTATTATGGTCTAACTGACAGAAACTGATTTTTTCTTTTAAAAATGCGTATTTCATCGTCGTAATTAACATGGCGGTTTTTGAAAAATGACATTTCGCGTTTTTAATATTAAAAAAAAAAAACATTAAAACGCAATATGTTTCAATTCTGGTTACTGAATTACTTATTACTAACCGTTAAAGTGTGTTTTGAGCGTGGACACGATAGGGAAATATTTAGGTACCTTTCTTTTTTCCTTATTGTAGGTAACTACCCTTTTTACTGGAAACAACCATTTTAAGAACTGGTTTGTTACCTAGATAGCGTCTTGGATGATATATCCAATTTTATTTTGTATGCAACTATTGACTTTTTATAAAAGTCTAAATGAATATTCTATTTTTATAAGAAAAACTTTCTTTTTATAACTTTTAAAGGTTATTCCCATCAATTTAATATATCATTTAAAAAGAATATCAATAATAATTTAAACGAAAATATGAAAGAGAACAAGACAGAAAAAGATTATGGTCGGGACTCGAACCCAACCAGTTGCGACCATTATCTTTTTCTGTTTTTTGTGTCTTGTTCTCTTAAGTATATTCTTTTCAATTATTATCGTTATCTTCTTCTTCAATGATATATATTCTAATCAAATCTTTGTACTATTGTACCGCCCATTTTTAAATTTTGTTTTTGATTTCCAACATTATAATTACATTATCGGATGATGCGGTACTGATTTCTAACAGTATGGAAGATCTACAGTCTCTCGTGTCTAGGATGAACCAAGTATGTATGAAGAATGAGTTAATGATGAATGTAAGTAAGTCTAAAGTCATGCTGTTTGAAAGAGAGAGTACGAAAACAGTATGCAATATATTTGTGATTGATGAATACTTGGAGCAGGTGGATGAGTTTGTGCATCTGGGAAATATGTTTATGAGAATGAGAGGTAGAAAGGCTGATAGAGATATTGAAAGAAGGGTAAATGCAGGAAACTCCATTAATGGAGGACTGAACGCCATTGGCACCAACAAAAAACTGTCCAAAGACGCGAAACTAGCCGTCCATAATGGAGTATTGGTACCTACCCTGATGTATGGCAGTGAGGCATGGAACTGGCAGAGGATGGATAAAAGTAGACTAAATGCTGTATAAATGAAATCCCTGAGGCGTGTGTGTGGTAAAACCATGTATGATCCTGTGAGAAGTGTGGAGATCCGCAAAGAATGCAAGGTCGATGTTAGCGTAATGAGTAAGATCAAGAAAGTGAGTGTAAGGAGAATATGTGTCACAAATGTGAATGGTAGAAGTAGTCGGGGACGCCCGAGAAAGACATGGAATGACCAAGTGAATCAGATTCTTGAGTCGGGCCATGTCAAGAGTCAGAATCAGAAGAGCATGTATGAGACGATGTATGAATGTGAACGAGGCAGGAAGTGTGTGCCAAGACCGAATTTTTTAGCCGTCCGTCCTCTCTGCCTACCCCCGCGGAAAACCGTGTGATGGTTAATTAGTTAGTTAATTTATAATTAAAATATATACAAGGGTTAAATCAAAGCATTTCCAATAACATGTGTTCCCAATAATGTCCTCTGCAAACTGTATCTAAATGTCTCTAATAAACAATAAACAGTGTTAATCTCTAGTGACCTCCCAGGGAAGTATGCTCCTCTTTATTTTATACATTTTAATGCAACATCACATTCATTGGTCAAATGCATTGTACATATAGTTGTGTATTAGTGACCGACGAACCTGTGGATGCATCTCGATGATTTTTCACAAAAAGGGCGCTATACAAATCATCCAAATATCAATATTATTATACTTGCCTTTATACCTTTCCGACATAATCACAGCGGCCCTCGGCTTGTAGAGCTTGGAGAGCCCTGCTCTGGAGAGAAGCTGCCATCCTTACAGCACGGGGAGATTGACAAGAGGAAGGTTGAAAAGTACTTGCCTAATCAGATCTGCTCATTTCAAGCAATGTTTCAATTCTGAATAGTTGTCTCTCACTAGGGCGATACTGAAAGTATCTACCAATTCAGAACGTTGAGTAAATACACAACATATAGAGAAATAACCCATGTAAAATAATAATATTGAATCTGTCCACTCCGGGATTTGAAGCCGTGATCTCTGGTCCTGGGCCAAGGAGCTAACGTCTCTGCCACGGGAGTGCCTCAAATCAACAGTCTATTATTTTATTGAGGTAGGTCTAGCTGCAATCTCGGAGTAGAAACGAATTTTTTTTTAAATAATCTCTTTTTCCAAATCCTTAACCAGAGCTAGAGGGAGTGGTGACGTCACAGTTGATCCCTGACAATTGTCCCCCCGAAACGACATTTATTATAAACTTATAATTTTTGTGCATTATTTTAAAGCTTTGATCGATCTCAAAAACATCTTTAAAATAATAAGTTGGTATGGATATCAAATGAGTTTATTTAGAGTGTCAATATTTTATACTTCCCACTCTGCTCTGGTATATACAGTATATAGACAAGTAGTTTTATACTTCCTACTCTGCTCTGGTATATACAGTATATAGACAAGTAGTTTTATACTTCCTACTCTGCTCTGGTATATACAGTATATAGACAAGCAGTTTTATACTTGATGCTTTTGAATGAAAATATGTCTTATACTTTTGTTATTTAGTGTACATCCTCACTGCACACCCCTTCGAGGACATCTACATATATTATTTATGTAAATAGGTATTTTGTATTTTCTCTAAACCGACTGCATATTGTACATAAGTATGTCGGGGGGCCAACTGTCGGGGTATCAACTGTAATGGAGAAGCAGAGGGAGTCATTAGTAATAAGGCAAACTTTTTTGTTGAAAATACAATTTATTGAAATGTATAGTAATTTAGTCAATCAAAACATAATGTACATTGGGGAACTATTTCCTTTTAGAGGTTACACAGATATTATTACATTGATAAACCGTATTTAAAAAATTTTCGATACATAAGAGCAGGAAAGCAAAAAAAAAACCAATTATGGGTACCGCCGCCCTGGAAACCTTTTATTGGATAACCAACACCCCTGTCATAGGTCATCCCAAGTGATTCGCTATGTTTGATTGGGGTGTTCATGGGGTGAGGTTTATCTAAGTCTTTATGGCGAATGTATTTGCCCACCAACTGCATGGCGGGCCGGATCTGGAGAAAATGGTTGAGAAAGACTCTTTGACTTCTCCAGCCGGATTCTCTCGACCCATCGCCTTGAGCCACAGTGGAATAGGGGTCGTCCATTAATCACGTGAGACTCGAAAGGGGGGGGGGGGGTTCGGAAAAAATCACGAAATATCACGACGGGGGAGGGGGTATAAATGGGGGGGGGGGGTTAAAAAGTTGCTGCTAAAAAAACATCACGTGATTAATGGACAACCCCATAGATGGATTATGAATCCATCATTCCTGTACACACTGACCCCCAGATTCCTACCATACATCTCACTCCTTTTTGCTACCCAGAACGTCCTCTCATTCATTTTACTAAAAATACCTTCCACAAGCATTCTTAAAAATGACATAGGCCATGACAGAATGGTTTTTCCCCATGGCCTCCTATGTGGAGGTTTTATTAAAAGAAAATTAGAGATATTTTAAATATGCATTTCAAAACAAATATCTCCCTTCTCTCTCTGGCGTTTATTTCATTGTTATATTTAGTTACAAAGTAAGCAGTAAAAATAAAAGCAAACAGAAAAAATCTAAAAGACAAAACAAAGTACCTATTTAGGAAATACCAACATAAAGTAGGGACAATAAATTCACAAAATAGACAAAGTATTGGTACCTGCCTACAGTAAATAGCAAAAATTAAACATTAAAAGACAAAGTAAGGTATTTAGAAAATATCCATTTAAAATTAAGTACAACAAATACAAAAAAGAGAAAATATATTGGCGCCTGTCTACAGTAAATAGCAAAGCCAAACATTAAAAGACAAAGTATGATATTTAGCGAATATCAATTTTGAAATAAATGACAGATTAAAATTTATAATAATATTAGCAAAACAAAATGTTACAAAATTGTGATTTAAATTTTACTACGACAATATCAACAGAACTGAATTTATTTCCAAGTCATAGCCTTTGTACTGGGGAAGGAATTAAATTCTTTGTTTTCAACAAACAAACAAAGTACAACTCTGGAAGTCTCGTGTTACGAGAAATGATATTACGACAGAATTTGTAAATAATTCATTATAGAACAGATCTTTAGCTAAAAGTACTTATATAATTAACAGATTTAGTATGAAAACATGTGTCATTTTAATGAATCTAATTTTCACTGACCAAAAAAGAGATTTAGATGTAAAATTAAACAATAAAATAAAAAAATTAATAATGCAATGAAAAAAATTCTTTCTTAAACACTAAAGGAAGTATGTACCTACATAAAACAGTAATAATATGAAACACTCCAAGTAAAACTTATTTCACCCTATAGTACTTACTCAAGTTAAAACTATATTCTTATCATAAAACATGGTCATTTTCATTAATTGCAAAACATCTAAACTATAAAACAATGAATGAATGATTGGTTTAAATCTGGGACAGACCACCTGTAGATGAGTGCATCAATAGACCATAACAAAAAAATAAATTTAGGTACTTAAATCATTTTAAAAGCAAAAACAATCAGTTAAAGAAAAAAATGGCAAAATATGCTACGAAAATTATTATGAACACGTTTTTTCAGTTATTTTACAAGTTATATGAATGAAAAAATTCACAGTATTTCTTTAAATGATATTTTAGACATTCCCCACAAGATTTTTGATCTATTTTAAACTAGTCGTGTTTTATTAAACATTTTCACATTTTTCACTTAAATATTACCATTTTTAATATAAGCGCGCTCTCTCTAACATTTATATTTACATATCTCTCCTTCTTCATCTTTTTGAGAAGGTCTTAAACAGGAAACAGTGGTTACAAATGCAGAAAATTAACATAAATATAAAATCTTCCAATATCATCAAAATCACAGATAATATTGTGTAATAATAAAATAGTATAAACTTATTGTTAACAGTAATGTCGTGGAGTAATGACTACAACTAGGTAACTCTGAAATCAGCGTTTTAGAGTTACCCACTAAAAGCATAACTCTATTTCCTCGTCTATGAATGCTACAAACAGAAAAGTCGTGACGCATTGGAATCATCTACTTATTTGAACATGTTTTGTAGTGAGTATCTCCAAACAACGGTATCGTTTCATTCTATAATTAGTTACCACAAGTGTTTTTACATGTTTCAATTAGGCAACTAGACTTTGTTGTACCTATCAGTGGAATTGCTGAAGTTGCATTTTTGAATGTTGTAACAACTAGGTAAGTCATTCAATTTTTTTTAAATAAATACATAAAAAAATGATTAGCAATTTTCTTATTTCTAAAATGTGCGTATTAAGTCGGGTCCAAAGCGCCAGACTTTTGCTTTGACAGTCCCATAAACGCCAGACTTTTGCTTTGACAGTCAAGGTCAAAACAAGGTTTTTTCAAGGTCATAAATATTTGTAATGTTTGAGCTTCCCGTATTCGTCGGAAAACAAAACAAAAGCAAAACTTAAACATCCCATCCCGGGTGAAGCGGGAAGGCAGGCGAGGACCGGCGAGGGGGGAGATTTCATTTTTTGACAGAAGATGCGCGATGCCGCGCAATGCGGTCGTGTGTGAAGAATTAACGGAACGGCCTTTTATTTGTGGTTATGTACAATGAGCGGGCGTAATCACGAGTTAAAAATATTATTATACCTAAATATAATATAATAATCAAAATATTTGATAATAAAATTGTAATATAATATCAAATATTTATAATTATTCTGTTTTTGACGTAAATGTTTACGCACTCTAAATTCTAGTAACTTTAGGTCGTGCAATACAATGACGTTATTATATAGGTAATGTTATTGGTGCAATAATCGATATTTGTCGGAAATCTTTCCTGATAAATAAATATATGTGTTTTCTTCCTGGTGTAGCATCTTTTCCACATCGAACGCATTTTAACATTTACGTAAACGATAAACGTCAAACGTCAAGTTTTTTGGTTATCAACTGCGCGGATCTAATAATTATTAAGGATTTTAAATAAACACACTGTCGTAATGGATGATTATTTCTTTCGTGAACTCACTTGTAAATAAAGTCTATTCATTTATAAATCTGTTTCAGAGACACGGGAGAAATTGACCAATTTAAATTTATTCTATTTTTGATGCTACGTAGTTATTCACGCACTCTAAATTCAATAGTAATCGATATTAGTTGGAAATCTTTCCTGATAAATAAATATCTATTAAAATATCTGTGCATCTCAAATTCATTAGTAACTTGGGACATGCAATAAACGCCAAACGTCAAGTATTGCGTAAGTGTGGACGTCCGTATTCCAGACCAGTTGTCAAATTGTGGGAACTGCGCGAACTTCACCCTAATTAATTGTTTGAAAGTCCTTCAAACGCCGAAATGACATTCAAGCGCCGAAATGACCTTCAAACGCCAAACACTGGAAGTTCAAACACTACAAATATTTATGACCTTGAATGTTTTGACCTTCAAGGTCAAAGCAAAAGTCTGGCGTTTATGGGACTGTCAAAGCAAAAGTCTGGCGCATTGGACCCGTCTTTACAGTTCCCAACACATCAATCTATGATTTAACAATACTTATCAGTATAAATATACAACAGTTGATTTATCAGATTGATTACCATCTTATTATTCTATTTCACAACAAAGCTGATTTTATAGTTATCTAGTTGTAGTAATTACACCACGAGTTTATAATCTAGTTATAAATTCAAATTATTGTCAAGTACATACATCAATATTGTTTAAAAATTTGTTATAAAGATTGTATAAACATTGTATTTGGGAATACAAACCATATATTAATACATAAAATGTTAATGTTATATTAAAATTAATTAAATTCATATTATTTTGTCTCGTAGCAAATTCAGAATGTCAGTTCCGGATCTTACAAACAATATGAGGATGAGTTCTATGATGATATCGTCTCTGTTTAGTTTTAGTAAATAGTTTTGTATGCGCCACTAGACTGTTTGGACAGGTTGGACATCTTACGGTACTTTGAATTATATTTTTTTGGTTTGACTGACGGTTGAACCTTCCTACCTAGGATCTGGTGTCGATAACTCTACCAACCAAGCAAAATTCTGATTGTATAGTAAGGTGGGTCACGACTGTACGGGGGAAAAATCTTGTTTTGATTTGTCTAATAGTGATAAAAGGGTGTTAAATGGAGATATAAAATCACGTAATTTTTTGAATAATATTTGGATATCATCTTCTTCCTCCGGATTGACTTTGAAATTTCAGATAATAGTGAAAAACCCACCCTTGTTAAAACTTAAAAAAGTGTTAGATACACCATTAATTTTTTTTTGATAAAACACGAAATAGAGGGAATATTTTTATTTATTTATTAAAAATATATATTAATATAATTCAAATTATCTAACGGCGGTATATTCAAATACCAGCAAAATCCTTCTTACTCTCAAATATCGGCATTATTTTGCGAGATTCAATCTTGGGGACCTTTTGTAAATAATTTCGTAAAAATATACCTACTATATTTGCTACGGATGATTACAAAAAATATGGTGTAAAGGATTCAAAATAACTTTTATATACACTAGAAATAACCCCTTAAAATGAAAATTTTCAAAACTTGAAGTGAATCCGGAGGAAGAAGATCGTATCAGAAATTTGAAAAATTTTAAACACGTCGTTTTGAACCCATTTGGCACCTTTTATCGCTCTTAGAATTTATAAATAATATTTTTTTTAAATAACCCACCTTACTATATAGTCCGACATTTATTGCGTGTAATATTGTAGTTTCAGAAAAATGCGTATATATCCGCGGGTGTGTGCGCGATTGCCACGAAATTGTCAACGAGTCTGTCTGCCGAGTTTCAGCTCGATCAGATGTCGAGAAGTGTATGTTCATTTATACAATAATTTAATCTAACAAAATTAAAATTCTAAAATATTTATAAAGTCACAGCAATGATAGCAGTTTAAGGCCGGGTAATAAATAATCAAAAAGAATAAGAAGAAGAGATACGTAAATAGTAATGTTAGAGATAGCGCGCTTATATTAATAATGATAATAACTAAACTAAAATTGTGAAAATGTTTAATAAAACACGACTCATAAAATAGAGCAAAAATCGATTCCTCGCGTTTTCATCTCACGACAATCTTCTAAAGCCTAACCTAACTTAACATAACCTAACCTAACCTTACTTAACCTTACATAACATAGCCTAACCTACTCAAAAATGGGACAAAAATAATACAGACATCCTGTAAAGACAACAAATTATTGTTCAAAAATACTTATAAGAAATTATGTCGAGGGATATTTTTTCAGGAATATTTTTTCTTGGAATGAAAACGCGCTTTACCACGAATATCTCAAGACAAATGCTTATATTGCATTTAAAGATACACTGGTATTTTTTTATACCCATAACATTCTAAATTACCGAATAAAATGTGTTTCCAATCATTTTCGCAGCACACTTTGCGATGTTTTTCTATCGAGGGAATTTCATATAATTTCAGATTCGACTCTACAAGTGTATAGATATTATCTTCAAACATATCATATATTTTATGCGAAACTTAAAAACTTAAAGTGTTGAAGAGAAATATCTTATAAAACGGTAGAAATTCGGAATTCGTGAGCTCAAAAATCCAATGTTCTAATTGAATATGTTTATGAAGGAGTGCTTAAACAAGCAACACTTACTAAAGCGTAAGTTTCCAGACATGAATTGGAGCTCTGTGAAGTGTTCCTAGACTGAAAATATATATGGTTACTCTACTTTTAATTATATAAAACTAAATGAAACAAACTTGCTTTGTTAAATGAATAGATTCTGGAGGTCTGCAGGACAGTCGATAAAACCCTATATCAATACGATATTGTCTAAATCCCTCATCTATGGTCAGTTGTCAGTATTTGCGAGCACGGTCAGTTATTTATTTTTATTTTATTATAATATTTAAACGTCCATAAGGCTTTTACATACAATGCAGAATATGTTATTACGTATTAAATTACAGCAAAAATGAAAAGTTGATTAAATATACGATACCAAAAATATAAGAGTTGACACAAAGTAGGTAACATAGATTGTATGTTAAGTAAAAAAATATAATCTGCCAATATCCTCCAAACGGACCGGATCTGAATAAGCACATACTTCCCCACCTTCCTCTTTCTTATCTCCTCCCCCTCCCTACTTCCTTCAGCCTCACAACATACCGCAATTGGGGATGCCATAGTTTCACTGGTTCCAGACGGGAGCAGCTTGGACCCTTGTGAGGCATTCTTATAAAAAAATCAGAGTGTGCAATTGACACGCGGTAGAATTGAAACCTTCAGAAAACTAAAGTTGTCAAGAGTGAGAGGGCTACGAAGCATCATACAAAGAAGAGACCGATTATACATCTCATTCTCTGGCAGGCTACAGATATTTGTGTTTATTTCTTTTTAGTATCGCAATCGAGTTTCAAATCACGACGGTGCTAAAGAAGTTTTCAATAAAAAATTTTTTTTTAAATCTGGCGTGTTTTCATTTTATTAGTAACTAGCGGGTATCCGGCATGCGTTGCAATACTTTTAGCAGTGTGGTTATTGAGCGCTCGCTTTCAGCCTAGTAGTCATCTGTTAGCAAATATGGGAGGGTTTGGCGTGTTTTCATTTTATTAGTAACTAGCGGGTATCCGGCATGCGTTGCAATACTTTTAGCAGTGTGGTTATTGAGCGCTCGCTTTCAGCCTAGTAGTCATCTGTTAGCAAATATGGGAGGGTTTGGCGTGTTTTCATTTTATTAGTAACTAGCGGGTATCCGGCATGCGTTGCAATACTTTTAGCAGTGTGGTTATTGAGCGCTCGCTTTCAGCCTAGTAGTCATCTGTTAGCAAATATGGGAGGGTTTGGCGTGTTTTCATTTGATTAGTAACTAGCGGGTATCCGGCATGCGTTGCAATTCTTTTAGCAGTGTGGTTATTGAGCGCTCGCTTTCAGCCTAGTAGTCATCTGTTAGCAAATATGGGAGGGTTTGTCATGTTTTCGTTTTATTAGTAACTAGCGGGTATCCGGCATGCGTTGCAATGCTTTTCAAATAAATAAATTGGATATATTTTGCGTTATCCATGCGTTCCCCGTCCTCCGCCAACCACACCTCCTTCGTTACCCTCTCCCTCCTGCCTGCCCTCCCTGCAGCTAAAATATATGAAATACACATTTCAAAACTACTCGCGCACCACCTGTAGTATTTTTTTAATGTAAATAGTATAACGCCAGAGCTTACCATTATATATATAGCCTTTAACCTTCGCAGACGTGCGCACAACAAATCAAAAAAGTTTCACCACAAATAGCAGAGGTACCCGGGTCCATAGTAGGTGAGTGTGTCCGGGTTTTTGTTTTTGGTGGCGGAAGCTTCTGCCAATCAGCTGCATGGCAGGCTGGATCGGGAGAGAATGGTTGAGGGAGTCCCTTTGACTTCTTCAGCCGTACTCTCTCGGAACATCGCCTTGCACCGCAGTGGGGGGATGAATTCATATGCTCGTCACACCTGGACATACTGACCCCCAGATTCCTACCCACCCCTAACACCATTTTCCTTCCCAAAACTTCCTCTCCTTCCTTTTCTAAAAAAGTCTCTCTACACAGCATACCCAAAGATGACATAGGCCCTGAAGGGATTTTTTTCCTCAGGGCCTCCTGTGTGGAGCTAATGTAAAAAAAAACGGTTGAACGATATGGCCGCTCGTGAAATACGAACAAACAAACAAGCAAACAAATATTGATTTTTATATATAAGTTAAGATTTGTAAACAAATTAGTTAATAAATACATAACCAGTGAAATAATAGTAACTTCTTGCTCACATATCATTCTGTTCTAAATTCATAATTAGGGAATTTGTTTTTAAACTCCGATAAATTTACCAGAATGAAGCTTTCTTTAACGGAAGCTTGTTTATCTACAAGAGACTTCACTATGGACCATTCTCCACACTCTATAGTCAAACGGAGAGCTTCACCACCATCCGCGTTAACATCAGCTCCCTCGTCTATCAGGGCTTGCATCACATCCCATTCTCCCATCTGCGATGCCTTAGTCAGTGGGGTGCAAAAGTATTCATCTAGTCTGTCAAGGTTTGCCCCGAGCTGCAAAAGATATTTCACTATTGGAAGACAGCCCTGCCATGCCGCTAAGTGTAATAGTGTCACACCTCGATTATTTGTGGAATTTATGTCGGAACCATTTTTAACAAGATACTCTATAACAGAAAGATTGCGCCCCCGTACCGCGCTATGTAGAACAGTTTCACCAATATTATTTGTACATTTTATATCTGCACCATTTTGAACAAGATACTCTGTAACAGAAAGGTTGCCCCTGTTTACCGCGAAATGTAGAACAGTATCACCAATATTATTTGTACATTTTATATCTGCACCATTTTGAACAAGATACTCTGTAACAGAAAGATTGCGCCCCCATACCGCGCGATGTAGAACAGTATCACCCATATAATTTGTACATTTTATATCTGCACCATTTTGAACAAGATACTCTGTAACAGAAAGGTTGCCCCCGTTTACCGCGTTATGTAGAACAGTATCACCAATATTATTTGTACATTTTATATCTGCACCATTTTGAACAAGATACTCTGTAACAGAAAGATTGCGCCCCCATACCGCGCGATGTAGAACAGTATCACCCATATTATTTGTACATTTTATATCTGCACCATTTTGAACAAGATACTCCGTAACAGAAAGGTTGCCCCTGTCTACCGCGTGATGTAGAACAGTATCACCTAAATTATTTGTACATTTTATATCTGCACCATTTTTAACAAGATACTCTATAACAGAAAGATTGTCCCCCCTTACCGCCATATATAGAACAGTATCACCGAAATAATTTGTAAATTTTAAATCACCACCATTTTTAACGAGAAATTCTACTATTAGTAAGTGTCCATTAGCGGCCGCGAGCATAAGAGCGGTATTGTCATGTTCAGGGCGGATATTAATATCTGCACCGCGTTCTTTTAAGAACTTGACAATATCCAGGTGACCGTATTCTGCAGCTGTAATTAAAGGAGTTCTTTCATTATTATCGCGCCGTGCCATTAATACATTAAACAGAGGGACAGAGGTTTGCTCCGCAAGCAGATGGACCACATCGAGGTGGCCCCGATTTGCAGCGAGATGAAGCGCAGTCTTATTTATGTATCCATATATGTCAACTTCGTCATCTTCTTCATCAACGTCTCCATACAACAGAACACAATAACGTTCAATGTTATTGTGTAGCCGCTCAGATAATATTTCTCTCACAACTATAACATTATTGTCACGTACAGCGTTCATAAACGACTCAATAAGTAACTTAACTGTTATTAACCTTTCAAATGCTCTTGGGAAATTATAGTTTCTTATTCTCGACTCCCTATCCGGTAAATTATTAATATACAAAGTAAAAATATTTGACGTTAAAAAACTTGCGGTAATAAACATATTCTTTGTTTCATCACTGCACTTTTCTATAGATTGTATAATATTTGTTAATATTCGGTTCGATGTTGAGTTACTCTCAATATTTGAACTATTCGGCTCATCCAGTATATCTAGTGCTGTGCGACGGTACATATCTTGTTGTATAAAGAAAGAAACGTAGTCTTCTGGAGAACTTTCTTTGAGAGGAGACAATCCACTGACTAGAAATGCTACAATATGTTCATTTTGTTCTTTGATAGCGATGTGAAGAGCGGTTTGGTGTTCATGATTTCTAAAAACGGCACAGTCCTCAAGCCACAGTTTACAAATAATATGTTGGGTGTTTAATATCGGTATTTCGAATAATTCAATATTTATAAATAGTCTAATGACCTCGCTGTCCGGGTGTAGCAATATTTGCGGCAAAAGTACGTTTTTAATCAATTGATCCTTGAATTTGAGGTCAGAGTGATTAATCCATTGGATGACCATCTTCGCACAGAAATATTCTGCATACGTCCGATGGATAAAACGAAATTCCCCATTACCCAATGATTGTATTAAACCAACCCTACTCAATTTAACTAGCTTCTGGTCCGTTGTGGCTTTGCAGTAATTATTTGATATAAGATAATTATAAAAGTCAGAAAAAATAGTTTTAAAACCAAGTTCTCCGTGATCCTTTGTTAATGGTTCGAGGTATTTTTCATTGAGATCATCATCGTCCAACGCATTTCCTATTAATGTTTTACTGTGTAAATAAATGTTAAACTTCTGACTTACGAACTGTTTGAACAAATTTGGAGCACTAACGATACCGATTTTTTCATATAATTCTTCCAAGGACAGAATCAACAGATCATTTTGTGGCCTGAATACTTCGGCCAACATCCTCAGCTGCAGGGGTATCCCCATGAAGCAGTCCATGTCTGGCCCCAGTACTAGCTTCGCTCGTTGGAGCACCTTTGCTGCATATTCCTCGAGTCGCTTTTCAAATCTTTCAAGATTGATTCCCAGCTCAATGGGAAGAAAGGACCTCCAAAACTTAAACAAAAAATCTTTTTGCTCTTGTAAGGTGAGCATTACGAATGACGTAGAGAATTGACCTAATTCTGTTTCCAATGAATCTTTTAAATATTTTCGCGAAGTCAGAAATATTTGAATGGCTGGTTTACTTTGCAAAAAGGCAAAGACTTTTATTAGTTTATCTTTAGAGCTCTCTTTATCTTTAGTATAGTCGTCCATCTCGTCAAAGCCGTCAAACAACAGAACAACCCGCCTGGAACCCGTCTTACTTTGTATCACATTCTCTAACAAGCCTCGAGCCAGATTGCGGTATGCCGAATCAGCACCAGTGCAACACTCACTTAATATAAAACTTGCAACCTCTTTAGGATCTAATTTATCCGGTAATCTATCTATATGAGCTTTGAATTGTTTTACTTCTATATAAATTACCCACGCTGCTTCAATGAGCCTTGACAAACTTGCCAGGGATGTGGTTTTCCCCATCCCTGGCTCGTCTGTTATAATCACCATTCTCTGATCTGTTAGACCCAATGTTCGTTCATCTAGTGGCTTAAATGAATCCGTGGACACGTGAGGTCTAAGACTTTTTACAGAGCCGTGAGAATATCGCCACTCTAATACACCCCTTTCGTTCAGGTTTTCGCTTTCATTCAGTCTTACGAAGTGAATATTCTTATCAGAATTTTTCTGAATTATATCCTCCTCATTTTCTTTCGTAGCAACAAGTAAAACCTTTTCTAAATTTTTCTTTTTCATGCATTCCTCTATCATTCGTAAGAGTGAGGTCTTTTGTTCTTCACTACAAATAACAAACATATCATCAGCAAGCATGCCTTCCATGAAATATTGTAAGTTAATGCTCATTCGATGTTTGAATTTCCTGGTTACATAAAACGAGTTATTAAATATGTGTGTGCATCTGACGTCTGTTCTGGCTTCCCCAGATACTTCAAAAAGATAAATAGTGTTATGTTGGTTCTTATTGCAGATATCTTTAAAGAACAGCTCTGCATCTCCCTCGGCAAGAATGATCTTCTCCTCGAACTGCTCTCTGGTAGCCCAAGTCTCCAGATCTCCGCGGTTCAACCCGCTGATCACCACCAGAGTATTAGGTAATTTTGCGCAATCAAAGACGTGTTCCTTGCTTGTTTCAATATTTGTTGTTATGAATGGCATTTGAAGATCTTGAATGAGTGGTCGGGTGTCTTTTATGTCAAAAATATAATCTTTGTCACATGCAATTTTCTTAAAGATATCCGAATGAATGAATTGATTTATTTCTTCAATCGAACAGTTTTTATCCAATAAATAATTAAAGCTGTGTACTCCGTTCTCTGTTGAAATGAAATTTCTACTAAGAACACATTCTTGAGACTGATCACTTAAGTTTAGTAGATTAATTTGATGTTCGGCAATAAATGCATGTACGTAAATATTTTCAAAAGAATTGAACAGATCTATCGCGTGTGACGATATGAAAACAAGTTTTTTGAAGTTATTGGGAGACCATTGAACGTTGTAATAGTTTAAGAAAGAGCGAAGGTCTGAACATACAGTTGATGATGATGTACCATCAACGATCATCAGGTTATCTTGATTAATTGGTGAACCGTTATTTTGCAAAAGTGTCTGTAGCCGTGGCCAATCTACGACAGTGTAATGATTGTCATTTATGTATTTATCAATTGACTGAGAACTGACAAAGCTTTCTTTGATTTGGGAAAATATATTTAGAAGGCGGATAATTTCAAACGCACCGTCTAGAGTTACGATGGAGAGAACTCGAGCAGTGTCCGAATGCAAGAATTCCCGGAGCCCTATTGAGTCGATGAAATTAACCGACGACTTCGATAATGAGTTTAGAAAGCTTTGTCCCGCAGTGCGGTAAAACACGTCAAAAGTTTGAGTCAAATCCTCAATCTGCTTCCTCACTAACGCCGTGAAATCTCTCTCGAAATACCGTATTACCTGCTTCAGTCTGTTAGCAAATTCATTTATCAAATTATTAGGCTTGCAGGTTATTGTTTGATTAGCATTATCGATTTCAAAATCTGGAAAGAATAATTTACCTTTTTCAAAATTTAATTTTTTATCTGAAACAAATTTGTTTAGAACGTTGTTAGTACTTGGGTGCCCTTGAATTCTCGTCAGCTGGTTAAGAACATACAATTCATTGTCAGAAAATATTTTTAAATAACATTTTTGAATTACTTCTCTGTCTGATTGAAGCCTGGAAGAGTCCGTATAGTACCGTTGAATTTTTTTATACAATAATTCATTCGTTTCTTCTCCTAAATCTTTGTGATATTTAATGCCGTGTTTCAACGCGCCTTTTCTAAAAAGTAATACAAATTCATTGGTGTTTTTTACCCAGTCCAATACTTCGTGTATATCCAAATTGTCTCTAAATGCAGTCACAAAATTTTCTACCCCGTGAGTCGTCTTATTATAGTAAACAGTTTTCCTGTCCAACATGTTAAAGTTTTCAACATCAATGTTTACCCGATAGACTGTCCCGAGATGCGCGCCGCAAGCGTTAATACGGTTTGGCGCCGAGACATAAACTCTAATGTCCAACCTGTCCAAAATATTTGTGGTATATCTGTGGTAATAGTCATCCCGTATTTTGTTCAACATGGTCTTAACCCCCGGACTGTCAAATACTACGATCTTAGCGTGAATTCCGCCGCTGGTGTTCTTCACTAGCTTACCGCCCGACTCCTTCAGACACTGGACGGTGAAGGCAGTAATCTGAGCCAACCAGCCCCCGAGGGAGTGGCCAGTTATGACTAGATTGTAGCTTATCCCATGTTGAGTGTTCACTTTAAAAATCACTTGCCTGATGAGTTCCACAAAGGTAACTGCGGAGTTTGTACAAGGCATGTAGTTTTTCCAGCAGATGCCGAATATATCGGTGATCAGCGCTCCCGGCGCTCGCAGGGATGGCACTGTTCCCCGGTGTGCCACCACTACTTGATGCAAACCGGTATTCACGTAGGCTGCTCCAAAGTATCCGTTGTTCAGGTCAGAGTTGGATCCAGTGGTCAGGAGACGCCAGCCCCCCTCGGGTTCATCCAACATCTCCCAGTCAGATAGACTTTTAGCTGCAGTTGTAACTGACTTCTTCTGTTTATATACTTTGTCTGAAAACAGCGCCAGGGTGAGGTCACTGGGGTGAGGGTCTGTATTAAGGATGTCCAGAGGGTCCTCCGGCAGTGACCCCAGCAGGAGGGAATCTACCAAAGGCTGTAACAGCGAACTTTTCAGTCTTCCGTCGATATTCATGGCTGGGAGATGTGTGGTGTGATTTCCTGAAACAATAATTCTTCATGAAGTCGCATAATACCACATGATGCAAAATGGAGGTATTTTATTACATGAGCTCCACACAGGAGGGCCTGAGGAAAATAATCTCCTTCAGGGCCTATGTCATCTTTGGGGATTCTGTGTGGAGGGTTTTTAAGGAAAGGAAGGGGAGGAGAGTTATGAGAAGGAAAAAGCTTGATGGGTGGGTAGGAATCTGGGGATTAGTGTGTCCAGGTCACCCGCTACGAAGACCTAGACAAGCCTCACCAAGACATGGCAGAGGTGTTGGTTATCCAAAAAATGGTTCCCGGGGAGGCGGTACCCATTCTCGCCCCCCAAATTGTATCTACGATAAAACCCTGTATCAACACGATATTGACTAATCCCGTCATCTATGTTCAGTAATAAACATTTGCGAGCACGGTCAACAATTGATAAGAAATATTTCAATCGATAATTGACAAATTTTGGCGCAGCCTCCTGAGTATCAGATAAGCTGCCAACATACAAAACATTTTCATTTATGTCGTTAGTTACGCAAAATAACCGGCTTATTGATAAATGGGGTGAACTAACGAAGCTCTTAGAATAGAAAGAAATGGTATACGCGATCCATAGACATTAATAATTCATCCAAGACGTGATATTTATTCCATTTGATCTTGGAGAAACGAAAGTGTTCTAAATATGACTAAAGATCTCATTAACCAATTAACACCAATTTAATCTCATAAAGTTGATGCTTAGCGCCAATATATTAAAGTTAGTCTTTCAAACCGAACTAATAAATTTATTAGTATTTTTATTTTTTTCAGAAACGTTTGAAATTTGCGTATGTAAATCCATAGACAGATCCGCCGATGTCGCCATCGTACGTCGGTTTTTATTTATTTATTTACACATATACTGCACAATATGTACCATTAACACAATTGACATAACGTATAAATATTACAGCAACAAAAAACAGTAATGAAAAACTAGTAAGTAAAATGTATAAAGTATAAGTATAAAGTGTAAAGTATGAAGTACAAACTATAAAGTAAAAAGAAAAAATTAAAGATAAATAAGATAATAAAAAGTAAAATGTAGAAATATAAAATATTTACAAAGACTAAAATATAAAATGTAAGAAATCCTCATAGGAGCAACAGAAAAAATCTGAGATAAAATAATAAAAAATAAAATAATGAATAGGTAGGATTATGCCAACCGACGCGATAAATTTTACATGTACCTATGATTTCTAGTGAATTAATCATTTTAGAGTGCAAGTACTGGTAGGCATATTATGTTTCCATTATGTATTATATTTTCGTGGTACTAGCAGACAAAATAGGTTTAATGCATCTTTTGTATGAGGCCAGATTAACGGCGAGATCGATGTTAGCATTTTTATCGCCTAAAGTATGCAAGCGATTTATTGTTGAATATCCAACGTCCGTTGAACGGACAGGGCAGGAGAAGAAGAAGAAGAATTAAAAGGTGTATCAAATCTTTAGAACGGATTTGAGCTACTTTAATTAGTTTTGCTTTAAATTACAAGATTTAATTAAGCCAAATAAGATTTTAATATTTCATGATTTTAGAGGTAACTTGGGCAATTATTTGCGAGTGTTTTAAAAAATAATTTAAGAAAAATGGAGTATTTGAGTAATGGAGAATAATCTAATTTCTCTCAGGACCTATGTCATTTTATTGAATGCTGTGTGAAGGGTTTTATAGAGAGAGGGGGGGGGGGGTTGATGGAGAGAGTGGAGTGGAGAGAGGGAAGGTGGAGGAGGCGGAGTGGGATGCGAGAGGGGGGACGGAAGGAAGGGGAATGGGATGGAGGAAGGTGGGTGGAGGTGGAGTGGGAAGGGGTATGGGGAAGGGTGATGGGGGAGGGAAGGAAGGGGGATGGGCAGGGGTGGAGGAGGGTGGGGGAGGAGGAGGGGAGTGGAGTGGTGAGAGGGAAGGTGGACCATGGGAGCGAAGCCGCGGAAAAAAGCTAGTATTATAATAGTGGTAAAATGATCATTGTGCCACTATTTTTGCTTGAGTTCTAGTAAAATGTTATTTTATAGAAATGACATATTCGCCACAATAACATTTTTAAGAATTGTGCCGTTTTTATCGAAAATAGAATAGATATCCAGAAACATTTCTGCATACTTAACTCAAAAATGCATTTTTTGGACTTGTGCCATTTTTATTCCCCGGATGCGAAATACGAGTTTATGGTTGTGTGTGTGAACACAGCTAATTGCCGATTTCAGAAAGTATAAAACCATCGAAAAATTACGTAAAACGGGTGGTTAAATTGATTGAAAATTGCATATTTAACAGAAGCAACTTCTTTCACTCTTGTTTTTACTATAGCAACAGTAGAAACATATGGCCCTGAATAAATCAATTACAATAAATATAGCAACACCTTTCACTCGCCCCCGCGCAGAATGTCGGCAGATGCTATTTTGAACGTTTTGAGCCATGCTGCGTTATATTATTACTGACTAAATGTAAAGAAAAAACGGTCTGTTTAAATAACAAAATGAAATATAAAGTTGAGAGCGTCCGTTGATGACGTGGGCCAGAAGAAATGTGCACTATTCCTTAAAGATTATTTTTAATTTTTATTATGTTGAGGAAACAAAGAGTTATTTATTTATGAGACCTTTAAATAATAAAATGAGTAAAGTTGTGATAAAGAATTAAGTTCAGTTAATTATCTAATATATTCTATACAGGGTACACCGATCGTCTAGGTGATTAGGCAGACATATTAAAAAAATCGACATTTTAATAGAGTATGCATTTATTAGTAAAAGTGTACCCTCTATCTGGTACAATTATTCAATTATAATGTACAAAACTTGTTGTGAAATAAATAAAAAAAAATTATGTTTACTGGGTTACTAGTAGTAAATTTTAAAATGTCATGCTAATGTACCGGAGCGTCATGCTTACCAGTGTTATTTTATAGCATATTAATCTATTTAACATAGTCACGTGTAAATATATTTAGTTTATTTTGAGTTTTCGAATATTACTTTCCTTATAATCTCAACACTTAATACTTGGAGATGTCTGTCTAATATATGAGGTAATTAACAAACTTATTTATAATTATTATATTAAAATAAATCACATACAGACGTGACTTATTTTGTCAGTGATTTCTGACATTATTTGGTGTAAAAAATATAAATTAAATTTCGGTAAACTTTCATATGATTTGACACGCTAAAGCCGTGGTCGTCAAACTGCGGCCCGCGACGGATATTTGTTTGCGTTTTCTTATTAAATATATTTTTTTTCGTGTACAATAATTATACTATCCGGTTTTTTGCGGCCCGCAATATCTGCCGTTATCTTTCTAAATATTTTTTTTCATGTACAATTAAATATATTATCCGTTTTCTTACAATTAATTATATTGTCGTTTGTGACTTTCAGGGGGGCAGTAGAAGACCCAAAGAAAATTAGAGGGCGTAGAGATGGCACAGTGAGGGTGTAGGTAGGTTAAAAAAATATGGTCATAAAAGACCAAAAAAAAACAAGCTTATCACGTGCTAATAAAGCAAAATAAACTTTAATATTGGTAATTTTTGTTATTGTATGTATTGTTATCATTTTTTCACGTGTGCGAAAATACACATTTTTTAATATTAAATAAATTAATTTATTTTTAATATTAAAATCATAAAAAATACACATTTTTTATGATTTTACGTGAATTATTATTAAGAATTGACACTATTTCATGAACACAAGAAGGAAGGAAGTAGCAACCCGGTATTAACACAAAATAAAAGCTTTTTTAATTTGCTAAACAAAAAGGTAAAACACCACCCCCCCCCCCCCCCCCCGAAATCATAAGATACCTTACATTGTCCTATGTGGCCCTTGACCAGAAAAGTGTGACGACCGCTGCGCTAGAGGCTTGATTTAAAAAGAAGAAGATGGAGAGATACGAAATTAGGCATGTTAGAGGAGAGCGCTAACATTTACAGCGACAAAATCGATGCGAAAATTGCGAAAATGTTTAATTTAACGACTCGTTTAAAACAGAGCAAAATTTTTGTTGGGACTGTCTCAAGTATAATTTATAGAAACATTGTGAATTTTTTCGTACATATAACTTTTAAAATAATCGAAACAGACTGGAAAAAAATAATTTTCGGAGCATACTTTGCGATTTTTTTCTATCGAGGGAATTTCGTATAATTTGCGTTTCGGCGTGGTGTATGTGATGTATAGATATTATTCTGACCGGTCAGTGGTTGAGTGGACATAGCGCTTGGATCCCATCCGGGCGTCGCGTGTTCAATTCCTCGGCTGGCTAAGTCCTCCATTACAACACAAGCAATATTTTCGGCTTTCTGTGGTGGTAGTAGGAGATTTTCAAACATTGTTGGGTTATTCGTAACCCGGGAATGTTTGTCTTTCTTTTTTAAAAAAAAAATTATCTTTGGGAATAACATATATTTTTTTAAGAGCTTAAAAACTTTAAATATTTAAGGTGGATTTGCAAGAAATCGGTAGAAATTCGGGTAGCGGACCCTTAAGAGAAAACATGGTGGCGTTTTGTCAATACAATTTCCATTAAGGGTTTTGACTCTAGTGCAAATATAATATTATATATAAAGTAAAGTAATCGACCATTAACTTGATTTTGTTAATGAGTTACTTCTTGCAGGAGTTAGTCAATTCTAGAATTCCTTAAATTAGCTTGGTTTGAACGCCATCAACAGAATGTCGTAGGTCACCCCAATAGAATAACATATATAATACAAACTAGACAAGGTTTTTCTTTTAAATCAAAACGAACAGACAGAATATTTTCTTGTAACGCAGTTGGTAAAATACACTTTAAAATCGGTTCAGTTTCGGAGGAGAAAATGGAGAATGAAAGACCTCGATTTTGATTTTGACGATTTAATTTAGGTATTATCAGCCTGTTGTGCAGTTGTCTCTTTCGCTCAGTATTCGGGGACAGTGACAGCAACACTTTGGTAAAATACTTATCCTACTAATATTATAGAGGCGAAAGTTTGTATGGATGTATGTGTATTTTTACTCATTCACGCAAAAACTACTGAATGGAATTTAATGAAACTTTACAATAATAAAGCTCACACATCAGAATAACATGTAAGCTATAGCTCAGAGTTCTGACATTATGAAATTTGTGTAAAAAAAATTGCCATAGGTGGCACGATTAGTAAGATATGTATAATTATTTATTCGATTCAAATTATTAGGGGAGTAAATTAAATAAATGCGGGAGGGGGGGGAGGGGGAGGGAGGAGGGGGAGGGGGAGGGGGGAGGGGGAGGGTGGAGAGGCGAAAGGATTAAAGTGGGGACGAAGGGGTCAGAGAGAGGAGGGAGAGGAGGGGAGGATGGTGAGGGGTTGGTGGGGTGGAGAGGGAGGTGGGAGTGGGGAGTGGCGGGAAGGGATGGAGGGGGTGGGTGGTAGGGGTGTGGGGGATGGAGGAGGCGGAGTGCGAACCCCCTAATACCATGCGAGTGTAGCCGCGGGAAAAAGCTACTTATTCAGATTTGCGTTCGGCCGATGGAAAATGCTGCATTTAAAATCTCACTTAGGCGCAATAAAAAATTGCTTTCGTCGTGTGGGATGACAGCAGACAGCCATTTACAACAATTAATTCCTCATTATGACATTTTGTATTGAAATTTTGAATGCAGTGCTTTCCATCTGCCCGAATGCAAATACTTGTCTTTTGTAGTAATTAAGGTGAATCAAAAGTGTTTTTAATAAGAAAAATATCCGTTATATGTCTGCCCAGTCATCCTGAACGTTTGCCAAAATTTCAGTTTACGGTGACTTTCTGAAATTCGGTTAGGTTAGGCGATGGGCTATTTTTTTCATAACTTTTAATTACTTCTCAAAGAGGTGTTGAGTTGACTTGATTCTGAGAACCAAATATATTATAAACACTAAGTAATAATTTATAAACTAATTATATACAAATATTATTTTTTTTAAATGAGCATTCTCAAAGATGACAAAGGCTATGAGGGATAATATTTTCCGCAGGGCCTCTTGTGTGGGGATAATTTAAAGAAAAAAGTATTTTGGTCTCAAATCTAAATTTAAGTTTTGTAAAAGTTTAGCAACGACCCACGCCGACACGCCCAAAGTACAAAGTCTGACACGTCATTGATTACGCCCTACAGAAGAGACCACCCGGGGGCCAGAACAATATCTAATCAATATCTCTACATATTATAAATTAAAGTCCCCCGCGTCGTCTGTTTGTCTGTCTGTCTGTTCGCGATAAACTCGAAAACTACCGAACGGATTTTCATGCGGTTTTCACCAATAGATAGAGTGTTTCGTGAGGAAGGTTTAGGTATGTAATTTATTAAAGATTTGTGTAAATTGGTTGAAACATAACTATAATTGTTAGAAGTCTCGGAAAAAGTCAAGTGTCCTGGTAGCTTTCATCATAAACGCTGCCTAATCCTTTTGGGATATAACAAAACAGTATATGGTGGGATATTCTTATTTTATAGATCTACAAAAAAGTCCGCGATGGCATACATCAATCTTTTACGGATAGCTTACTATACCCATTCTATCTTCTAAAAAAATGGGCACGTACAGTGGGATAATTGGAAAGTTATTTAGACGGATACAGTATTATTAATCCTTATTAACTTAAATACGTTAGTTACCCCAAGCATTTCATTCACATTATTATAATCTTTCACACCATCTCTACGTATTATAAATTAAAGTCCTCCGCGGCGTCTGTCTGTCTCTTCGCGATAAACTCAAAGACGGCGATGGTTACAAAGGTTGGATTTAACAAAGTGTTTTATTAGCCACAGCAACGCGTGGCCGGGTCAGCTAGTATATTATAAAAGAAAGTCCAAAAAAACGTGCGGCCTGCAAAAACACAGAAACGAGTTCCGGTACGATCAAGGGAGTTATATGGTATGGCAGATCTCTATCCCCCCCCCACCCTAGGACGAGGGGTCCCATTTTTACCTAAAGGGCGTGATAAAAGAACATAAAAGAGCTTGAAGTTTCACCATCCAGAAATTTCAAGAACAGTCTTCCGGAAAGTTCTAGAAGGTTCGATAAAACTCTAGAAAGCTCTGGAAGGAGTGATGGAGTATGTCGGTGAGCTTGTAAATGCTAGGAGAAATGGAAGGAGAAAGTTCTAGAAGCTTTTAGAAATGAGTAGCGGTGTGTCTAGATTGTTAGATAATCTTAATTTTAATCAATATGTGTTATAAAAAAAGTATTCGAGAGCATTCCACAAAATTCCAGAACATCCCGGAACGTGTGGAATGTTCAGGAAAAGGGAATCGGGAAAATCATTGTGGAACATTCCAGAACACTTGAATCTTGACCTTTGCGAAGCCGGGTACCCCAGCTAGGGCATTTTTCGCAGGGCCTCTTGTGTGGAAATAATAAAAAAAAATTAAGTATTTCGGTCTCAAATCCAAATTAAAGTTTTGTAAAGGGCCGCACAACTGTTCGTTTTAAAGTCAGACATGTTCAGCACGCAACACGCCCCATGTACCAAGCACAACGCCAAACAACGCCACGCCCAAAGTACAAAGTCTGAAACGGGCCGCCAGAACAGTACCTAATTATAAATAAAATGATAAGATCAACTTACTGGTTGAGTTGAATGTGAACTCTTGCCACTCGGTTCCAGAACTGCTTCCAAATTACAAATCTAATAATAACTGATCACTGCAAGATAGATTGCTGTTGGTTCAAGAGTTACTGACCACTGAGCACTGAGCACTGAGGACTGGCCACTGAGCACTGAGGACTGGACTCCTGGACTGACTAGCGACTATTGCCAATCCAATGATCCCGGAGCGGTTTAATAATAAGAATCGCGAATCGGAGTGGGAACAATGACGTCAACATTATTATAAATATATTCACGTATACTAAACATAATGACAGGGGTGTATTGGAAGGAAACTTTATTTTGTCTTCTGGCTGACAGTCAAATGGGCCACAGTTATAATGGGATGCAGGATATTTGACATGCACATTCATAATATATAATTTCGCGAGGTTATTTGCTGCCAGGCCCTGCAGGCGGTCTTTTGATAAGGTTCGCACAATTTTTAAAATATATTTTTTACATTGGTTCCACGTAGGAGGCTCTGAGTAAAATAATTCCCTTCAGGGACCATGTCATATAGGGGCATGCTGTGTAGAGAGGCTTTTAAGAAAAGGAAGGAGATGAAATTCTGGGGAGGAAAAAAGGATGAAGGGTGGGTGAAACTCTGGGGGTCAGTGTCTCCAAAATTGACGGGCGCATGAATCCTTTCCCCTCACTGCGGTGCAAAGCGATGGGCTGAGAGAGTCCGGCTGGAGAGATCAAAAGGCCTCCCTCAACCGGTCTCTCCCGATCCGGTCTGCCACTTAGTAGGTGGGCAGACGCGTCCGCCGCCAAGATCGGACCCAAACCGGCACCTCTGCTAAGCCAACAAACATAGCGAACTGATACCCACACCCATCTGTTTTTTTTGCAAAATTCAATTTTTATAAGTAATCCTTCAAAAATCGACATATTTTGTGAGATGGTAAAAATATTTCCGTTTTGCAATAAAATACAAACATATTGAATATTTCTGAACATATCCGAAACCTAAAAACTGTTCTTAAAGGTGATAAAATACGTTTTAAAATTCTAATATTAGAAATAAAAATATGATTTTTTAAATGATTTTTAATATAAAAATTACAAAAAAGGGTAAAAAACGGCTCACCTCTTTTTTTAATTAAAATCACTTATACAAAAAAAAAATAAAAACATACTTTATTGGACAACTTTATTACAAACTTTATTGTAATATCCCTTTTTTGTGGTTCCATGTAAAAATAATTAATAATAAATTCCCAAAGTTTCATTTCTTTTTCAAAATACAATCTGAAATTTTAGTTTCATAAAGGAACATTTTACTTCTTTTGTAGTTGTTTCGATAGCTGATTGGAAGCCTGTTACTTTCTTTCGCGGAGTTCGGAATCTCCACCTATCACTGTTGGAATGGAAAAAGGGATGAAGGGGAAAAAATGGGATGTCCACCGAAAACAAGATGAAATCCTACCTTGCTGATGACGTCCTGGGTCCCACACTTCATGCACTCAAGATAACTCGCGGTTGAAAGCATATATTTTGCGCGGATCCGGGTTTTGACTATAAGCGACGAGACACCAAAGTATTTGGGCTGCCGTCCGCGCGGTGTTGAAATTGTACTGATTTCACGGTCAGGAATCACTCTTGAACCGGTGACAATAGCAAGATGGATGTAACAGGATAGGTAGGTAAGACGGGAGGGATAGATGGGAGTAGGTACAGATTTGCCCGAACAGTAGTTAAATTTTATATTTGAATACAAAGTGTGGAACATAATTTTCTGTTTCTGAAATAATTGTTTCTCATTGTTTTCTAACTGATTTTACCATAGACATCCAAATGGATAAACAAGAAGTTACAGATGAGGGGTAAAACCAAACTATGGAGGGCAAAGAGGGGAAAGATGACTGTGATTCGTTATACAATCAATCTGACAGTATATAGGCATCTCGCATTACAATATCACCATTTAGTTCTTAAAAGCAAAATCTGCTTTGAATGAATAGACCTTTTTACATGGGAGCGCGAATTGCTTGCCACGTTAATAACATATTTGCTAAGGTCAAATGCTCGCCCCAAAAAGACCCGCCCCAATACACATAGCAATATTTTGTTGCCGTGTTTAGTTAAAACACTTTTACAAATGTTTCATAATTTACTTACCCCTGTAACCAGCGACGAGCACACTGAAGAACCGCTAACATTCGCTATGTGCACATTGATATGTAGATATATTGTATAGCACAAGCTACCGTTTTGGCGTGATATTTCGTTAAATGTATGGATGTTAGCTTCTCGCTGTTCACGGCAAGAATGATAACGTCACACATTTTAGATTCAAGCGAGGCTCTATCCCCTCCCCATGGAGCGAGCCGGTTCCAAGGAGGAGCTCCAGCCGGCGCCATGTGGAGGGGGAAATAATACGTTTTTATCACTTAGGGCAGGTCCAGATTTATTCATATGTCCGTGGATTTTACTAAACAGTGGTTTTACTAAAAAATTGTACAGCTTTTCAATAGTCCAGTTGATTAGTCAGAAATCTTCATGTGTCCTATTTATATATGTGAAAATCAAAATATGCTTGCTTGTATTTGAGTATATGAGCTGTGTATGCGTTGCTAAACCATTCATCCGATTGCGATGAAACTTTGGGGATTTGATGTGTGCATGCCCCTGATGGTTTCTATACATAAAAGTGATCTCTGGCATTATGAAATTTGATTTAAAAAATTGCAATAGATTGTACGTGAGCTGTTTGAAAACTGTATGTGCCGGAACTGATATATGGAATGCGGGTGGGAGAGGGAACTCAGGAGGGGGGTTCGCGGGACAGGGGAATTGGATGCGGGAGTGGAAGGGAAGGCGGAAGGGGAACGGGACACGTAGGGAGGAACAATTTATTTATAAAGTGGCATAGCAACTCATGCCGGGAACTCGCCAGTAAACTCGCGTAAACACCACCAAATCAATTATAATGCACTAAAACTTTTAATAGTAAATTAAACTAAATCTTGATGTTTTCTGGGTCACTAGTAATAGGATGTTCCAAATTGTCATTCAAAATGACCGTTGTGTCTCCCGGTGTTGTTTTATAGCTTGTTTAATTTGTAAAACACAGACACGTGAAAATAGTATTTGATTTATGGCGAACATTAAAAACTGTCAAAAGAAGCGAAGCTAGCAGTCCACAATGGAGTCCTTGTACCTACCCTGATGTATGGCAGTGAGGCATGGAACTGGCAGAGGAAGGATAAAAGTAAACTGAATGCTGTTGAAATGAGATCCCTAAGACGTATGTGTGGTAAAACAATGTATGGTCGTGTGAGAAATGTGGATATCCGCAAAGAATGTAAGCATAACGAGTAAGGTTAAGAAAGGGACCCTCAGATGGTTTGGGCATGTAGAGCGAATGAACGAAGAAAGTAGAGTAAGAAGAATATACGACGCGAATGTGAATGGTAGAAGTCGGGGACGCCCGAGGAAGACATGGCACGATCAAGTGAATCAGATACTTGAGTCGGGCCATGTCAAAAGTCAGAATAATAGAAGAGTATGTATGAGACGATGTATGAATGTGAGTGAGGCAAAGAGTGTGTGCCAAGACCGAGTTGTTTGGCGGTCCGTCCTCTCTGCCTACCCCTGCGGAAAACGGCGTGATGTTTAGTTAGTTAGCGAACATTTGAATATTGTTTTTGTCATTATCTCAAAAGTTGGAATTTGGAGATGTCCGAGTATTATTATTATTTATTAACAAATATAAATAAATAAAATTAATAATAATAATAATTATTATTATTATTTAAAATTATAATAAATTATTATTATTAATAATAATTTATTAATAATAACTTATTATAATTATAAATAATAATTATTATATAATAATAATTTATGTTTAATTCACCAAAGTTTGGTAATTAAACATAACTTGATTGATTGCCGTAATGTAGTACCTTATTATGAATATGAACCAAATTCATTTATAGAAAATGAATTTTATAAAATATATTATGATAAAACTATACTAACAGACAGAACAATTATTCATAATAGACCTGATATAGTTTTACATGACAAAATTAAAAAAATAACTTATATCATTGATGTAGCTATTCCAAATTCCTGTAATATTCAAAAAACTGTTTCTGAAAAAATTAGAAAATACACAGATTTAGGAAATGAGATTAAAAGAATTTGGCATTCTCGGACTATAAAAATATTACCATTTGTTATTTCGGCCACTGGCATAATACCTAGGAATCTGATTCAAAATTTAAGCATATTAGATTTGTCAAAGAATTTGTATATAAAAATGCAAAAAGCAGTAATTTTAAATACATGTAGGATTACAAAAGATTTTTTAAATATTTATATTGAGGGATCAGTAGGATTTATAGGTTCAATTAGAAATGCCACAGAGCCGAACCCTCTGATATGAAAATATCTGGAGTCGGTGAATTATATTCCCATTTGGTCTCTAGTGGGTTGACATGTTGTTCTTGTATTGTTTTGTATTTATAATACTTATATAGTGCAATTGCATAACGTGGATTCACTAGATGATCATTTGGGGAAGTGTATGAAAGGGTTTAGTTTTTCCTTCTTTTTTTTTTTTTTTTTTTTTTTTTTTTGGGGGGAAAATTTAACCCGGACATTTAAATCTGGTGCGTAAAAATTAATAATAATAATTATAATTATTATTATTAATTTTATTTATTTATATTTGTTAATAAATAATAACAAATATAAATAAATAATTATAATACCAATATATTATTATTATAATAATATATTATATTATTAATAAATTTATATTTGTTATTATTAATAAATAATAACAAATATAAATAAATAATTATAATACCAATATATTATTATTATAATATATTAGTTTTTATTATTTTATAATTATAATATATTATTATTATTTATTAACAAATATAAATAAATAAATATATATAACATAAATCTTCCGGGAAAAGATACATGCCGCTAACGGGACTTGAACCCGTATCTTTTCTCGGAAGATTTTTTTCATGTAGATGAGTGTTTCAGGCTGACAAATAATTATTGCTTTTAATAATTGTTACCCTTTGTGCTATGCATAAAAATCTTGTCTTAAACGTTAGTTTATCAATAAAAAATAATATATAATTTATTTTTTATTATAACTAACTTGGCTAATCAGCTGGATGATCAATATATTATACCCAAAGTTGTTTGCGTGGTAATAAATGCCCGTGCAGTGTTCCGGCCCTGTCCTAATAACCAGTATTAACTAGAAGTAGTAGCCGGTGCTTGGATTCTGCGAAATCATCAGTCATTGAGTTATTACACCGCTGACCCATGCAATACGTTGATAACATTTTATATGGTTGAGTTTGAATAAGACAAAAATAAAACAGACATCCTGTAACGACGATACATTATTGCTCAACAGAACAGTAGATAGTAGATAGTTAGTTAGTTAGAACAGTAGATAGATAAGAAAGAATTCAGCGTAGTGGAGATATATTTCATTTGGCACTAATAATATTAGTCAATCTTATATCTATCAAAAAATATCAAAAAGTTTATCATTTTTGTTTCGAATAACTATTACAGTGAAATAATTAGTTTAGATCTTCATCCGTTCATGCCTCGTACTTATGTCAGTCCCAGCGTGAGATCGTACCTACGTCTAGACACATTTTATATTCCCAAGAACAATACTAATTATCTTGAAAATGTTTTTATAAGAAGAAACTACACCACCTTTAATAGATTATACCCAGACATTGATGTGTTACATCAGCAGTGGTCCAGCGGTAAGGCGCTTGACTCGCACACCGAAGGTCGCGGGATCGAATCCCGGCGTGGCAATAAATTTTATTTGATTAATTTGTGTTGTTTCACAATTTATTCATTTTATTATAGCATACTAGCAGACCCGGCCACACGTTGCTGTGGCTAACGAAACACAACGCCATTACTCAACCTTTATAAAATCCACACCACTCGCTTGCCAGCTGCCCGCTGTCTGAATTGAATATTTGAATTTCTCGGCTTTTCTCTACTATAATAAGCACGTTTTAAACATTTTAACCTTTCTCTTGAATCACTCTATCTATTAGTGAAAACTGCATGAAAATCCGTTGCGTAGTTTAAAATTTAAAAGATCTATGCGCACATACATTTTGAGCGGCTTCATTTTATACTATGTAGTGATTTTGGGCACGTTCCAGAGTGGAAGATACTCTCAGTATCGCCCTGGCGTAAAACCACCATTCAGAATTGAAACGTTGCTTGAAATGGCATTAGCCGTGTTTGGTGACCAGATCTGAATAGCCAGGTACTTCCCCACCTTCCTCTTTCCTATCTCCTTCCCCTCCCCCCTACCTTCAGCCTCACAACATACCCCAATGGGGAATCCATAGTCTAACTGGCTTCAGACGGGAGCAGTTGGGACTCTTGTGCAGTGTTCATTTATAAAAAAAGCAACACAGGCGAGAAATAATGGGTGAGACTGTATTGAAGAAGATGACGTCGCATCGATGCCTACGTGCGTAAAGCTGTTGACGACATCGATGCCTACGTGCGTCTACGAGGGACTAAATCGCCCGGCAAACGGCACTACATTTGAACACTTTACGAGCACTAGACGTTTTTGAAAGAAAAGTTTTGAGGCGCATCTTCGGACCGGTTCTAGAAAATGGATTTTGGCGCAAACGTTAAAAAAATGGCTCTATACTTTGTTTAAGGAGCTAAACGTCGCAAAATTTATAAAATTGGGAAGACTTCGATGGCTGGGTCATGTGGAGAGAATGACCGAGCTTCAAGCACCAAAGTCCCTGCTGAACTCAAGACCAATAGGGCGAAGGAGCCTGGGAAGACCAAGACTAAGATGGAGCGACAACGTCCTCAAAGACATATCTATCTTGGAGCTTCCAAACTAGAGAGAGCTGGCACAAAACCGAGATGAGTGGAGGAAGACTCTTGAGGAGGCCAAGACCCACCAGGGGTTGTAGAGCCAATAGTGATGATGATGACGAGAAGAAAAGCTAAAATCAGGTACAAACAGAGATCTCCCCAAGGAATACATTCAATATTGTGTTTAGTTCCCCCCAAACATTTGTTGCTCAAAAAGAGCATGCGTGTTCAATTGTTGGCATTGAGCATGCTCAATCAATTTTGTAAAGTTCCCTGTTATATTAGTAGAATTCTGTCTCTTTGCACGTAGGCTCTACACAGTGGCTTAGCTATGAGGGGCGGTGGGGCGGCCCGCACCAAATCGTGGCAAAAATTACGAAATATTGACACAAAAATATTTTACTATGAACTCGGTCTGTTATTTATATTTTCTTAGCTTTATGGCTCGGTCCGTCCCAATTCCCCAAAAATTCAGTTATTTTATTTTCGTTCCCAGCTCTAACTATTGTTCGGTTGGGTATTCCCCTGAAATGTTCGTCGCTTATCACCTGTTTCATTCTCATTTCTTTTGCATATTGTGACTGACGTGAACTGGTGAAAGGAATTATTTCCTATTAGTTGTTGAAAAAGTTTTTATTCTGTTAGTTTTTTAAAAGTATTGAAAGACATCTTTCAAAAAACAAGGAAAGTGGATTGGATACTTCATTTTTTGATTCCATGCTAACTCAGAATGAAACCAACTCAGAAACATTTCAGAAAGGTCATTAAGCGTATTATTTCCCTCTCCCCATACCGATTCCTTGGAACCGGCTGGGATTGAGTATGGCTTCACGTGAATCTAAGAAATGTGACGTCATCATTCTTCTGCGAGCCAGCGTTGAGTGTTCATCGGTGCATTTTACGAAATAACACCGCAAAAAACATGGTTTGTGTTTTGAAAACGTGTAAATATATACTATCACTCGAGATACATGGCGTGTGCTTGTCGATGTTTACGGGGTAAGTAAATTATGAAACATTTGTAAAAGTATCCTAACTAAATACGGCAATAAAATATTGGAGACTGAAAATAAACGAACTTAACTTTGCCGTATATTATAGACTTGGCAAATTTGTTCAATACGCGGCGAGCAATTCGCGCTCCCATGTAAAAAGGTCTATTCATTCAAAAGCAGAGTTTACTTTTAAGAACGAAATGGTGATGTTATAATGCGAGATGCCTATATACTGTCATATTGAGTTATCGACGAATCACATATCTCCAAAGTCATCTTCCCGTTCTGCGCCCCGCTGTAGTTGGTGTCTACCCCTCACCTTTATGTTCTGATCTACCAATATTCATATGTCTATGTATTTAACCATTTTTTAAATATTTTTTATCATCACTCTTAATGACCTCTCTGAGGTGCTTCTGAGTTGGTTTCATTCTGAGCTGTCCAGCCACCTTTTTTTTGTAATGAACGAATGCAAATAAATCAGAATCGATCGATAACCGACTGAAAAAAATGATCAATCATCCGAATTTTTTCCGTATTTCATTGTTGTGTGACATAAATAAATTAATAAGTAATTTTAAGGAATTAAAAATTTTTTTTACACATTTCACTAACTAATAATGTTTTTATTTTTTATGAAGTCGAAATTTGCGGTTTGAATTTCTCAACGTCAACTTTAATAAGGGGGTGACACCACGTCATCCGCACCGGGTGCACCCACGCTAGCTACGCCACTGGATTTACAAAGCAGCAATAAATTACAAGAATGTGTGCAAACATTAATTTGTCATGTGGTCACCTATTTAAATAAACAAACACAATAAGAAAACACTTTTAATACAAATTTCATAATGCCAGAGCTCACTAGTGGTTAAATAAAAACCTTATCATGACAATAAGGAACACAAAAAAAAGAATTATCCAATTTCTTGCAGTCGTTAGGAAGTTATGCGCTTAGCAACACATTCAGCAATTCATTTTTATATTATCTTCTAATATATAAAATTCTCGTGTCACGGTGTTTGTTACCATACTCCTCCGAAACGGCTGGACCAATTTTGATGAAATTTTGTGTGCTTATCTGGTAGGTCTGAGAATCGACCAACATCTATTTTTCATACCCCTAAAAGTAAAGGGTGTTCCACTCCGAAGAAAATTATTTTCCCCATACATTTTGTATGGAACGAATTCTCCTATTTTGAAAGAACTTCAGCAATATTGTAAGGGTTATAATATTGAACTGTGCGTGAATAAAGGGTGTTCCACTCCGAAGAAAATTATTTTCCCCATAAATTTTGTATGGAACGAATTCTCCTATTTTGAAAGAACTGCAGCAATATTATAAGGGGTATAATATTGAACTGCGCGTGAATAAAGGGTGTTCCACTCCGAAGAAAATTATTTTCCCCATACATTTTGTATTGAACGAATTCTCCTATTTTTAAAGAACTTCAGCAATATTGTAAGGGGTATAATATTGAACTGTGCGTGAATAATGGGTGTTTCACTCCGAAGAAAATTATTTTCCCCTTACAATATTGCTACTGATATTTTTAATGAATGATTGTCCGTGGTACCATATGCACCTCTGTTGAGTAAAACATTCATAGATCTTAATTATATGGAACGCGGGAGGAGGGTTGGCGGGACGAGAGAGCGGTAAAGGGAAGAGGGAAGGCGGGGAAGGTGGAAAGCGGGGAAGGTGGAAGGCGAAGGCGAGAGGGGGAGGGGAACCTGGGAGGGGGAGGGAAACCTGAGAGGGGGGAGGAGAACTTGGGAGAAGGGTTTGCGGGACGGAGGAAGGGGGGGGAGTGGAGTGGGGAGAGGGAAGGTGGAGGTGACGGAGTGGGAACGCGAGAGGGGAAGAGGACGCAGGAGAAGAAGGGGAGACGGAAGGGAAACGGGACGAATGGGAAAAGACACTCAGGGAGAAAAAATTTCTTTATTAAATGGCATAGCAACGCAAGCCGGGACCAGCTATAATTATAATAAATCTCTGAAATGAAACGCATTTTTTTACATAAGCTCCACACAGGAGGCCCTGAGGAAAATAATTTCTCTCAGGACCTATGTTATCTTAGGGGATGCTGTGTGGAGGATCTTTTTAAGGAATGGGGAGGATAGAAAGTTCTGGGAAGGAAAAAGGTATGAGGGGTGGGTAGGAATCTGGGGGTCAGTGTGTCCGGGAGTGCCGGACGTATGAATCCATCCCTCCAACTGCGGTGCAAGGCAATGGGTCGAGAGAGTCCGGCTGGAAAGGTCAAAAGGCCTCCCTCAACCAGTCTCTCTCGATCTGGCCCGCTACGCAGCAGGTGGGCAGGCGCATCAACTGCTAAGACCCGGACATAGGTCACCTCATGAACCCGGGCACCCCTGCTAAATCACCAAAAGTAGCGAACCACTTGGGGTGATCTATGACAGAGGTTTTGGTGATTCAATAAATGGTTCCCGGGGCGGCGGCACCCTTATCCGCCTCCCGAATTCCCGTAAGTAATTGTAAAAGTAAGAAAATCACAAAAATATTAATCCGTACACAACGCCATCTCTGATACTGACAAAAACAAAACACGGACGCATTGATAATTGCTTAGGCGCATCAACTGCTAAGACCCGGATATAAGTCACCCCATGAACCCGGGCAACCCTGCTAAATCACCAAACGTAGCGAACCACTTGGGGTAATCTATGACAGAGGTTTTGGTTATTCAATAAATGTTTCCCGAATTCCCGTAAGTAATTGTAAAAGTAAGAAAATCACAAAAATATAAATCAGTACACAACGCCATCTCTGATACTGACAAAAACAAAACACGGACAGTGGCGCATTGATAATTGCTTCATTGCGTAATTTTTAACTTAATAAAAAAACAGAATTTTATTCAACAGCTATTGATTCTGAGGCGGTACGAAGTTCGTCGGGTCAGCAAACGTTGTTTTTCCATAATTAGTAGTAATATTTCTAGAAATAATGTATATGGCAAAACAACGTTTTCCGGGTCAGCTAGTAGTATTATATGATTTGAAATATGCGTTGTTCAATACAATTATTTTTTAAATTTTAACAAATCTGCTAACGCCCAACGTTTCAACCTTTTTATAATAAAAATATACAAATTTTCCCAAAATTTAAAAGACGTCTTTAGTAGATAAGATAACAATGTGCACTTTTAGAATAACCGCGACGGTAAAATAGTCAATAAACATCACGGGCGCGTAGCCAGGTTTTAGTTTCGGGGGGGGTTCAAGAAAATAAAACTCAAAACTCGTGTCGGGGGGGGGGGGGGTATTGTTGGACTTTGTTTTGGGTCTTTACATATGAATTGGCGTTTTGCCGTACTGGCAACTTTGATCTCAAATATCTTCTCTTTGTTTAGGAATTCCAAATTAAAATTTATACAGCTATTTACTCATGTATTTGTGTTTCGAAAATTATAATTCACTTCTTTTTTCCTTAATTTTTTTTTCTTTTCGTCACTTAGTTTACAAAATGGAAAACTTGAAATATCGCGTTATTTACAAGTACGACTTCCACCGTGGCACCAGTGCTGCAGAAACGGCTCGAAGGATTAATGATGTGTATGGCGACGGTGCCGCAAAAGAAAACACAGTGCGTTTTTGGTTCCAACGTTTTCGTTCTGGAAATTTCGACCTGCAGTACAAGCCCCGTGGACGGCCGGAGACCAAAGTTGATAATGAAGAATTGAAGGCTATTGTTGAAGCTGATCCATCGCAAACCACGTCCGAGTTAGCTACAGGCTGCGGTGTTAGTGATAAATTTGTTTTAATCCACTTGAAGCAAATTGGGAAGGTGAAAAAGATTGAAAGGTGGGTACCTCACGAATTAAGTGAAGCAAATCAACAAACGCGCGTTGATTGCTACGTTGCATTACTCACAATAATGAAGGGATTTTAAATCAATACCTGTGATGAAAAGTGGATCCTGTACGATAATCGGAAGCGCTCATCGCAATGGTTGAACCCTGCCGAACCAGCCAAACCATGCCCCGATAGTTTCGATATTTCAAGTTTTCCATATTGTAAACTAAGTGACGCAAAGAAAAAAAACAATTCAGGAAAAAACATATGGACTATAATTTTCGAAACACAAATACATGAATAAATAGCTGTATTAATTTGAATTTGAACCTAACCAAAGAGAAGATATTTGAGATCAAAGTTGCCAGTACGGCAAAACGCCAATTTCATATGTAAGGATCTAATATTTCTAACAATTTGTGTTGAAAACTTTTATTTTCTATCTACATTGGTTACTTATTTTTTTTATTATTTTTTTTTAATAAAATTAAAGTAACAATTGTAGGTATATAGAAAATAAAACTTTTCAAAACAAAATACATAATAAACGTTAGTTGTACATGTAATAACATTTTAAGCAGTCATATTTTTCAAATAATCACATTTATAATGCAAGTACGTATTCACCTGACTGTAACCTGTAACACTAATCCTGTTATATTTTGTATATTTTTTTAAAGAAATGCCCAAAAATGTTTTAAAATCTCCCACTACCACAACAGAAAGCCGAAAATGTTGCCTGCGTTGTGATGGAGGACTTAGCCAGGGAAGCCCGGGTGAGACCCAGGCGCTAGGCCCACTCAACCACTGACCGGTCTGTTGTTTATGTTATGTCTATTGTCCGATGTTTATTAAACACTTTTTGCTAAGTGAAATAATAATTTCAAAGTACGTATACACTTACCACTGACTAGAAATGGAAATTAGAAACGGAATTCCAAATAAAAATCACTTTGAAAAATAAAAATCAACCGCTATCACCGAAAAAACGGAACTTGCCAGTTAATTTTTTGTTTTCTTTCAGAGGTCCCCATTTATCTTTTTAGATACGTAATAACATTTTGAGATGTCAGTGTTAAAAAAAAACATTCCCTTAACTCTCCTTATTTTAATATTATTAATGTTGATATCTTAACTTTTCGGGGGGGGGGGGGGTTGAACCCCCACCCCCCCCCCCCCCTGGCTACGCCCATGATAAACATACGTTCCTAGTTCCTACAAAATAATTCTACTTAATAAAACATAAAATTGCTGTAAATGTTGACTGGTTAGAGATAAATTTGCATATGTATATATATTATAAAAGGAAATTAAATTTTATACAATTTACTTTGAACGGTTTTTTTCTTTGGTGAATATTTTAGACGATAGGTATGAAATAATGTTTGAAAAAAAATGTGAGGTAAAATGATTTTTTCGAAAATATCTACATTTGTGGAGCGTATTATATATTCTAAATATATTCTAAGGGGAAATTAAATTTTATACAGCTTCCATTGAACGATTTTTTTCTCTGTCGAATATTTTAGACCAGTGTTCCGCAAACTTTTTGTGTTCAAGGTACATCTACCAAATCAAGAAATTTTAGAGGAACACCAAAAAAAAACAATTTTCATTTAATTTTTATTATTATTTTTTATTTATTTATAAGTACATGTTACATGATTAATACATTTACTTGAGAGGATACATTAGGTCACCATACTACTGTATCATGGTGACCAATTATTAAAATCAATATAATATGAAAATATTAATTATTATAAGCAATAATTGTCAGCCTGAAACACTCATTTACATTGAAAAATCTTCCGAGAAAAGATTTGCCGCCAACGGGACATGAACCCGTGTCCTTCTGATTGCCGGGCGGATGCTCTGACCACTGAGCTAGGCGGCTTATCTAATACCCGCCAAATAATTCAATATGTATTGGTGTTTCATTCAACAATTACTGATTATTTCATTTTTCCTCCTGAAAACAACCAACTTTATTTTTGTGAGGGAGGTATTGTTAGTACTAAATCTCTCGCTAGGTGGCGTCGAGACAAATTATGTGTAAATTTTTTGGTGAAATACTTTTAACTTTGTTAAATATTAATTATTTTTTTAAATTTATAAACTAACGTTTAAGGCAAGATTTTTATGCATAGCACAAAGGGTAACAATTATTTATAAGCAATAATTGTCAGCCTGAAACACTCATCTACATTGAAAAATCTTCCGAGAAAAGATACTTGCCGCCAACGGGAGGTACTCAAGAAAGAGTTCGTATATTCCACAATAAATAATACAAAAAGCCAATATTTTAGTGTACGTTTTGAAAAGTGAACACATGTTCTACTTAATTTAGTCTTGTCAATTTTGTAGGATAAAAAATACATGTTCACTGATAGTTTCTGTGATAACGATTTTATTTATGTCGCTTCTGGTGTTTGCAGTCAAAACATGTCTAGCATTAAAAAAAATATATATATATACTAGCTGATCCGGCGAACTTCGTACCGCCTCAGAATCAAAACTTGTTGTCAACTTATTAGCTGAATTGATCTAAATTGTTTCTCCCTGCGTATACCATACCTTGATCTAAATTGTTTCTCCCTGCGTATCCTTTCCTCTCTCGCGTTCCCTCTCCCTCTCCCCACTCCACTTCCCCCCTTCACTTCCCCCCTCCCCCCTCCGCCCTCCCCCCTCCCCCCACCCCCCCCCCCTCAACCCCTCCCCTCTCCCCCCTCCCCCTCCCCCCTCCCCCCTCCCCCCTTCCCCCTCCCCCCTCCCCCCCCTCCCCCCCCCCCTCCCCCCTCCCCCCCCCCCCCCCCCCCCTCCCCCCTCCCCCTCCCCCCTCCCCTCCCCCACCCCCGGTTCTCAGTTCAATATTATACCCCTTACAATATTGCTGCAGTTCTTTCAAAATAGGAGAATTCGTTCCATACAAAATGTATGGGGAAAATAATTTTCTTCGGAGTGGAACACCCTTTACTTTTAGGGGTATGAAAAATAGATGTTGGTCGATTCTCAGACCTAACAAAAAGATTAAAGATTAAATTAAATTATTAAAGACCTACCTACTAAGCACACAAAATTTCATCAAAATTGGTCCAGCCGTTTCGGAGGAGTATGGTAACAAACACCGTGACACGAGAATTTTATATATTAGATATATATATTTATAATACAACTAGGTAGAATTTACCAAACAACGAACGTTAGTGGATTTAACACGGTCTCTGATGGCCATTGTTCCCAATATTAGCGACAGTTTCGGACACAAAAAAATCAAAGTGGTCGTTGAAATTAAGTCCCTTTTCAGTCCACCTCCCAACTCCGTTGTCCAAATTTTGAAGCAAATCGGAAGAGAACTCAAGAAATACATACAAGATGGATGCCGAAATTATGCATTTTTTATTAAATCCGAGTTCAGTGCACATCCAAACACTCTAATCCTGATTTTGAACGAAATCGGTAGAGAACTCAAGAAATACATACAAGATGGATGCCGAAATTATGCATTTTTTATTAAATCCGAGTTCAGTGCACATCCAAACACTCTAATCCTGATTTTGAACGAAATCGGTAGAGAACTCAAGAAATACATACAAGATGGATGCCGAAATTATGCATTTTTTATTAAATCCGAGTTCAGTGCACATCCAAACACTCTAATCCTGATTTTGAACGAAATCGGTAGAGAACTCAAGAAATACATACAAGATGGATGCCGAAATTATGCATTTTTTATTAAATCCGAGTTCAGTGCACATCCAAACACTCTAATCCTGATTTTGAACGAAATCGGTAGAGAACTCAAGAAATACATACAAGCTGGATGCCGAAATTATGCATTTTTTATTAAATCCGAGTTCAGTGCACATCCAAACACTCTAATCCTGATTTTGAACGAAATCGGTAGAGAACTCAAGAAATACATACAAGCTGGATGCCGAAATTATGCATTTTTTATTAAATCCGAGTTCAGTGCACATCCAAACACTCTAATCCTGATTTTGAACGAAATCGGTAGAGAACTCAAGAAATACATACAAGCTGGATGCCGAAATTATGCATTTTTTATTAAATCCGAGTTCAGTGCACATCCAAACACTCTAATCCTGATTTTGAACGAAATCGGTAGAGAACTCAAGAAATACATACAAGCTGGATGCCGAAATTATGCATTTTTTATTAAATCCGAGTTCAGTGCACATCCAAACACTCTAATCCTGATTTTGAACGAAATCGGTAGAGAACTCAAGAAATACATACAAGCTGGATGCCGAAATTATCCATTTTTTATTAAATCCGAGTTCAGTGCACATCCAAACACTCTAATCCTGATTTTGAACGAAATCGGTAGAGAACTCAAGAAATACATACAAGCTGGATGCCGAAATTATCCATTTTTTATTAAATCCGAGTTCAGTGCACATCCAAACACTCTAATCCTGATTTTGAACGAAATCGGTAGAGAACTCAAGAAATACATACAAGCTGGATGCCGAAATTATGCATTTTTTATTAAATCCGAGTTCAGTGCACATCCAAACACTCTAATCCTGATTTTGAACGAAATCGGTAGAGAACTCAAGAAATTCAAGATTTACGCCGAATTTTTCAATTTTGATATTAGATTCGATTTAAGTGCACTTCCGAACTTCTTAATCCCGATTTTGAACCAAATCGGCATAGAACTTAAGAAATTCAAAATGGATGCCCGATTTATGCATTTTGTCATTGGATCCGAGTTTAGTCGTTTAGTGCACATCCAAAGTCCTTAATCCCGATTTATCGGTAAAAAACTCAAGAAATCCAATATGTCCAATTTCGACATTAAATTCAAGTTCATCCCACCTCTTTACTTCTTTGTATCGACTATGATAAAATAAAAATCGAGTGCAGTTTACACGCGGTAGAAGCGAAACTTTACCAAAACAATCTCAACCAATGCTTGAAAAATGAGATTATAATCAAAGCGACCAAGGAGCGCAGACTTCGCGTAATTTCCGTTTCATATCTCAACCAATAGGAGCCTTTAAAAGTGACATCATTATCAAAGGGGCCATTCAAGTACTACGCAACGCACTATGTCTTGTGAAACGTTACTGTGCATCACCAGGAGGGGAGGGGGTTTCGAACAACGCGTTACGTAACATGTTTTTTTTTATTAAAATAAAAAACTAGGGAATTAAAATCTTCCAGGCTGGCAACCCTTTTCGTTTTTGTTGTACGGGGAATCCCTCAACTGTATTGTACGTCATTTTTATTTTATTTTAAGGCTTTCCAAAATACTTCGCGCAACTTAATTGTGACATTTAGGTAAAAATTGTCACTTGGATGTTACGTAACATTAAGGTGGGGGGAGAGGGGGTTACAGAAAAACGTTACGGCGCGTTACATAGGGGGGAGGGGGGATCAAAATTTTCAAAAATTGCGTTATGTAATACTTGAATGCCCCCAAAGCGGTGGATGAACGCTGCTATAGAACTTTCACTTCAAAATCTAGAAAATTATTGTGCCCAACAAAATTATATACATAGACATTACTTATTCGTCTTTTCATCCATTGGATAATCTCGTTGAATTTAATGTTTCAAAGACCCAATCTTGTCTGATTACGTCTAAAAGGGATCGAAATGAAAATCTAGTCTCTTTCAACGGAAGCAATCTTCCGAACAGGCCCTCCATTGATATGCTTGGTGTAACCCTAAGTGACCAGCTCAGGTACGGGGGCTCCATCGAAGCCAGAGTAAAGTTAGCCTCCCAAAAACTGGGCGTACTGTACAGGGCCCGCAGATACTTTAATAGTACACAACTGCTAACCCTTTACAAATCACAAGTGCGCCCCACGGTTGAATTTGGCAGCCACCTCTGGTCTGGAGCTCCAAAATACCTGAAAAATACCCTCGACTCTCTGCAGTAATGGGCGGTCCGTTTGATAGATTCTCCCATCTTAACAGACGGATTGCAATCTTTAGAGCGCAGGCGTCGGGTGGGAATGCTATCCTTGTTCTACCGGTATTACAATGGCAGATGCTCCGAGGAACTAGCATCATTGATCCCTTCGGTACCGGTGCATAGTCGGGAAACACGCCAAACGCGTGCCCACACGGTTGACATTTGCCACATGAGAACGGGTCGTTTCTGCGACTCGTTCTTGTATTCAATAGCTCGGCTGTGGAATGATTTGCCGGCCTCTGTGTTTCCTCCTTCCTACAACATGGGTTTCTTCAAGACCAATGTTCATTCCTTCCTCTCACCAAAAAGACCCTCCACACAGCATCCCAGATAACATAAGCCCTGAGGGAAATTATTTTAGGGGAGTTAATGTAAAACACACACTATACACAATTTGACATTTTTAACTCTGCACCACGTTCCTTAAAATCACACAGACGCTCTCTCGATACTCTACAATAACAATAACTATAGACACCTTCTAATGCAACCACCACTCTATGAACTTTCCTTTTTTTTCTCTTTTAATTTTTGTCACGCATATTTTTACTAATATACCTCAACTTAACCGATCCTTCCCCCTCCATCCCCCCATTCTTCCCCATCCCTCCCCTTCCATCCCCCCATCCTTCCCCATCCCTCCCCCTCCATCCCCCCATCCTTCCCCATCCCTCCCCCTCCATCCCCCCCATCCTTCCCCATCCCTACCCCTCCATCCCCCCATCCTTCCCCTCCCTATTCCTACCTAAATAACTCGGCTCTTAAAATATAATTTTTCATTTGTAAAATATCTGGAATCACTACACTTGTATACAATACCTATGTAGAGACCTGTAAATTGTTCAATTAAACTATTGGTATCCCAAATAAAAAAAAAATAATAATTTAAAAAAAGTAACTAAAAAAAATAAAATTAAAAAAAATTAAAAAACTTGGATGGTTGGGTATTTTTTTGTAGCATACGCAACATATATATTTTTTCCCATTAGAAACTTAGATATGGTAAAACGGATCTGTCGTGAAGATGGAGATTGTAACGCTGTCCGAAACGTTGGCTAAAGAAGGAGGTAGCGCAACACGGCAAAATACCCAAATGTAAATTACGATAATATGACCGTAAAAATGTAAAAGCACATTAAAATGCATTTGCTACCTAATAATAAAGTATTTAATTCCAACTTTCCCTTTGCATTGGCCGGTTGATTAAGTAACCCCGGTCTCCTCGGTATTTGCCTGACGACAGCTAAAAATATATCCAAATAAAAACTCGCTTTCAGTGTCCGCTCATGACTCACAACTCACAACTGTCTGAATCATAAATATACCAAACCTGATTCACGAACTGTAAACAATTTTATAATCCTTCGCGCGGCAAGAAATATTCCATACATTTTAGTATGGCGTTTCGGAACTGAAAAATTCAGAAACTTTGAATGAATTATAATAAAAATTTAGATACTCCTAAACTAACTAACCATCACGCCGTTTCTTCGCAGGGGTAGGCAGAGAGGACGGACCGCCAAATAACTCGATCTTGGCACACACTCTTTGCCTCACTCACATTCATACATCGTCTCATACATCCTCTACTATTATTCTGAATTTTGACATGGCCCGACTCAAGTATCTGATTCACTTGGTTGTGCCATGTCTTCCTCGGGCGTCCCCGACTTCTTCTACCATTCACATTCGCGTCGTATATTCTTCTTACACTACTTTCTTTGTTCATTCGCTCTACATGCCCAAACAATCTGAAGGTCCCTTTCTTAATCTTACTCATTATGCTTACATCAGCCTTACATTCTTTGCGGATATCCACATTTCTCACACGATCATACATTGTTTTACCACACATACATCTCAGGGATCTCATTTCAACATTCAGTAAACTTTCATACTTCCTCTGCCAGTTCCATGCCTCTCTACCATACATCAGGGTAGGTATCAGGACTCCATTGTGGACTGCTAGCTTCGCTTGTTTTGACAGTTTTTTTATTAGCACCAACGACATTCAGTCCACCATTAATCGAGTTACCGGCATTTACCCTTCTTTCAATATCTCTATCAGCCTTCCCATCTCTCGTAAACATACTACCCAGACACACAAACTCATCCATCTGCTCCAAGAATTCATCATTCACAACTATATTGCATACTGTTTTCGTACTCTCTCTTTCAAACAGCATGACTTTAGATTTACTTACATTCATCATTAACTCATTCTTCATACATACTTGGTTCATCCTAGACACGAGAGACTGTAGACCTTCCATACTGTTAGAAATCAGCACCGCATCATCAGCATACAACAGGCAACATACTTTCTATTTTTAATTAATTAAGGTTTTTCTTTATTTTATTTACTCTGATATTAAGAAAAGATTTTTATTTAAAATGCTTATAATACGCTCAGGTACCTACTATAATTACGAGGCATTTTCCAACAGTTTACCAAAAGTTGCAGTATGTATTTCACACAGAATTTAAAATTTTATGATTTACATTTTTCATTCGCTAGGAAATTTACAGTGGGAATGTTTATAGTACTATCAGACTGACAGTCATTATCACCATCATTGGCGTAAACGGCTCGAGCAGGCCAATCTAATACTAGGGTATCGGTGTTATCGCTATTTTATTAGTGTTACTAGCAGAACCGGCCATACGTTGCTGTGGCTTTTATAACCAATGCCATCTGTTAAATCAAATCCACACCACGCTGCCCACTGCCCGCTGCTGCTTGGCCAGATATATAATGTATTGAATTTACACAAAACCTTGACAAATTATATACCTAAAAACCTTCACTTTGGTGAAAACCGCATGAAAATCCTTTGCGTAGTTTAAAAGATCTAAGCGCACATACAGCATGAGCGACTTCATTTTATACCTAGTAATATAATATAATAAAAATAATATAGTAATTAGTAATAGTAAAATTAAAGATCTATAAAAAATTGCTATTCAAGATAAGAGTCATTAATACTAAAAATTATAGGAAGCATATAATCAAAGATATTTATTAAATTGATTATTTATGTAGAAAATGTTTGCCTTTTCCGGAAACTATAGAACATATTTTATCGGGATGTTCTATATTAGCGCCGTCCGAGTACACATTTAGGCACAATCAGGTTTTAAAAATAATCCACCAAAATTTGGTAATTAAAAATAACTTGATTGACTGCCGTAATGTAGTACCATATTATGAATATGAACCAAATTCATTTTTGGAAAATATATTATGATAAAACTGTACTAACAGACAGAACAATTAGTCATAATAGACCTGATATAGTTTTACATGACAAAATTAAAAAAAAAAATAACTTATATCATTGATGTAGCTATTCCAAATATTCATAAAACTGTTTCTGAAAAAATAAGAAAATACACATATTTAGGAAATGAGATTAAAAGAATTTGGCATTCTCAGACTATAAAAATATTTCCATTTGTTATTTCGGCTACTTAACTGGCATTATACCTAGGTCTCTCATTCAAAATTTAGGCATATTAGATGTGTCAAAGAATTTATATATAAAAATGCAAAAATCAGTCATTTTAAATACATGTAGGATTACAAAAGATTTTTTAAATATTTATATTGAGGGATCAGTAGGATTTATAGGTTCAATTAGGAACAGAGCCGAACCCTTTGATATGAAAATATCTGTAGTAGGTAAATTATTTCTCCATTTGGTCTCTGGTAGATTGACATGTTGTTCTTGTATTGTTTTGTATTTATAATACTTATATGGTGCAATTGCATAGCGTGGATTGACTAGATGATCATTTGGGGAAGTGTGTGAAAGGGTTTAGTTTTTCCTGTGGGAAAAATTTAACCCGGACATTTAAATCTGGTGGTATCGGTACTGAGCAGTAGAGTGTGTGAGTAAGACTGCTTTTGCATTTTAATTGCCGTTGGCCGGCGCGGGAGGTCATCAGGCATCACACTTGGAATTTTAATTAGAAAAAATCCTGCATATAGCTGTAGACTGTAGAGGTTGGAAGTTATCACAACATTAAAATATTCTCTTGAAAGAAATTGTAGATTTCAATAATGTCTCTCTTGTCCTCTCCAGAGATATTGGTCATATGTAGTAATGAGACCAGTATTTTGCAGTACCACAGGATCCTCATTGAAAAACTTAGGATCTTTGAATCACAATGACTCTATTAACGCATCATAATTTATTATTACAATTCGGAGGATTAATGTCCTTTTTAACTGGAAGCTAGGTTTTGTGTGCGGAGCTCTGGGATTATAATGACTCTGCACATCTACCTTCGGTGACCTTCGGCGTATCTCGGAAACGAGACCATGTGACCCGAAGAGCCCATGGACGATTAAAGCAATGTGAGAATCAATCATAGACTAATTGTGATGCATTACAACTTCCTGAGCGATTGTTATCAGCAACTATGATGCAGGATACCAGATTATTATTACAATTCCTGAATAAACCTCACCTACTTAAAGATTGGATTATCAAGAATTCTGTGTTCTGCGAACGAGACAAAAAAAAATGTCTAATGAATGTCATAGACAATTTATAACAAATGCTGAACTCAAAATATCTCATGACCCAAAGAATTTCTGGTCTTATGTTAAAAGTAAAAGAAATAGTTCAGGGTTACCCAATACTATGAAACTAGAGAATACAACTGCTAACAATCCTTTAGATATATGTAACATGTTTTCGAAACACTTCGCCTCTACTTATAATTATAATGTAACTCCCAAAACATCAACTAATATTCCCCAAGCAAACAATGGTATAAACATTTGTTCTATTTCAGTTTCCAAGGAAAAAATAGAAAAAATAATTAATAACATCTCTTGGTCATTGGGCGAAGGTTTCGATAAAATACCATCTCATTTTATAAAAATGTGCGTCAAAGAAATATCGATACCTCTAGTACTGCTTTTTCAATTATCTTTGAAAGAAGGCGTCTTTCCAGACCAATGGAAATGTGCGCTCATTACGCCAGTATTCAAATCTGGGTCTAAAAACGACGCTAAGAACTATCGTCCAATTTCAAAATTACCTATTTTTAGTAAGATCCTTGAAAAAATTGTTCATGAGCAACTTTATGACTGTGTTCAATCTGTAATAACTGAGAATCAACATGGCTTTATGAAAAAAAGATCAACTGTATCCAATCTTGCTGTATTTACTGAATTTATTTCTAAATCAATGGATAAACGAATCCAAGTTGACGCAGTGTATACAGATTTCTCCAAGGCATTTGACAGAATCGACCATAGTCTACTCTTGTCAAAACTATTAGCTTTAGGAATACATGGTGATTTGTACCGATGGCTAGTCTCCTATCTTGACAAACGTTCCCAGATAATAGCAGTGAATGGTTTTAATTCTGAAATTATCAATGTACCTTCAGGTGTCCCACAAGGGTCTCATCTGGGACCATTGCTTTTCACTATATTTATCAATGACATTGTAAAATGCTTTAAGCACTCTAAAGTTTTGCTCTTTGCTGATGACATGAAAATATTTATTTCTATCAACTCTATTTTTGACTGCTATAAACTTCAAGAAGATCTTAATAGACTTAATATTTATTGCACTGCCAACTATCTCCACTTGAATAGCGACAAATGTTACGTTATTACCTTTACAAAAAAACAAAAAACAATCGAACATGATTATCATATTACAAACAGTCAAGCACTTAAAAAAATCAATCAAATTCGAGACCTCGGTGTTCTTATTGACAATAAACTTTCTTTTAAGGCACATGTGGATACTATTGTTAAGAAATCCATGAGCATGTTAGGATTTTTATTCCGTATTGGAAAAGAGTTCACCAATATCCATACCCTCAAAATATTATATTACTCCTACGTTCGTAGTCATCTTGAATATGCTTCTCCTGTATGGAATCCGCTGTATAATATACACACAAAGCGCATAGAAGCTGTACAAAGAAAATTTGTACATCACTTGAACTTTAAGAGACATGTGCGTCATTATGACATAGACAGCTCTATAAAACACTATGGACTTAAAACTCTAAGAAGTAGGAGAGACATCGCGGATATGACTTACTTATACAAAGTCTTGAGTGGTCATATTGACTGTCCAGCTCTTTTGTCATCAATTAATATTAGAATCCCGAGTAAGAAAACTAGAGACAAGTCATTGTTTCATATCGAAAGTGCTTCAACCAGTCTCAGGCAAAATTCTTTCCTATTAAGAACATGCAATCTTTATAACAAAAAATGTATTGATACCGATATTTTTTCTTGCACTTTAAGCACTTTTAGACAAATACTTAATGGAGCCTTATAATTACCCATCAATTAACAAATAACTTAATTCATTGTAACGAAATTGATACCGTAATTTCTTACGTATTCTTTGTATTGAATTTTTTTATGTATTTTTATACTGAAAGTTTAAAAGAATGTATATATGTGTATGTATGTGTACATTTATATATTACTTTTCCACCTTACACTTTTAAACACGTCCGGTGTTTTTAATTTTTAATTTTTAATTTTGTTTTAAATTTATTTTGTAATTATCTTATTTAAAAATACTTATTCAATCTAACATAAAACTGGAACACTTTATTTTAATATTTTACTTTCATTTCCCTTTTATTTTTCTTTTCCTTATATTTTTATATATATATTTACATATAACGCTTTCGACATTACGTCTGGTGTTTTTCAATTTTCATTATTATTATAATATATGTTTATACATTTAGTTATTTTTCTACTCTGTTTTTTATCTTATCTTATCTTGTCTGTATCTTTATCTTTATGTACTAGACAGTATAGCTAGGTTATCCCTAGACATATCTAGTTCCTAACTATATATTATTAAGCTAAACAAAAAAAAACTTTATAATTATAGACTTTTTAATTATTATTGGTGCATGATGTGAACATTCGTTATTGGGTTTATAACCTAATTATTGTAATTTGTGATTTTTTAATGCATGTAAAGTTATAAACCTGTAAATGTTCCTAATAAAGAAAATAAATAAAATAAATATCTATATTTATGAAAAAATAGGTTCGCAAATCTCGGAAAGTAATCGATGAATTGAATCAATTTTTTTACAGAACTTTGATTTTAGCAAAAGAGTGTTTCTATATCGTAGGACTATAATATGAAATGCAAACCCCAGTTACCACCTTATATTTTAATCATTTGCTTGTAAATAAATTTTTATTTATTATTATTACCATATCAACAACTATGCTAAACAATCCACGACTATTTTATGTTTTAATTGGTTATTTCATTTTTATTTTATTCTTTCTCTTCTCTTCTTTTTTGTCTTTTGCTATGCTAAACAAATAACAGTTAGGTACTATGTTTTAAACTTTTTTATTTTTTATTATTTTATTTTATATTCTTTCTCTTCTTTTTATTTCCTCTTTTTATCCACATGTTCATACCCATAATTATTTGACTGTCCTAAAACGGGATAATACTAATTTGGCAGTCAAAATTTGATAAATTATGTATGTAAATGTATATTACTGTGCTAAATAAATACATAAATAAAAAAATATATAATGATAAGTTCTGGCGGTATGAAATTTTATAAAAAAATACTAGTTGTTTTAAAAATGAATGTATTTTAGCGGCAGGAGGAGTAGGCGGGAGGGTGAGGTAAATCCGGGAGGGGCGGAGGGGAATGAAGGGGGAAGACGGATAAAATGGAGAGCGGGATGGGTGGTGGGTGGAAGTGGAAAAGGGAGGGGGAAAGACGAGGAAGATGGAGGGGAAACGCGGGAGGTGAAGAGGATGCGGAAGGGGAACGTGAATGAATTGGTAAGGACAGGTAGGGAAAAACAATTTTTTTTTTCATCAGAAGCAATTACTTTGTGGTTAGACATTATATTATAAAAAATAAAACAAACACTTTGTATTTAACCACGAATTTATTATTTTATATATCGACCGGTTTCGCTTCGACCAAGCTTCCTCGGGATATAATAATAACTAAACATTAAGACAGAGTTATCAGTTATATATAAGTTGAGCGACAGAGGGAGAAAGAATATGATAAAAGAACATAGTTAGACAGAGACAAAGTATTTGAAAGCGGTACAATAGATAATCAATTAGAGGGAGGGAGATATCAATACACATCTAATCACAAGTGTCCAACCGTTAAGAGGGCATTACCAGAGAAAGCCGGAAATACTTCATTTTCAAAAAAGTTTTTAGACGTATTGACTCTTTTCCACAAAAAATTATAAATGGATTTCGAAAGATTGTTCTTTTATCTAGCATTCGTATGTAATAAATTTTTAGAATTTTTTTTAATTTTTAGTATAATAAGGTTATTCCATAGGTCGTTGGCAGATTTGTTAAATTTAAAAAAAAGTTTTTGTATTATACCACACCCATTTCAAATAATGTAATCATGCAGTAAAATAAATCAATACATTATCTAGCAAAGTTATGTATTAGAATTTTAATTTAAGTTTCAATAAAATCATTAAAAAATATGTACGTACATGTGTTTCTTGACGAAAATTGGTCCATTTGTGTATTTATTTGCGCACTTACAAACTAATATATTTCAGATTTTTTTAACATTCTTATTAAATTTAGACATTATTGAAAAATGATAAACACTTATAATCAAAAAATAACTACAAAAAGTACACTATTTTAATAGTTTTATCATCACGCCTTTCAGCATTTTTGGATGAAGGTATAAATTAAAGCTAATTTCGATTGAAATAAATTCGATATTGAGTTATAATTTAAAAAAGCTGGTACGGAGAATAATTAATCTTTCTCATTGTAACCGCCCTGCACGATCGGAAGAACAACTTTCGACGAAATGTGGATTTTCGTCCGCTGGCTGGTTAAACGCTCTTAAAGGGATTCAATTAAATAATAAAAGTTTGATGTATTCTACATTATTTATAATATAAAGGACAATATTTAGAGCAATGCTAAATTCATAATAATAATTAAGGACCTCAGAATAACAATATAAAACATAAATACATTGATTGCAATGCATACCAGGTTCAGTAATGAACGGGGGGGGGGGGGAACGGGGACGCATGGGAACGGACATGCAGGGAGAAACAATTTATTTCTTTGAATGGCATTGCAACGCATGCCGGAAACCAGCTAGTTTAAAATAAGAATCTGTAAAGCAATATATGTGTGCATCCCAATAAAACTGTCGAGTCTTTGCCAATATAAGTAAATAGAAATACGCACAGCTCTGTGATTGTAATTTTAGGTAATGCAACAATTTTCAGATCTATTTCATTGTGAAAATATAAAGTTGAACGCCAGATGATTTTTTTATATTTTTTTGTGGTTTTTACAAATTTTTCGAAAAACGTCCCACTGCAACGATGAATATTGGTATTATGAAATTTGCTAATGTTGTTCATTAGCGAGTATATACGAAATCTGATCAGATCATCAAAATCGATTGTTTCAAAGAAAGTTAATTACTGAATATCTTCTATCTCCCGCAGGTCCTTCTCATCTTTATAATATCTTTTAATATCAAAACCAAATGTTTCTGTAACAGCTTCTCAAAGGTTTTTTCACCTTTGAAAAGAATTGATCACGATCAAGCACTGGACAAGACTCCAGATACTAATATCTACAGCCTGTATGTCGGACGAATATCTACAGCTCATATGTTGAACTAATATCTACGAACTTCAGAGTGAGGACTAATATCTACAGAGCTAAGGTTGGACGAATATCTTTGACAGTCCCAGTGGTGACTTATATCTATGGAGGGCAGCTGAGCAAGAGGTTGTACGGAAAAGCATAAATTACTTCAATTACGTAATTACTAATTACGTAAAGGCTTAAACGTTTAAAGTACGTACATGAAGTTTTGGCATAATATTACGTATTTTGCTGTTTACGAGGACAATAATTTATTGAACAAACATGGAGGTCATAATACAAAGATATGTATTTATTTGTAATATTTAAATAAATGAAGACAATATAAGTGAAACTCAATCGAAAATCTGGAAACAGAAAAATCAGAAAAACATATTGACACCTCTGGGACTCGAACCCAGGACCTCTTGCTTTCCGGGCAAACGCGCTAACCACTGCGCCACGGTGTCGATATGAAATTCGGTCATGTTTAACTGTACCATACTTCGACTAAGAACCACCTACATTATCTTCATTTTCTTTAACGCATATATTATTGGCAACTATCTTTATGTATGAGCAAGAGGTCCTGGGTTCGAGTCCCAGAGGTGTCAATATGTTTTTCTGATTTTTCTGTTTCCAGATTTTCGATTGAGTTTCACTTCATTTAGTCTTCATTTATTTAAATATTACAATTTGAGGTTTTACTCATAAAGTTAGAATAAAAAATAAAAATATATTTATTTATTTATTTCGATATACACGGCACCACAACCTTACCTAACATAATCTAACTTAACTGACATAGAAATGGTCATGGTAACAGACTAAATAATTTAGAAGCACTCGAAATAAAGAAAGCTGTTAAAACAAAAACCCAAATCCTTAATAATCAGCTAAATGTGTCCAATAGTCCGATATTAGAGATTTTTACAAACATACATAAGTACATAAATTAAGTTTTTTTTAAAAACTGCATACGCAATATTACGTTATTCTAATATGCTACACATAATTGAAAATCCAACCTCTGCCAGTGCTGTAGATATTCGTCCACACTTTGGTTCTCATAGAGATATTAGTCAGCAGTTTGAGCTGTAGATATTCGTCCACACTTTGGTTCTCATAGATATTAGTCCGATTCTTTCAGTTTTTGGAATTCCTGTAGATATTAGTAGATGCCTCCCTGGACAAAGCCAAGAGTCATCATTGATCATTAATGATGAGTCATCCGCCACTCTAGCATTAAAGTCTCCATGAACCAAGAACTGAGGCGCCGCACAGTGCGGCAAGAGTGCTTGAAATAGACCCGTATTCAGAGGGATATTTTTTATTTCTGTACATTGTGCTGTGTGGGTGGGATGACGTACCGCGGGTACTTTTGGCACAAAATATTCGACCGTGTCTAGTGCATACTTTCGGAAATTTTCCACATCAATTTCATTTTCGCTTGATACAGCCGTGTGATAATATAATCTAATCTATGTATTATTAGCTCCACACATGTGTTAGAAAACACCACGCTTTATGATACGTTGTTAGATCTTCACGGCCAAAAGTATTTTATTATTTGTTTTCATGGGATGTTATGCCGTGTTGCGCTACCTCCTTCTTTAATGTTGTAGTTTCCATCATCAGATCTCCTTGCACACATTTCAACCACATCAGATGATGGACAATGGACACTGCAACGCTGTCCGAAACGTTGGCTAAAGATGGAAGTAGCGCAACACGGCACAACACCCCAAAAACAAATAATGAAAAAATCACGCTTTATATTCAAATCTAATAGCAATAGCTAACCTCAGAAGAATTTAAATGTACACACACATATATGAAACCAAAGTTTTCGAATGCAATGTAAAGAAAAAATATATAAAAACAATTTAATTGTCAATTTTTTTTTAATTATTAATTTTATTTATGATTTTCTTTACATGAAACGACAAGAAAATGTAGTGACAGTAATGTTTATGATACATTTGTGAAATAAAATATGTATAGGCATAATTTTATGTTTTTTTTTCAGTATTAATATTTTTGGTTGAAAAAAACGTTAGGTAAACCTTTTTGTTATTTGTTTTTTGGGGTGTTATGCCGTGTTGTGCTACCTCCTCTTTTAGCCAACGTTTCGGACAGCGTTACAATGTCCATCATCAGGGCAGATCAGTGGCGGATACAGAAAAAACTCAAGGGGGGGGGGGCGCAAAAGATATACCTAAGAAAACTGAAATGTAGACAACAGTGTGGAGAATACGAAGCATCGCACAAAGAGGAGACCGACTATAGGTACTATCTCATTCTCTCGTAGGCTAAAACATATAGATGTATGTGTTTGTCAAATCACAACGGTGGTAAAGAAGTTTTCACTTTAATAAATAAATAAAAGATTGGCGGACCGCACATTTAAAACTTGCCTGGCCACAGGGAGCAGTAAAGCTGCATTCCACATTCCACGATCAAGTTAATCAAATACTTGAGTCGGGCCATGTTAAGGGTACCTTTACATGAAACGACGTGTTAATGTGAATGAAGCAAAAGTTTCAATTTAGGAGGCGAGTGTGGGTACCGCCGCCATGGGAATTATTTATTGGATAAACATCACCTCTGCTAAAAGTCATCCCAAGTGGATCGCTAAGTTTGGTGACTTAGCAGGGATGTCTGAGTTCATGGAATGTGGTTTTTCAAGGTAGCGGCGAATGTGTTTGCCCACGTATGGACTGGAAAGGACTGGTTGAGGTAGACTATTTAACCTCTCCAGCAGGAATCTCTCGACCCATTGACTCGCATCGCAGTGGGAGGGAAAGGTTCATCCGTCCATCTCTCCTGGACACACTAACCCAGAGAGTCCTAACCACCTATCATACCTTTTTCCTTCCATTATTTCCTTTCAAGTATGTTTACGAGAGATGCGAAGGTTGATAGAGATATTGAAAGAAGGGTAAATGCAGGTAACTCCGCATTTATGGAGGACAGAACGCCGTTGGCGCTAACAAAAAACTGTTGAAAGAAGCGAAGCTAGCAGTCCACAATGGAGTACTGATACCATCCCTGATGTATGGCAGTGAAGCATGAAACTGGCGTATGTGTGGTAAAGCCATGTACGACAATGTGAGAAAAATATGAAAAGAATGCAAGGCTGATGCAAGCGTAATAATTAAGATTAAGAAAGGGACGCTTAGATGGTTTAGACATGTAGAGCGAATGATTGAAGAAAGATTTTCTTTGAAAGATTGGCCAAGGGGGGGGGGCGCGCGCCCCCTGCGCCCCCCCCCCCCCTCTGTATCCGCCACCGGGGCAGATGTTTAAATGTGAGTATCAAGATGGTTTTCTGCATGTTCTGCATTTGAATTTCTTGAAGTACACTGTAATACCAGCTCGTAGTAGAGTGGAGTTGGCAACACGGTATTGCTTCTAAGTGCTTAAGTACACATTTCACCACTAAAATTCACACATCTGCCCTAATGATGGATTCTGTAACGCTGTCCGAAACGTTGGCTAAAGGAGGAGGTAGCGCAATACGGCATAACACCCCAAAAACAAATAACAAAAATACTTTTGGCCGTGAAAATCTAAATCGATAGGTAAACCATTTTTAAGACTTCTTTATGTTTGCACAAAAAAAAAACATTTATAAAATTATATGTGAAGTTTTGATAATAAAATTTGAAAGCGTGTTTCTTCACCTTACAACAGTTTTTATGTTTTCGGTTACGTTCAGGAATATTCCATTTATTTGTATTTTATTGCGAAGTGGAGAATTCTGACAAAATATGCCAGAGACGTGAGAGGTTAATTAGTTTAAAAGTGCACAAAAGTGGAAGAAGAAGAAAGAAGTGATTCGTAAATTACAATAGCTACAACGCTTGTTTAACGCTTTCTGTACCTCGCTGTACACATCAGAACTATGGGTTGACTACACTGTAACCCAATGGCATAAAAGGTTGCTTATAATAACGCTTATCACCAACTTTTCCGCCTACCGAGATACTGCGGTGCTACGGAAATGTTCCTGAAGGGACGAGAGCATACTTTCCGTGCACTTCTCCGCCACAGCATGGAAAGTTTATGGCGCAGACTGCGCCATTCGAAGAATGCGATCATCACCGCCATGACTGCCTAGATGGAGTCTCCCCTGATGGCCCTCTGGAGACGGGAGATGGTGAAATACCCCCTGTAAACGGCTGTTTGCATTCATTTAACTGTAATATTATATTTCTCATGCTTATTTGGTTTTAATTAATTTATGTGTTGAGGTTAATTATTTTTCGCCTCATCTTATTATGTATCTTTCTTTTGTTATGTAAAAATATGGAATGTATTGCATTGCACTTCCCCTGCATACATTCTGGAATAAACGATTTTATTAACGCACCAGATTTAAATTTCCGGGTTAAATTTTCCTTACAGGAAAAACTAAACCCTTTCACACACTTCCTCAAATGATCATCTAGTCAATCCACGCTATGCAATTGCACTATATGTATAAGTATTATAAATACAAAACAATACAAGATCAACATGTCGACTTACTAGAAACCAAATGGGAAAATAATTTGACTCCAGATATTTTCGTATCAGAGGGTTCGGTTCTGTGGAATTACTAATTTAACCTATAAATCCTACTGATCCCCCAATATAAATATTTAAAAATCTTTTGTAATCCGACATATATATTTAAAATGACTGATTTTTGCATTTTTATATATAAATTCTTTGACAAATCTAATATGCCTAAATTTTGAATGAGAGACCCAGGTATAATAAATTTCTTATTATTACTGATTTAAAAATATTCGCGGCTTATCTAACCTCTGAGCCGGAGATAAGGAGCTCATAGTCACATTGAAATAAACCACAATCAAATAATTTTATTCGGATGAACAGGAAAAATATTATATTTATTCAACCGCTTTTTTATCAGCAATTTGCCGCACACAAGTTAGTGGGAAAACCAACACCATGTTTATCAACACATTTATCTGAAACTCATTAACGATATATCAGTAAACGAGGAAAATAAATTACAAAATAATTTTTTTCCTCAAGAACCATTAATAAATCACTCATGATGTGCTTGCACTTTTTCATATATATGTATACCGATCACAAGCACTTTGGGTGAAATCTTTAGGAGAATCTATGGACATATGAATATATCTGGACCTGCCCTAAGTGATAAAAGCGTATTATTTCCCCCTCCCCATACCGGTTCCATGGAGGCGGCTGGGCTTACGAGAGCCTCGCTTGAATCTAAAAAATGTGACGGCATCATTCTTGTCCTGACCAGCGTCGAGCTCACATCATACATTTTACGAAATAACACGGCAAAACGATAGCTTGTTCTATACATTATACCTACCCTAAAACATGTGGACATAACGAATTTGGGCGGTTTTTCGTGAGCTCGTCACTGGTTACAGGGGTAAGTAAATTATGAAACATTTGTAAAAGTGTCTTAATTAAATACGGCAACAAAATATTCCTCTGTGAAAGTCGACGAACTTTATTTAGCCGCATTTGGACTACGCAAATATGTTAATAACGTGGCGAGCAATTCGCGCTCCTATGTAAAAAGGTCTATTCATTCAAAAGCAGATTTTACTTTTAAGAACTAAATGGTGGTATTATAATGCGATATGCCTATATACTGTCAGATTGATTTTTTAACGAATCACAGTCATCTTTCCCCTCTTCGCCTCCCATAGTTTGGTTTTACCCCTCATCTGTATCTTCTGGTCTATTAAATTTGGATGTCTATGGGAGAATCTGTATTTTGGACATTAGGTAACTTTATGCTAAAAACATTCTAGAATATCTCTTCAAACAAAGAACTGCTTTCGAAAATTACCAAACTGCTCGAGATACTAGAACCAAATAGCCAAGGAGACGAGATAGGTAAACCCTACGTCATTGAGTACACGGATGAAACTACTTTGTAGTGATAATGGACATTTAGAAAGCCTTAAAAAATCTGGTCTGCCGATGCGCTTCTTGGCAGGAGCCGCGCAGTCATGGAAATAGTGAGCGATATTTTCGAAAAAATTACGTCATCGAGTACACGAATGGGAATAGTTTCATAAGATAAAGCACCATTTTAGTTTTATTTAATAATAATTAAAATAAAATAATTTTAGTCTGTACCCGAATCAATCAAAAAATCTTACAAAAAAAGAATTTAAAAAAAAAAGTATCGTTTTTACACTTGGGTTCGGTCGATTTAGCACTTGGGGCCGGTCATTGTAATACTTGGTGTCGGTCATAACTTCGGCCCTATGGCACCGAACTGAGTGAAATTTTGAATTCTTACTAAAAAAATCATGGTCTGTACACGAATCAATCAGAAAATCTTCCAAAAGAATAATTTTTGTAAAATTCATCGTTTTATGGCATCGAGCCGACTGAATGTTTGGATTCTTACTAAGAATTATGGGATATACACGAATCAAACAAAAAATCATTAATTGTTTTTGTGTTTAATTCGTAGAATTACATTTTATTTTTTAGAAATTTAAATAAAATTAAATTTGATAATGTTTTTATCGAGTTCTGCAAATATTTTAAAATTTATTTTCGTTACAGCTGTTTCGACGTGTAAGGTCATTTTCAAACTGTGGTGAAGCCACTTACGGACGACTTATCTCTACGTTTCTTCTTTACTATACATATTATAAATTAAAGTCCCCCGCGTCGTCTGTCTGTCTGTCTGTTTGCGATAAACTCGAAAACTACTGAACGAATTTTCATGCGGTTTTCACCAATGGGTAGAGTGTTTCGTGAGGAAGGTTTAGGTATGTAATTTGTCAAGGATTTGTTTAAATTGGTTGAAATATAACGATAATTGTTAGAAGTGTCGGAAAAAGTCATGCCGCCTGGTAGCTCTCATCGAAAACGCTGCCTAATCCTTTTGTTATTATAACAAAACAATGCATGGTGAGATATTCCTCTTTTATAGATCTACAAAAAAGTCCGCGAATGCATATCTCTATCTTTTACAGATAGCTTACTATACTCATTCTATCTTCTAAAAAAATGGTAATTGAAAAGTTATTTAGACGGATACAATATTAATCCTTATTAACTTAAATACGTTAGTTACCTCAAGCATTTCATGCACATTATTATAATCTTTCACACCATCGCTACGGTATTATAAATAAAAGTCCTCCGCGGCATCTGTCTGCCTCTTCTCGATAAACTCAAAGATGGCGGTGGTTATAAAGGTTGGATAACCATTCAGTAGATGAAGTTGTGTTTTATTAGCCGCAGCAACGCGTGGCCGGGTCATCTAGTTTATTATTTATTTATTTTATTTATTTATTTATTTATTTATTTTTATTTAAACGCCCATAGGGCTTTTACATAATGTGAATGCAGTACATTTTTTTTAATTACCGTGAAAAGAATGGGTTTACAAAATACAATACAAGTAACATAATATTTGTTAAAAACAAAATATAGATTACATAAAATATAAGGGTTAAAAAAATAAAAATTTAGGTTACATAAAATATAAGCATTAACCAAATACAGGTAACATAAAATATAAGAAACAAAATATAGTTCATAAAATATAGGAGTTGACATAAAGTAGATAATGCTTAAAATTGTTGTTCACATTGGTTTATGGGATAGGTAGAAATAAATAGTTGGAACATATGGCGTTTGAAGTTTGCCAAGTTCAAATTATTGTCAAATACATCCAGATTGTTTAAGTATTTGTTACCAAGACTATGCAAACGTTGTATTGGAGAATGAAAATCATAGTTCGAATGAGATGTACGTATATAAAATGTCAATGTTTGTCTAGTTGTTCGTGTAGGTACATGTAAATTTATTAATTGCAGAAGTTCACAACTGTCGAATTTAGAGTTTAATAATTTTAATAAAAAGGTTAGGTCGTTTATTTTTCGTCTGTTTTCTAATGTTGGAATATTTAAAGTATTCATTAACGACGGGTAATTTATGTGCTCTAAAGGGATGTTAAGTTTAAAATTTACAAAACGTAGAAATTTTCTTTGAATTCTTTCAATAGTGTGAATATGAATTTTGTAGAAAGGCGACCAGACTATGGAATTATATTCTATTAGGCTTCTAACAAGGGATGTGTACAGTAGTTTAATGATTTGTAACGATTCAAAGTTTTTAATTGTTCTTAATACAAATCCTAATGTTTTCATACCCTTATTTGCAGTTTGTTGAATGTGAACCGTGAAGTCTAGTTTCTCATCCATTATTATGCCAAGATCCCGCATTTCCGATACTCTTTCTAATTTTATTTTATTTATTGAATAGTCGAAAAACAGTGATGTTTTTTTTCTAGAAAAGGTCAAAGTTTTGCATTTTTCTACATTTAAATATAGATTGTTTTGTGAGCACCAAATTTTTAGCTGGTCTATATTGGATTGAAGAATTTCACAGTGATTAAGGAGAGTTATCTCTTTATATAGTTTAATGTCATCAGCGAAAAGCAATACTTTGACGTCCTTAAAGCAGTTGACTATGTCGTTTATAAAAACAAGAAATAGAATTGGGCCAAGATGACTACCTTGCGGTACTCCACTAGTGGCGAAAAATGGTTTGGATATAAAAGATTTTATTTTTACAAATAAAGTTCTACCTGATACGTAACTACTTAGCCAGCTCAACATGTTTGCTCTGATTCCCAGAGCATGAAGTTTTCGGATCAGTATTTTGTGGGACACTTTATCAAAAGCCTTCGAGAAATCAGTATATATACAGTCAACTTGTTTGTTTTTAGAAAAAGACTCCAATATATAGTTTTGAAAGATTAATAAGTTTGTTGAAGTTGATCTGCCTCTAATGAAGCCATGTTGTTTGTCATTTATTATCTCTGTTAATGTGGGATATATTTCATCAAGAACTAGAGATTCAAAGATTTTGGGTAATACAGATTGTATGCATATAGGTCGATAGTTTGAAATGTCAGTCTCATCGCCTTTTTTAAGTATTGGGATAATATAGCTGGATTTCCAGTAGACAGGAAAATGTCCAGAAGATAGTAGCTGGTTAAAGAGAATGGTTAGTGGTTTAGACAATACAGAGGAGCAATGTTTAAGGAAAATTGGCGGGATGGAGTCTGGGCCTGCAGATTTGTTAATGTCTAAGGAACATAGTTTCTTTTTGCAAGATTCTACTGTTATGTAGCAGTCTGTTAAATGTATGGTTTTGTTAAATGTGTATGAAGGAATTTTTTCTTCTGGTGTTTCCTCATCATAAACATTTTTAAAGAAATCTGAGAAAAGATTTACAATATCTTGTGTGCTGTTAGCACATTTGTCGTCCATATGCATTTGTGGTGGATAGTCTGTGCTGTCGTTGTTTAGTGTTTTGATAAATTTCCAGAGATTACTTGAGTGCAAAGCTGTGTTTTCGATATTATATTATTATATTATATTTTATTGTCAATTTTTGATGGTGTCTAAATTGATTTATTACTGGTAAATCCAATTTGCAGAGACACTAATTGAGAGATTGATTATGTGGGATTCAGAATCTTTCCCTTTGGTTTCCCTTTGCACTAAGTGTAAGGTTTTTCTTAATTGATTTAGAATGACGTTATGGCTATGACTCAGTCAAGTGGGAGGCGTCTACTAATATCTACAGGAATTCCAAAAACTGAAAAAATCAAACTAATATCTATGAGAATCAAAGTGTTGACGAATATCTACAGCTCAAACTGTTGATTAATATCTATGAGAACCAAAGTGTTGACGAATATCTACAGCACTGACAGAGGTTGGATTTGCAATTGTGTATATGTGTATATACAGTTTAAAAAACTTAATTTATGTAAGTATGTATGTAAAAATCCCTAATATCGGACTATTGGACACATTTAGCTGATTAGTCCAACCTATGCTCTGTAGATATTAGTTCAACCTACGCTCTGTAGATATTAATCAACACTCTGAAGTTCGTAGATATTAGTTCAACATATGAGCTGTAGATATTCGTCAGACATACAGGCTGTAGATATTAGTATCTGGAGTCTTTAAGTGCATTATATTGTTTAGGTTTAGTAAACATACTAACTTGTGGGGAATAAATAGTTTTCCTTTCTTTATTAATTAGCGTTATGTTGGGGTCATTCGTTCGTTTATTGATTTCTAATTGTTCAAGCAAATTTAATCTAAGACCGTTTCACTCTATGTGTAGCGGTTTTGGCTGATTGTTTTTAAGTGGAACGTGATTATTCACTAAGAAGTGTTCTGCGAATTTTGAAGATGTGTTTTCATTTTTAAAACATCGTTTATGTTCTTTGAATCTAGTCGAGAATGCCCTACCTATTTGTTCGATGTAAGTAGCGTTACAGTCGGCGTGATCACATTTTAATTCATATATGCCACCGTTATTGACTTTAGGATTTCTACTTCTTGAGTTTTTAAAAGCCTTGTTCCCATTTTATTATTGGTTCTAAAAGCTATATTGAAACAACATTTTTTTTTAATTTCTTTTGCAATTTTTAAAGATACTAGCCGAAATATTTGAGATATGCAAAGTTTTCAATTTTTTTTTTATGTTCCGGATATATTAAATTAATTTTATTTTTGTATTTCTTCTTTTTTATTATTTTTTCAATGTTTTTGCATAGCCGTTATTAATCACGATTATTTTAATAGTGTCCTTATCTTTTACGAATGTTTTATTTACAACTATAGACCCGGCCACACGTTGCTGTGGCTAACAAAACACAACGCCATTACCCAACCTTTATAAAATCCACACCACCAACTTGCCTGCTGCCTGAATTGAATATTTGAATTTCTCTGCTTTTCTCTACTATAATAAGCATGTATTATACATACAAATCTTTCTCTTGAATCACTCTATGTATTGGTGAAAACCGCATGAAAATCCGTTGCGTAGTTTAAAAGATCAATGCGCACATACATTTTGAGCGACTTCGTTTTATCCTACGTAATGAAGGCATGAGTCAGCAACCTGCGGCCCGCGAGGGTTATGGTGCGGCCCGCAAGATTCTCGCCGCAACGCATGTGACGGACGATATCATACACAACGGAGTGAAAGGGAGCGAATGGATAGCTAAGGGGAAGCGATTTGCAAATCTATGTGATAGATTTGCAAAGTTATACTACACTTAAACTGACTTTTAAATGAAAAACTTGGTGAATTACTACGGAGGCTTGCCTTCTGAAAACTGAAATGAATTAAAATGGTTTGCTGAGGAGCAAATAATTACCACGTTTGGTAGTACATAAATTTGTGAGCAAGCTTTTTCAATTCTAAATTACCGAGAAAACAAACACTGTTCTCGGTTATCAGATTCACAATTAGATCCAATACTACGCGACTCTACTTAAAATTGCAAGCTTATATAGAAAACTTGCAAGTCAAATACAGCCACAAAAATCTCGTTGATTTTATTAACTACAATAAATGTCGAAAAATATACAATAACCGTTTTATTTTTAAAACTAAAATATTTGTACACAAATATTGTAGGCTTTTTACAATAGCTCCTCACAGGAAGCCCTGAGATAAATAATTTCCCTCAGGACCTATGTCATTTTAGGGGATGCCATATGGAGGGTCTTTTTAAGTTAGGGAAGAATAAAAAGTTGTGGAAAGGAAAAAGGTATGAGGGATGGGTAGGAATCTGGGTGTCAGTGTGTCAAGGAATGATGGACGTATGAATCAATCCTTTCAACCTCATTGCAATTGGCAAAAGGCCTCCCTTATCCAGTCTCTCTCGATATGACCCGCCACGCAGCAGGTGAGCAGACGCATCCGCCGCCATACTTTATCCCATGAACCCGGGCACCCCTGCTAAGTCACCATTTATCAGGTATACTGTAATGATATGTGACCCAAGTGCGGCCCGCACTAATCCCCACATAAAATATTTAGCCCTTTTACAACAAAAGGTTGCCGGCCCATGAGCTAAGGGAATGCTAATGAGTCTATGCCTATGCACCATTAAGTAAGCTTTGTGGGACCAAGGATGAGTTGAATTTGCATTTATTGTTGTTTCTGTTTTCTAAATATTTCGAAGATACGAGTATGTTTATTATTTCTTCTACCAATTGTCAAATCTAAAAAATTGATTTTACCTTCAATCTCGTGTTCAACTGTGAAGCAGATTTTGGTATAAATGGTGTTGGTTCAATTCATAAAGATATCTAACTGACGGTTAGCGCCGTTCCAACAAATAAGTATGTCGTCTACGTATCGGACATACATAGTATATAAACTAAGGGAGAATTAGGAATTATATTTAAAATTTAATCCATAAACATCTCTGCTAGAAGTGGACTTAATGGTGACCCCATGGGAATACCATCATTTTGTTCAAAGCATGTATCATTAAAAAAAAAGTTTTAATACTTGGGGTCGGTCGTTTAAGCTCTCAGGGTCGGTCATTGTAACACTTGGGGTCGGTCATAACTTCGGCTCTACGACACCGTATAATCTGAAATTTTGAATTCTTACGACGGAACATGAACTTTACACAAATCAATCCAAAAATCTTTCAAAAGAATAATTTTTTAAGAAAAGTTCTTCAATAATTATTCAATTATTGAAGAACTCGTGCTTTTATGGGCGCTTTGTAACAACGCTTGTGGTCGGTCATAACTTTGACCCTATGGCACCGGGCTGGCTAATCTTTTGGATTCTTACCAAGAATCATGGTCTGTTAACGAATCAATAAAAAGATCAGCCGTAAGAAGAATTTAAAAAAAACATGGTTTTAACACTTGGGGTCGGTCGATTTAGCACTTGGGTTCGGTCGTTTTAGCACTCGGGGTCGGTCGTTGTAACACTTGGGGTCGGTCGTAACTTCGGCTCTACGACACCGTATAATCTGAAACTTTTGATTCTTACGACGGAACATGGAATTTACACGAATCAATCCAAAAATCTTCCAAAAGAATAATTTTATAAAATTCATCGTTTTATGGGCGCTTTGTAAAAACGCTTGTTGTCGGTCATAACTTTGACCCTATGTCACCGAACTGACTTATCTTTTGGATTCTTACTAAAAATCGTGGTCTGTTACCGAATCAATAAAAAAAAGCCGTAAGAAGAATTTTTCAAAAAAAAACATGGTTTAACACTTGGGGTCGGTCGATTAAGCACTTGGGTTCGGTCGTTTTAGCACTTGAAGTCGGTCGTTGAAACACTTAGGGTCGGTCATAACTTAGGCCCTATGTCATCTATCCGGCTGAAATTTTGGATTCTTACAAAAAAACATGGTCTATCAACGAATCAATCCGAAAATCTGCCAAAATAACAATTTTTCAATAAAATCATGGCATCTTTAACACTTGGGGTCGGTCTTTTGAGCACTTGGGTTCGGTCATTTTAGCACATGGGGTCGGTTGTTGTAACACTTGTTGGGGTCAGTCATAACTTGGCAATATGACACCGATCTGGCTGAAATTTTGGATTCTTACAAAGAAACATAGTCTGTACACAAATTAATCCAAAAATCTTCCAAAATAATAATTTTTGAACAACTCGTCGTTTTACGGGCACTTTGTAACAAAGCTTGTGGTCGGTCATAACTTTCACCCTATGGCACCGAGCTGACTAATCTTTTGGATTCTTACTAAGAATCATGGTCTGTTATAGAGGTGGGTAAGTTCTGCATTTTTCCGGAAGCCTCCGAGACTTGCTTTCTTTTAAAAGTACACGAGTTCTAGGAGCAGGTCCCGGGTCCGAGTTCTTAGGTGCGGACTGGGCACTGGGTATTGTTGCGGCGCACCGAAACGGGACGCACGGGTTCAAAGAACTCGGAACCAGGACCTACTCGTAGAACCCACACGAGAACTCAGAACCCCGGAGTCGGACAAGACCCGTACGAGGACAAGGACCCGTCACCCGTGCAATGTAGGTACATTCAATGTATCTACATTGCACGGTCTTTTATTGAGAATTTAAATAAGTAAATTAATAAGCTGTAATGCTTTACTATAAACTATTATTTTATAATGCACGTCACCCGTTGATTAACGATACCAGATAAGACGCTCTAATTAAAAACTACTCCGTGTCTAGCCGAAGCGGTCACGCACGTGTGTGTCGATCAACGAACAGCGATCGAATGAACGCCCAGCTCGTGACTCAAGGGGAAGTGTCATAGTTGGCGGGCCGCGGGTAGCGGGGAGTGTTCAACGGTTCACGCAGTTCCGGGAACTCACCGAGACCCGCGACTCATGAGTGGAATGGTGAGTGACGCCGGACGGTGGATCGCGGAGCAAGCCGGCGGCCACGGGGTGAGTCAGGAATGTATCGTAGTTCGCGCGAGTCCGGGAGTGGGCGGAATGAATGGATTGTGTCGCGATTCACGTAGCTTGGAACAAGGCGCTTGGGTTTAAAGGAACCCGGGACTTGTATTCGAGTGCGGTTTTCGCGCTTCGGCGTTGAGTTGCTCGGACCGCCGGATTACCGCCGGATTTATTTGGATGCGGAGAGTACTGGGACTGGGCCGGGTTCTCTGGGAGTAGTCGATTTGAAAAAGGAGTGGGAGTAGGAACCGCTTCCCGCAAAGGAGCGGATCACATGAGCCCATTCCAGCTGAACTGACACATCGCTAGTCTGTTAACGAATCAATAAAAAAAATCAGTCGTAAGAAGAATTAAAAAAAAAAAAACATGGTTCAACACTTGGGGTCGGTTGATTTATTACTTGGGTTCGGTGTGCTATTAGCACATGGGGTTGGTCGTTTTAGCACTTGGGTTCGGTCGTTTTAGCACATGAGGTCGGTCGTTTTAGCACTTGGGTTCGGTCGTTTTAGCACATGGGGTCGGTTGATGTAACATTTGGGGTCGGTCATAACATGGCAATATGACACCGATCCGGCTGAAATTTTGGATTCTTACAAAGAAACATGGTCTGTACAAAAAACAATCCAAAAATCTTCCAAAACAATAATTATTGAACAATTCTTCGTTTTATGGGCACTTTGTAACAACGCTTGTGGTCGGTCAAAACTTTGACCCCTTGGCACCGAGCTCACTACTCTTTTGGATTCTTACTAAGAATCGTGGTCTGTTAACGAATCAAAAAAAAAATCAGCCGTTAGAAGAATTTAAAAAAAAACATGGTTTAACACTTGGGGTCGGTCGTTTTAACGTGGCAATATGACACCGGTCGGGCTGAAATTTTGGATTCATACAAAGAAACATGGTCTATAGACGAATCACTCCAAAAATCTTCAAAAATAATAATTTTTGTACAACTCGTCGTTTTATGGGCACTTTGTAAAAACGCTTGTGGTCGTTCATAACTTTGACAACTTGGCACCGAGCTGACTAATCTTTTGGATTCTTACTAAGAATCATGGTCTGTTAACGAATCAATTAAAAAAAATCAGCCGTTAGAAGAATTTTTCAAAAAAACATGGTTTAACCAAGTGTAAAAATTCTCACCCCAAGTGGGTGGGACGATTTAGCACTTGAGTTCGGTCGTTTTAGCACTTTGGGTCGGTCGTTTAAACACTTGAGGTCTGTCATAACTTGGCAATATGATACCAATCCGGCTGAAATTTTGGATTCTTACAAATAAATATGGTCTTTACACGAATCAATCCAAAAAACTGCCTAAACAAAAATTTTTAAAAAAAAATCATGGATTCAACCCTTGGGGTCGGTCGTTTTAGCACTTGGGTTCGGTCGTTTTAGCACATTAGGTCGGTTGTTTTAGCACTTGGGTTCGGTCGTTTTAGCACATGGGGTCGGTTGTTATAACACTTGGGGTCGGTCATAACTTGGAATTATGACACCGATCCGGCTGAAATGTTGGATTCTTACAAAGAAACATGGTCTGTACACAAATCAATCAATCTTCCAAAATAATAATTTTTGAACAACTCGTCGTTTTATGGGCACTTTGTAACAATGCTTGTGGTCGGTCATAACTTTGACCCCTTGGCACCGAGCTGACTAATCTTTTGGATTCTTACTAAGAATTGTGGTCTGTTAACGAATCAATTAAAAAATCAGCCGAACGAAGAATTTTTCAAAAATTGCATTGTTTAGCACTTGGGTTCGGTCGTTTTAGCACTTGGGGTCAGTCGTTGAAACGTTTGGGGTCGGTCATAACTTAGGCCATATGGCATCTATCCGGCTGAAATTTTGGATTCTTGCAAAAAAATATGATCTATATACGGATCAATCCAAAAATCTGCTAAACAAGAATTTAAAAAAAAATCATGGCTTTAACACGTGGTTTCGGTCGTTTTAGCACTTGGGTTCGGTCGTTTTAGCATATGGGGTTGGTCGTTTTAGCACTTGGGTTTGGTCATTTTAGCACATGGGGTCGGTTATTGTAACACTTGGGATCAGTCATAACTTGGAATTATGACACCGATCTGGCTGAAATTTTGGATTCTTACAAAGAACATTGGTCTGCACACGAAACAATTCAAAAACTCCAAAATAATAATTTCTGAACAACTCGTCGTTTTATGGACACCTTTGTAACAATGCTTGTGGTCGGTCATAGCATTGACCCTGTGGCTCCGAGCTGCTTAATCTTTTGGAATCTTACTAAGAATCATGGTTATTTAACGAATCAATAAAAAAATCAGCCGTAAGAAGAATTTAAAAAAAAAAACATGGTTTAACACTTGGGGTCGGTCCATTTAGCACTTGGGTTCGGTCGATTTAGCACTTGGGGTCGGTCGTTAAAACACTTGGGGTTGATCATAACTTAGGCCCTGTGGCATCAGTCCGGCTGAAATTTTGGATTCTTACTAAGAAACATGGGGTCGGTCGTTTAAGTACGTGGGTTTGGTCGTTTTAGCACATGGGGTCGATTGTTGTAACCCTTGGGGTCGGTCATAACTTGGCAATATGACACCGATCTGGCTGAAATTTTGGATTCGTACAAAGAAAAATGGTCTGCACACGAATCAATCAAAAATCTCCCAAAATAATAATTTTTTAACAACTCGTTGTTTTACGGGCACTTTGTAACAACGCTTGTGGTCGGTCATAACTTTGACACCTTGGCACCGAGCCGACTATTCTTTTAGATTCTTACTAAGAATCATGGTCTGTTAACGAATCAATAAAAAAATCAGCCGAAAAAAGAATTTTTCAAAAAAAAACATGGTTTAACACTCGGGGTCGGTCGATTTAGCACTTGGGTTTGGTCGTTTAACACATGGGGTCGGTCGTTTTAGCACTTGGGGTCAGTTGTTTTAACACTTGGGGTCGGTCATAACTTGGAATTATGACACCGATCCGGCTGAAATTTTGGATTCTTACAAAGAAACATGGTCTACACAAATCAATCAAAAATCTTCCAAAATAATAATTTTTGAACAACTCGTCGTTTTATGGGCACTTTGTAACAATTCTAGTGGTCGGTCATAACTTTGACCCTATGGCACCGAGCTGACTAATCTTGTGGATTCTTACTAATCCCCCCATTACACGTATCAATCCTCGCATCAATACTCGAGTATTGATGCGAGGTTTGATGCGTGTAATGGCAAATATTGACGCATCATCAATAATATCGCAACGCATCTAGAAATCTGGATCGGTCACATCAGTATTGGGGCGTGGCCGTAAAGTATTGGGGCGTGGCCGTAAGTGGTGGGGATATTGATGCGCGGTTTGATACGTGTAATGGCTCGCCGCATCAATACCTCAGTATTAGGTGTGCACCATAGAGAGCAGTGGTCCCTTGTCGCCTGTAATTATGTCGGACAGCGATGTTCCGCCATCTCCAGTTCCGCCGCGAAATGAGTTAGCGGCATTCATCGAGGCGTATGAGATGCGTGACATATTATGGAACACACGTCATAAGAACTATAAAAATGTTGTTAAGATAAATAGGGCCTTGGAGGAAATAAAAGAAACGATGGTTATTATAAAACCAAACATTACGAGGGAAGACGTACGAAAAAAAAAATCGTTGCGTAGCAACTACAAGAAGGAGCTTAAGAAAGTTATTTCTTCTAAAAGATCCGGAGCCGGACTCCACGACGTGTATCTACCAAAATCCTGGACATTTGAGGCACTAAAATTCTTGCAAAAAATTGAAGAACCTATTCATTTCAGTCAAGCACAAATAAGCGTTTATAATTACCTACTCGGAACGATTTTTGCTAAATGATGTCATTTTTTTTTAAGTCTCGGATTGATTGTGTGGCTTTGAAACCATATTTACCTCCATTCCTTAAAAAAATAATAAAGTTTATGATTTTTTTTAATAAATCCAAAAATATGTGATAACTACTAGAGTGATGTTGCCATATTTTGGCGACATTTTAAATGTCTCCGATTGATTTGTGGCTTTAAAAAGCCATATTCTGTAAAAATTATAAATGTATGTTTTTCTTAATATTATATTTTTAATAAATCCTAAAAATATGGGATAATTGGTAAAATATAGTTGTATTTATTGGCTATATAGCACTGTAATCAGTTTTGTATGTCTCCATATTCAAATTCGGAAGTACGATATTTTTTAACAAATCACCAAAGTTTCATCACATTCGGATGAACGGTATAGCAGCGCAACAAATACGAACAAACAAACACTGATTTTTTTTAATATTAGTAGATTTCTGTAATCGCTCCAGCGACTAAAATTTAAATGGATTTTTGTAATGCACCTTGTTGATGGCTTAAAAATAAATAAATGGGTAAATTTTAAGTAATATACCAATTCTTAGTGTAAATTATCTATTTTTTTTATTATCGCAAGAAACATTATAGGTAAATGCCCTTATCATTTCGGTATATATTTAACACTACATTTTTCCCTCATTACAGAAATAATTACAAAATTTTTCCCTAACTGCTTTTGCATCCGCAGATGAATTTCGATTTAAGGTTCTTTGTAAACCCACTGCGTTATTAATTATTATAGATTCCTCTAACGTTGGGACATAGGCGCAATCGTCTGTTTTCATCAAAAAGTTATGTAAATAACAGCAGGCCATTGTTACTTTAATTGCTTTTTAGTCGTGTGGATCACTCAGCAAAATTTCATCCATTAAATTCAAGTGTGAGAATTTTTCTTTTTGGAGAACCAGTCCTTCACCCACCGTTTGCGCTTCAATCGTTTCTTTGAACCGAACGCCAAAATATAGCAATACAGGCTTTTCGATTCGGATCCATCACTTAAAACGCGTCCGTCCCGCAAGGATTCGCATCGATACTGACGTCAATAATATTGACACGTGTAATGGCTCACCATGTGAGCCAGTTGCGATATTTTCGGATCGCGATATAATATTGATGCGAGGATTGATACGTGTAATGGGGGGATAAGAATCATGGTTTGTTAAAGAATCAATTAAAAAAATCAGCCGTAAGAAGAATTTTTCAAAAAAAACATGGTTTAACACTTGGGGTCGGTCGATTTAGCACTTGGGTTCAATCGTTTTAGCACTTGGGGTCGGTCGTTGAAACGCTTGGGGTCGGTCATAACTTAGGCCCTATGGCATCTATCAGGCTGAAATTTTGGATTCTTACAAAGAAACATGGTCTGTACACAAATAAATCAAAAATCTTACAAAATAATAATTTAGGAACAACTCGTCGTTTTATGGGCACTTTGTAACAATGCTTGTGGTCTGTCATAACTTTGACCGAGCTGACTAATCTTGTGGATTCTTACTAAGAATCATGGATTGTTAACGAATCAATAAAAAAATCTGCCTAAACAAGAATTTTTCAAAAAAATCATGGCTTTAACACTTGGGGTCGGTCGTTTTAGCACTTGGGTTCGGTCGTTTACGCACATGGGGTCAGTCGTTTAAGTACGTGGGTTCGGTCGTTTTAGCACATGGGGACGGTTGTTGTAACACTTGGGGTCGGTCATAACTTGGCAATATGACACCGATCTGGCTGAAATTTTGGATTCTTACAAATAAAAATGGTCTGCAGACGAATCAATCAAAAATCTCCCAAAATAATAATTTTTGAACAACTCGTCGTTTTATGGGCACTTTGTAACAATGCTTGTGGTCGGTCATAACTTTGACCCTATGGCTCCGAGCTGCCTTATCTTTTGGATTCTTACTAAGAATCGTGGTTTTTTAACGAATCAATAAAAAAATGAGCCGTAAGAAGAATTTAAAAAAATCTTGGTTTAACACTTGGGGTTGGTCATTTTAGCACTTGGGTTCGGTCATTTTAGCACTTGGGGTCGGTCGTTGAAACACTTGGGGTCGCTTTAAACACTTGAAACGCTTTGTAACAACGCTTGTGGTCGGTCATTATTTTGACCCTATGGCACCGGGCTGACTTATCTTTTGGATTCTTACTAAGAATCATGGTATGTTAACGAATCAATAAAAAAATCAACCGTTAGAAGAATTTTTCAAAAACAACATGGTTTAAAACTTGAGGTCGGTGGTTTTAGCACTTGGGGTCGGTCGTTGAAACACTTGGGATCGGTCATAACTTAGGCCCTACGGCACCTATCCGGCTGAAATTTTGGATTCTTAGAAAGAAACATGGTCTATATACGAATCAATTCAAAAATCTGCCTAAACATGAATTTTTCAAAAAAATCATGGCTTTAACACTTGGGGTCGTTCGTTTTAGCACTTGAGGTCGGTCATTACTTCGGCTCTATGACACGTTTCATCGTTTTATGGGCGCTTTGTAACACAACGCGTGTTGTCGGTCATAACTTTGACCCTATGGCACCGATCTGACGTATCTTTTGGATTCTTGCTAAAAATCATGGTCTGTTAACTAATCAATAAAAAAATCAGCCGTAAGAAGAATAAAAAAAAAAAAACATAGTTTAACACTTGGGGTCGGTCGTTTTTGCACTTGGGTTCGGTCGTTTTAGCACTTGGGGTCGGTCTTTGTAGCACTTGGGGACGGTCATAACTTCGGCAATATGACACCGATTCGGCTGAAATTTTGGATTCTTTTGAACCGAACCCAAGTGCGAAAACGAACGACCCCAAGTGTTGAAGCCATGATTATTTTGAAAAATTCTTTTTTTGGTATATTTTTTTATTGATTCGTTAACAGACCATGATTCTTAGTAAGAATCTAAAGTTTAGTCAGCTCTTTGCCATGGGGTCAAAGTTATGGACCGACCACAAAACGATGAATTTAAAAAAAATTAATCCTTTGGAAGATTTTTGGATTCAATCGTGTACAGTCCATGTTCCTTCGTAAGAATCTAAAATTTCAGTTGGTACGGTGTCATAGGGCTTAAGTTATGACCGACCCCAAGCGTTACAACGACCGACCCTAAGTGCAAAACGACCGAACCCAAGTGCTAAAACGACCTATCGATATGCAACTGTAATCTTCCTAGTACAATTTATTTTAATTTTTTAAAGTGTGTTATGAGCGTGGACTCGATAGTGAAATATTAACCTTTTTTTTATAAAAAAACAATTATTTAATTATAAGTTATTTTTTTTAGTAGGTAATTATTTTTGCGTCGTGTGAAGATTTATTATTGGATTATTACATTTTTTTTTAAATCTTATGTCCTGTGTGTTTTAACATGGTTTAATCCTCTTCATGTTCAAAATAAAATAAGATAATATTAAAATATCGGTAAAAATTGTTAATTTTAATAGAATGTGGTTTCGTTTTGGATGCAGAATTATACTGTTCAACGCTTTCTGCACGTAGCTGTTTACATCAGAACTGTAAATTGACTATACTGCATCCCAACGGCATAAGATAAAAGTCGCCTACAATAACGCTGATCGCCAACTTTTCCGCTTACCGAGATACTGCAGTGCTACGGAAATGTTCCTGGAGTAATGAGTGCACACTTTCCGAGCACATCTTTGCCACCGCATGGGAAGTTTATGGCGCAGACTACGTCAATCGAAGAATGCGATCATCACTGCCATGATTGCCTGGATGGAGTCCCCCCTGATGGCCCTCTTGAGACGGGAGATGGTGAAATACCCTCCGTAAACAGCTGCTTGAGAATATTCATTTTAGGGTTTATTATTTTATTTAATTTCTCATGTTTTTCATGCTTGTTCGTTTAATTTTTATTTGTTTTATGTGTTGTTATTTTCTTTTAACCTTACCCTATTATTTGTCTAATATCCTTTGTTATTTCATAATATGGAATCTATTGCATTGCACTATCCCTGCATGCATTCTGGAATAAACTATTATTATTATTAAATACCAGCTGGTCTCCGGCATGCGTTGCAATGCCATTGAAAAAAGAAAAAAAATTACATGAGCTCCACACAGGAAATTAATTTCTCTCAGGGCCTATGTCATCTTTGGCGATGCTGTGTGGAGGGTTTTTTTAAGGAAAGGGAGGAGAAGAGAGTTCTGGGAAGGAAAAGGGTTTAAGGGGTTGGTAGAAAACTGGGGTACAGTATGTCCTGGTTATCCGCCTCCAAGACCTAGACAAACCTCACCCCGTGAACCCGGGCACCCCTGCTAAATCACCAAACGTAGCGAATCACTTAGGGTGACCTATGGCAGAGGTGTTGGTTATCCAATAAAGGTTCCCGGGGTGGCGTTACCCATTCCCGCCTCCCAAATAGAAAAAATGGTTTCTCCCTGCATGTCCTTTCCCGTGCGTCCCCGTTCCCTTCCACCTTCCCCGCACTTCCCCCTCCCACGTCTCTTCCCTCTCCGCGAACCCCACCTTCCCCCTGCCTTTACTGAAATACACACATTTTCATTTATACAAATTTTGTAACACCAGAGCTTACCATTATATATAGCCTATATGTTAATCTGATGTATGAGGTACATTATTATAAAGTTTCATTCAAATCCATTCAGAAGTTTTTGCGTGAAAGAGTTACAAACACAATGTTAGTAAGGTCGAATTTTTCCTTTGGAGGGGTGCATACATACGTACACCGTTTGTCCCATTTTTACTGTTGATATTTAGTGTGTAAAAAAGAGAGGCAGTAAGAAAGAGGTGCAGCATTACATATGAACAAACGCAAAACAATCAGCGCATTAACATTTAACGTTTCTGAATTTTTGGAATTCACGCACTAAAGTCACAATATTCCTGCAGCTCTTTAAAGATGAGAATTCATTCCATACAAAATGTATGAGGAAAAGAATTTTCTTCGTAATTATTTTTTTCGTGAATCTTTCCTATGTTTTAAGGCCCCGCAACTCGGATTTGTACCGATTTATTACATATGTCCCTTAAAAACGGTAAGTTTTAAAGCTCTTAAAAAAATATATGTTATTCTTGAAGATAATATCTAGACTTTGCCCGCGCCGAAACGCAAATTATATAAAATTCCCTCGATAGAAAAAAATCGCAAAGTATGCTCCAAAAATTATTATTAACACGTTTGTTTCAGTTATTTTATAAGTTAAATGTATGAAAAAATTCACAGTGTTTCTTTAAATGCTGTTTAAGATAATGCCCGCGAGATTTTTGCTCTATTTTAAACGAGTCGAGTTTTATTAAACATTTTCGCAATTTTCGCATTTTTCGATTTTGTCGCCGCAAATGTTAGCGCTCTCCTCTAACATTCGTAATTTCGTATCTCTCCATCTTCTTCTTTTCGGTCCAGGTTGCAGAGCCTTAATAGCTATTCTGCTTTTCAGGGCGGAGACAAATCCAACAAATCAAAGATCATAAAAATCGGTCCAGCCGTTCTCGAGTTATAAATGGTAACTAACCGAATTTGTTTTATGTTTATACATAATATGGAAAGGAACTTATGGAGAAATAGCGGGGAATTTGTTATTTTGCTCTCCCCAATCTGGGAATTTGAACAATTATTGCGGGGATTTTAGAGTATAAGCATTGGCAACCCTGGATTTGACGTTTGAGGTTTGAGGTTATGTCAAATATTATGTCAGTTGTCTGTTATTAATTTGTTGTTCGCTGATCATGGATCCCAAAAGAGACACAGTTCTTCAATTGATCCGTTTGATCCGAAAGAGACCCTCAATCTGGGACGCCCAAAGTCCAGATTTCAAAAACAGATTTAAAAAACATGAAGCTTTGCGAGAAATAGCCGCTTTAATGGGAGTCACGACTAAAATTGTCAACATGAAGTGGACTTGTTTGAAAAACCAATACAGCAGGGAGAAGAGAAAAATTGCAGGTTAGAATTGTTGAGTCATATTTCCTTTCCTTGAAATACATGCTTATTTGCTTACATAGTGGGTATTTACATAAATATACAGATAAATAGGTTTTAATGATAATATTTTATTTATTTATTTATTGACGCCCTATTGGGCTTTTACATATCAAACACAAATTTCATTTAAAACAACAATATAACATAAATAAAAAAGATTACAAAATATTTAAAAAAAAAAAGCATAAACTCAATGTAAAAAATAGGAATACATCTAATGCTAATTCCACATGGATGACTTTAAAGGACTCGTAGGTATAACAAAAACATTAAAAATAATCAAAACACATTCATTTTTACTTAATTACTCGTATGCTTTTGGAATAAGAACAATAAACAAAATAAAATCGAAATAAAATAAATTGATTTCTCATTCATTATTTACATCTAAAAGGTGGTGGACTAACTTGGCTTTAAATGAATCGAAATTTAAATTAAAAATGTCAGCGATATCAGTTAGTTCATTGCCCAACCTGTGTATTCTTTCCATCACAGAATTCGTAGCGAAGTTATTGTAAAGGATAACAAGTTTATAGCGTCTGGGCAGTCCAACCTTGAATGAACAATTTTATAAAATAAAAGGAGATCAAATATTTTTCGCCTTTCAGCTAATTTCGATATGACATAATAGGAATACCAATTTTGAAATTTATTTTGAATCTTTTCAATTTGTAAACCATGAGAGTTGAAATGAGGACACCAAATGCTTGAATTGTATTCAACCTGACTTCTAACCAAAGACGTTTAAGTATAGTAATGTTATGGTTTTTATATTATTAAAGTCTATGGCGATTCTGAGGATAAATCCAAGCATTTGTAATCCCTTACTGGTAATGCTAATAATGTGATTCAAGAAGCGTAATTTGGAGTCAAAGATAACGCCAAGGTCGTTGAATTCAAAGACTCTTTTTAGAGTGGCATTGTTAATTGTATAGTCGAATAATAAAGGGGTTTTAGATCTATGAAAACTAATCGTTTGGCATTTGTTGATATTAAGATATAATTTGTTTGCGATGCATCATTCATAAAGTTTATTTAAGTTCATTTGTAGAGTTAAACAATCAGAAGAATTTTCAATCGATTGAAACATCTTTAGATCGTCGGCAAATAGAAAAAAGTGAATTTTATCTAAAATTAATGAAACGTCGTTAATAAATAGTAGGAAAAGAATTGGTCCTAGGTGGGAACCTTGGGGGACCCCACTTAAGGCAAAAAAGTGTGTGAGGTTGTGGAGTTAATTTTTTCAGATAGTTTTCTATATGATAAGTAGCTTCTAAGCCATTCGAGAAAGTTGTCGCTTATTCCCAAGTGTTGTAATGCTTCCATTAAATTGCGATGAGAAACAGTATCAAAGGCTTTGCTTAATTAGTATAAATAGTGTCAACTTGGTGACCCTTGGAGAGTGCATTGAAAATAAAATTTTCGTAAAGCAATAAGTTAGATGACGTAGATCTGCCTGGCATGAAACCATGTTGAAATATTGATATAAGTGTTTTAATTTGATGCATGATTTTACTTAATATAATCTTTTCAAAAAGTTTAGGTAGTGATGACATAATACAAGGTGGGGCAAAAGTAATCATCCTATTGGAAAACGCTATAACTTTTGCAAATGGAGACAAATGTCAATTCGGTTTTGACATTTGTGAAGTAAACAAACGCAAAATACAAATCAGCAAGTCATGAATCGGTTTACTTCGCAAGAACGCGGAATAATTGGTCCCATATTTTGCGTAACAATTCGTCGGTTGTGTTGGCGCAGCGTGAATTTCGTCGCAGATTTCCTGGCCGTCCGACACCAACTGGACAAACACTGCGGACGTTTGGCCACTTGCCTTGAAGAGACTGGGACAACACGAGATTTTCCCAAGGCTGGCCTGCCCCGAAGCAGCCGTTCTGCTGAGAATATCGCTGCTGTTGCCCAAGATGTCGAACATGAGCCCGGAACATCGACCATACGACGTGCCACGCAATTGGGCATTAGCCGGCGGTCCCTGCGCAGAATTTTGGTGAAAGATTTGAAGATGTTCCCTTACAAAGTGCAGAAAGTGCATCAGCTGTTAGCTGTTGACCGCCAAACGCGGATAACCTACCCTCAAGTCATCCTGAATCTCAACGAAAAGGTGGACAATTTTTCATCGAAAATTGTCATGAACGATGAAGCTCATTTCCATAATAGCGGTTACGTGAATAAACAAAATAATCATTTCCGAGGCACCAAAAATCCGAGTATCACTCACGAAGAGCCATTACACCCGCTCAAAATTTCTGCGTGGTGTGCTGTTTACGCTAGAGGAGTCATCGGGCCATTTTTTTTTTTAGAACGCCGCGGGCCAAACGACGACTGTGGACGGCGCGCGCTACAGAGCCATGATTACCGATTTTTTTCTTCCTCAATTGGATGGATTGGGACTGGAGAACATGTGGTTATAACAGGACGGTGCAATAGCGTACACTGCTCGAGCCACAACCGATATTCTGAAGGAAGAATTTCCGGGTCGTCTAATCTCTCGTTTTGGTGATTTGCACTGGCCGGCCAGATCACCCTATTTAGCTGTTCCAGACTTCTTTTTATGGTTTTTTTTTTTAAGTCGCGGGTTTACGTCATCAATTCTCAGACTCTTGAAGCCCTTAAGGAGAATATTCGCCAAGAATTAGAGAACCTGTCGCCCAAAGTTCTGGCAAGAGTGATGAAAAATGCCATAAAACGGGCTCGTATGGTCATCAACTCTGGCGGCGGTCATTTGGCCAATATCATTTTCTCGACATGATGGAATAAATTCTAATGGATTAAATAAACAAATTTCACAACCAGAACCAAAGTTTTTCATTTAATAAAAAAATTACAGCAAAAAAACATCGGATGATTACTTTTGCCCCGCCTTGTACATATGGGTGTATAATTTTCAATTTGACTTTTATCTCCTTTTTAAAAATAGGTGTTATAAAGCTACTTTTCCAAATTTCAGGAAAACAACCTGTAGATAAAGATAAATTGAAAATTATACTAATGCTAGAACATGAACACAGTTTTTAAGTAATATTGAGGGAATCATATCTGGCCCCGAATTTGACCTGATATCTGGATATCAGGTCGAATTCGAAAAACAAAAAAACGACTTAAAAAAAATGTACTAAAAAGTAAAAAAATAATTTTGTTTTCTTCTACAACTTCATAATCAACTTACTTTTTCTAATCATCAATATGTAGGTACGATTGTTATTTTTGGAGTCGGTGCGGTGTCAGCAAGTCGCTTGTGCGACATATCTCACCTATGTATGTAGTTACAAACCTACCTTGGCTGACACCGACTCCAAAAGTAATAATTCTACAAAGTAAGTTGATTATGAAGTTGTAGAAGAATACAAAAAATTTTTTTTTTAACTTTTTAGTGCATTTTTTTAAGTCGTTTTTTTGTTTTGTTTATTATATTTATCGTTTTTATTTAACATTTTCAATCAATGCTGCCAATCAATTATAGAAAAAAAAATATTGCCATATAAAACAATAATTTATTCACGTTATTAAGTGAATGCATTATTGACAAGTTTGTACCTGTATTTTTAACAGCAGAACATGGAAAGAAATTTATTAGAATAATTATACATTACCTACCCGCTAGACGGCTAGACAAACCCTGCTTTGCCAAACAAACCATTCAAAACCTTTGATGTACATCTAAATTATAATGGCATGCAGCTTTCGTAGTTTGAACCTCAGTCCCAATAATTCAAGTAGGTGCTTTTTTGTTTTTATTTTGACGAGAATTTATTTTATAAGATTGGTACTTCCGACATATGTCATATTTGATTGTCTATTAGTTAAAAAAAGAAAATTCCGTATTATCCGTGCATCAAACTTCGACAACACGAACATCTGTTGTTCACTATGTTGTTGCATCACGTTGTCATCTGTCCGGCTTTAGCCGGATATGTTTGGCTTTTATAGGTCGTGTCCGGCTAAATATTTATATGTCCGGCCTGTACGGCTTTTGTTAGGCTTTTTGTTAGTGTAACGCGGTGCACGCAGTGCCTGCAGAACGAACGCAACGCAAGCTACGTAAGGCGAAACGTGTTTAGGACGGGGCGGGGGCGGGGGCAAGGGAGAGTGGCTATTCTTGGTTCGCGCGGGTTTTGTCTTTAGTCGGCGCCAGAAACGCATAGTTAACGTGCATTATTCAGTCAGACATGAAAACGTGAATAATATTATGTAGAAAATTGTCCAAGACTACTTAAACTCTTGGACAAGTGAATTCAGGGCCGAATTGAAACACTTTAAGCGGATGACTTTAGCTGGGGTACCCAGCTGGGACCACGTAGCAGAAACGATAGATATTCTATCTAAAAAAAATACAGATAGATGACAGTAAACTTTTTGACCAATGGCAAAACTTTATAATTTTTTTCAGAAGTAGAAGGATAACTCTGACTTCAAAAAGCTATTGGCACTAAAGATGGGTAAATTCTCCATTTTGCCGGAGGCCTCCGAGACGTGCTTCCTTTTAAAACTACTCGAGTTCTAGGAGCAGGTCCCGGGTCCGAGTTCTTAGGTGCGGACTGAGCACTGGGTGTTGTTGCGGCGCACCAAGCCGGGACGCATGGGTTCAAAGAACTCGGAGCCAGGACCTATTCGTAGAACCCGCTCAAGAACTCGGAGCCAGACGAGACCCGCACGCGGACTCGGACCCGTCACCCGTCGCACCCGATCGCGAGTTGTGGAATGTGCATTGCGGCGAAGTTCAACGAAATTCGTGTTTTGTCGTGGTCCCGGTGGTCGAGCTGACTTGTCGACGAGTAACGCGCGGTTATAGCGGATGTAGTAATTTAGATAAAGTTGATGTGTATCACTTTTAATTGGAGATTTTAATCCCTTATCTACGCCGTGGACGCTTGTGTCGGTACAAGCATTTGATGTGTTTGTTTATGCTTTCAATCCATTACATATTTTATAATAGTTTCAGCTCTCTGATAACTGGAGAGTGTATTCAACTTTTTCTTATCATGTTATGTTCATAAATATTCAGAATCAATGGATATTATCGTGTTTAGTTTCGTGAATTTTATAATAATCCTGAAAAATAATAAGCAAGGTGCCTTTTAGTGGCATATGTTTTTATGAGATAAATAACCTTCTATTGCAATAGACTCTTAAGAAATAAACCACTTATAGTAGTACTCATGATACCGAAGTACGAAATATCACTTGACGGATACCACACAAATATGTCTGTCCTTGCTTTGCCGTACACGTTCACATTCATGCATCATCTCGTAGGTACGAGTATAATTATATAATTTTCAATTTGGGGGCAGGAATGGGTACCGTCGACCCGGGAAACATTTATTGGTTATCCAACACCCCTACCATAGGTCAACCCAAGTATTTCATTACGTTCGGTGACTTCGTTACACAGGGTCGCCCGGGTTCATGGGGTGAGCTTTGTCTAGGTCTCGGCGGCGAATGCGTTTGCCCACCTATTGCGTGGCGGCCTGGATTGGGAGATTGATTGAGGGAGATCTAACCTAGATCTCTCCAGCCAGACTCTCTCCACCCATCGCATTGCACTGCAGTAGGAGGGATGGTTTCAGACGTCTGTCACTCCTGGACATATTGATCCCAGATTCCTTTTTCCTTCCCTGAACTTTCTTTCCTTCCTTTCTAAAAAGATCGTCAATACCCAATCCCCAAGAATGTCATAGGCCCCGAGGAATTTTTCCTCCAGGCCTCCTGTGGGGAGCTGATTAAAAAAATATATACATCGTTCTATTATTCAGACTATTTTGTTTATAATGACCCGACGAATTATTTGATTAATTTAATCATGCAGTCTTCCTCGGACATCCCCGACTTCCCCTACCATTCGGGTTCGCGTCGTATTGTCATATATTCTTCTGACTCTGATCAGGGTCATCCGATCCACAAGTCCACATGCCTAAACCATCTAAGCGCCCCCTTCTTTATCTTTTAGAAAGCCTCAGTGTAATATAACTCCCAATTTGGGAGGCGGAAATGGGTACCGCCGCCCCGAGAACCTTTATTAGATAACCGACACCTCTGCCATAGGTCACCCCAAGTGGTTCGCTACGTTTGGTGATTTAGCAGGGGTGCCCCGGTTCATGGGGTAAGGTTTGTCTAGGTCTAGGAGGCGGATGACCAGGACACACGGAACCCCAGATTCCTACCCACCTCTTAAACCCTTTTTCTTCCCAGAACTCTTCTCCCCTTCCTTTCCTTAAAAAAGCCTCCACATAGCATAACCCAAAGATGACATAGGCCCTGATGGAAATTATTTTCCTCAGGGCCTCCTGTGTGGAGATCATGTAAAAAAAAACTCCCAAATCAAGCGTGCGTAAAGGGTAAAGGCCCGACCATTCGCCTCACCCGATCACCGTTCGCATCGGTTTCCGTTCGCTTAAAATGTATATTTCCTTTTTCGTAACGCATTCATAACTTAGGGGTCGTTCAAGTATTACGTAACGCACTTGGGGGGGGTCTTGTGAAACCTTACTGTGCGTTACGAGGGGGGGGGGGGGTCGATCATCGCGTTACGTAACATGTTTTTTGAGTTTATTTATTGTTCTGTTATACTTGGTGGAATTATATTGTATTAAATTATTAAAGAATGTCAATTGCCAGCCTGAAGATGTCCATAACAGGATGAAACCGGTACTGGTTAAATAAATATGTGGAAATAAGTTAAAAAATTGTTTTAATTTCAATTTAACATGTTTTTCTTTATTTAGAAAAAAAGCTAGGGAATTAAAATCTTCCAAGTTGGTAATCCTTTTCGTTCTTGAAATCTCTTGTTTTATTTACTACCGCAAACGCGATTAAATTAACAAAAAAGGTATTTAAGCGACTTTCCAGTACTTTGCGCAACCTAATTGTGACTTTCAGGTAAAAATTGTCACTTGGGCGTTACGTAACGTTTAGGTGGGGGGGGGTTGATACGGAAAAACGTTACGGCGCGTTACATGGGGGGGTCTTCAAAAAAAGATCCCACCATATCGAGCGTGCGTATAGAAGTTTTACTTCAAAAAAATATTCTCAAACTGGGCGGTGGGCAAAATAAGATTGAGAACCTATGGTTTAGTTTAGATTATTAGTATTATCTTCTTCAATGATATAGGGTATTTTTTATTTTGTTTTCGAACCATTGAAATAGGGTTTTTCATTTTTCGAATATGGCATCACCGGTTCAAGTTAGTTGATTGAGGTTATGTCAGAAATTATGTCAGTTGTCTGTTGTTAATTTGTTGTTCGCTGATCATGGACTCCACCAGAATGGACACAGTTCTTGAATTGATCCGTTTGATCCGAGAGAGACCCCCAATCTGGGACGCCCGCTGTCCAGATTTCAAAGACAGATTAAAAAAACATCAAGCTTTACGAGAAATAGCCGTGTTAACAGGACTCACGACTAAAATTGTTCAAAATAAGTGGACTATTTTGAAAACCCAATACAGCAGGGAGAAGAAAAAGATAGCAGGTTAGAATGATTGATAAACTAGCTGATTCCCGGCATGCGTTGCAATGCCATATTCAAAGAAATACATCGTTTCTCCCTGAATCACCTTTCCCGTGCTTCCCCGTTCCCCTCCCGCGTCCCCTTTCTAGCTTGCAGCATAAATTATAGCCTATATGTTATTCTGATGTATGAGCTATATTATTGTAAAGTTTCATTAAAATCCATTCAGTAGTTTTTGCGTGAAAGAGTTTTTGCGTGAAAGAGTAACGAACACACACACATCCGTTCAAACTTTCGCGTTTACATAGACATATGAATATTAGTAGACCTGCCCTAAGTGATAAAATCGTATTATTTCCCCCTCCTCATACCGGTTCCTTGGAACTGGCTGGGATTGAGTATGGCTTCGCGTGAATCTAAAAAATATGACGTCATCATTCTTCTGCGAGCCAGCTTCGAGTGCTCATCAGAGCATTTTACGAAATAACACCGCAAAAAACATTTTTTTTACATGAATACCGCACAAGAGTCCTAACTGCTCCCGTCTGGAGCCAGTGGGACTATGGCATCCCCAATTGGGGTATGTTGTGAGGCTGAAGGTAGCGGGGAGGGGAAGGAGATAGGGAAGAGGAAGGTGGGGAAGTACCTGGCTATTCAGATCTGGTCACCAAACACGGCTAAAACCATTTCAATCAACGTTTCAATTCTGAATGGTGGTCTTACACCAGGGCGATACTGGGAGTATCTTCCACTCTGGAACGTGCTGCAAATATACTATATATTATTTTAAATGAATAAATTGTGAATAACACAAATTAATCAAATAAAATTTATTTGCCACGCCGGTATTCGATCCCGCGACCTTCGGTGTGGGAGTCAAGAGCCTTACCGCTGCGCCACGCCGGTCGTCAAACATGGTTTGTGTTTTGAAAACGTGTAAATATATACTATTACTCAAGATACACGGCGTGTGCTCGTCGATGTTAACGGGGTAAATAAATAATTAAACATTTGTAAAAGTGTCCCAACTAAATATGGCTCAAAATATTGCAGTCTGAAAATAAGCGAACTTTACTTTGCCGTATATAGACTTCGCAAATTTGTTCAATACACGGCGAGCAGTTCGCGCTCCCATGTAAAAAGGTCTATTCATTCAAAAGCAGAGTTTACTTTTAAAAACTAAATGGTGATATTATAATGCGAGATGCCTATATACTGTCATATTGAGTTATCGACGAATCACATATCTCCAAAGTCATCGTCCCGCTCTGCGCCTCGCTGTAGTTGTTGTCTACCCCTTACCTTTATGTTCTGGTCTACTAATATTATTATGTCTATGCACGTTTATAATATTAGTAAGATAAAATAATAATTATTTTTTTAATTTATAAACTAACGTTTAGACAAGATTTTTATGCATAGCACAAAGGGTAACAATTATTATAAGCAATAATTGTCAGCCTGAAACACTCATTTACATTGAAAAATCTTCCGAGAAAAGATACTTGCCGCCAACGGGACTTGAACCCGTGTCCTTCCGATTGCCCCCATAGCTCAGTGGTCAGAGCATTCGACCGGCAATCGGAAGGACACGGGTTCAAGTCCCGTTGGCGGCAAGTATCTTTTCTCGGAAGATTTTTCAATGTAAATGAGTGTTTCAGGCTGACAATTATTGCTTATAATAAGATAAAATAAGTTAATCCAAATCAACTGAAAAGTAAACTACTTGTAAACTTAATAAATTAACAAAAGAAACAAGGATTTCAGTCGGCACAGACGGAAAAATATGCAAAAATTCGATTTTCATTCAAAGTTAAAAAAATTCCCTTAAAACCTCTAAGGTCAAAATATGGACCGCTTTTATTTTTCTGCGATTGACAGCGGTCCAAAATTGGACTACATTTTTTTACCAAAGTTAGAATAGATCAGTTCGTCACAAATTACCTTACCATTGTAACAATACAGGATCTAATGCTGAATTATATGCCACAATAAATCGCCTGCATATGCGTGGTAACAAATATGTTGTTGATGATATGATAAATATTGAAAGATTATCAACATACAAACATTATTTAATTAAAGCTGTTTGTCAGCGCTTCTCAGTTAGATTATAATCTAATATACTTTGTATATTTATATTCTTCATCAATGTTTATTTCTGGAATTTTTAAATTTATTACTACGTACTTTACGTAGTCATTTTTTAGTTCATAATATCTTGTACACATTCATGTATATGAGGTTTTCTTTTTCTTCATGTTTGTTTTATAATAGCTTACTTTTTTTGCTTTATACTATCACTACAATATGTGCTCTTTAATTTTTTGTCATATTAATTTTTTTTTCTTAACTATGTATATTCTTTCAAATTATTGCAATTCCCATGTAAAAGCCATTAATTCACAATAAATTAGCTGGTTCCCGGCATGCGTTGCTATGCCACTTTATAAAGAAATTATTACTCCCTGCGTGTCCTTTCCCATTCATCCCGTTCCCTTTCCGCCTCCCCTTCCTCTCCCGCGTCTCCTTCCCCTCTCCCATTCCCACTCAGTCTCCTCCACTTTCCCTCTCCCCACTCCACTCCCCCCCCTCCACCGTCCCGCGAACCCCATTCCCAAGTTCCCCTCCCCCCTCCCGCATTCCACACATTCAGTCCCTTTACATTCATTTTTCAAACAGCTCGCGTGCCACGTATTGCAATTTTTTTATACAAATTTCATAATTCCAGAGCAGTAGTTTTATACAAACCTTGTCCTGACAATAACGAACACAGAAAAAAAAGAATTATTCAATTTGGTGCAGTGGTTCGGAAGTTGCGCGTACATACATTTCGGCGATTCATTTTTCATTAAATAAATAATCAGTTTGTACGAGGGGGGGTTTTTAAGTTCGCGGAATGGAGGGTAAGGAGGGGAAATAAAAATCCAAAATTATTTGTCCTTTTTAATATGTTCACCTGCTACCCTAATACATTTTTCGGATCTTTCAATCAACTTATGTATACCCTCAAAAAAAAAAGATTTGTCTTTATCTAAAAAATCCGCCGAAATTGCATCCTTCACTTCTTCATCACTTGAAAACTTTTTCCCACGAAGTTTTTTTCAAGTTTGGAAATGAGTAATAATTACTGGAAGCCAGGTCAGGACTGTGAAGTGGATCTGACAAAATATCGATGCCCACCTTCTGCAGGGCAGCCTTCGCAACACGGTTCTTGTGAACAGACGCGCTGTCGTGCAGAAAGAGGACACCTTTGGTCGATTTTCCCCTTTTTTTCTCCTTGATGGCTTCCGTTAATTGCTCTAGGATTAAAGCGTAGTAATCTCCGGTTATATTACGTTCACAGGATTTACTCACAAAGCAGTGAGATTCTTGAACGCTGTCGAAAACGAACTGCTATGAAGATAGGCGCAAGGGCCGGCTTTCGTCGCTCTGAAAGAAGCGCATATAATAGGTAGCTACCTACCTACTGTACGAGATCTTGAGTAAATATTATAATAATTTATAACCGAACCGCGTTTCGTATTATGATCTTCAATTTTTGTGGGTTGTGCGGCGCTCGGGAGCTCTCATGAACTAGCCGCCACTGGTTTCTTGTAATAATTGATGAAATGAAGTGTGATTTCTGTAATCTGTGCTTAAAAGTGTGGTGGCTTATAGAATATTTAATACCTGTAAGGGGTCGTCCATTAATCACGTGATGTTTTTTAGCAACTTTTTAACCTCCCCCCCTCTGGTGATATGTGTTGAGGTTTTAGACTAACCCCCCCCCCCCCCCCCCTCAAATCATGTGTATATTTTGAAATTTTCAGAATATTATCACGAAAAATAAATACACGTGATATCTCATTTTACCCCCCCCCCCTCCAACCCCTTTGGAGCCTCACGTGATTAATGGACGACCCCTAATAAAATTAAGCCCTAATTAATAACAAAAAAAGCAAAACATACCACTTAACGTGTGGTTTTTCCGCAGGGGTAGACAGAGAGGAGGTACCGCCAAACAACTCAATCTTGGTACTCCTTGCCTCGTTCACATTCATATGCCAAACAACTCGATCTTGGCACTCCTTACCTCGTTCATATTCATACATCCTCTCATACATGCTCTTCTATTATTCTGACTCTTCACATGGCCCAACTCAAGTATCTGATTCACTTGGTCGTGCCATGTCTTCCTCGGGCGTCCCCGACTTCTTCTACCATTCACATTTGCGTCATATATTCTCCTTACACTCCTTTCCTCGTTCATTCGCTCTACATACCCAAACCATCTGAGCGTCCCTTTTTTAATCTTACTCTTAACGCTTACATCAGCCTTGCATTCTTCGTGGATCTCCACATTTCTCACACGATCGTACATGGTTTTACCCCACATACGCCCCCAGGGATCTCATTTCTACAGCATTCAGTCTACTTTAATCCTTCCTCTGCCAGTTTCATGCCTCACTGCCATACTTCATGGTAGGTACCAGCACTCCATTATGGACGGCTAACTTCGCTTCTTTGGACAGTTTTTTGTTGGCGCCAACGGCGTTCAGTCCTCCATTAATAGAATTGCCTGCATTTACCCTTCTTTCAAGTACACAAACTCATCCACCTGCTCCAAATACTCATCATTCACAACTATATTGCACATCGTTTTCATACTCTCTCTTTCAAATACCATGACTTTAGACTTAATTTATCTTGTGTAAAGTATTTTAAAGAAAAATATTTAAATTGGACATAAACTCACCATTTTAGAACATACCTAAATGTGCAAATAGAACCATATACAACTAGCTAGGGCAGCGGTAGTCACACTTTTCTGGTCAAGGGCCACATAGGACAATAATGTGAGGTATCACCGCGGGCCGCACAAATGTGAATTGTCGGCGTGGGTGGGGGGGGGGGGTTGATGTTTTACCTTTTTGTTTAGCAAGTTGAAAAAGCAATTCTTTCGTATTTAAATACCAGGTTGCTACCTCCTTCCTTCTTGTATTCATGATATAGTATCAATTCTTAATAAAAATAATAATACACGTAAGATGATAATATTATACAATAAAAAAATTAGGTAGATCTGTAAGGGAATCTTTCAGTTCAATTTTCATCCACTTCCCGAACTACCGAAATATGTGAATGATTTGTTTATTTATTTATTAATTTATCTAAATAAAAAGTATGTTTATATTAGGTTTTTGGATGTCTGTTTCACTAGAATATTCCTTTGTCGGGACAGGCGGATTACCGGATTACAATACACACAATAACCAAAATTAACCAATTTTTAAGTTTACATTGCTTTATTCTTAGTATGTGATTAGAATGTTTTTTATTGTCTTTTTAGACCATATTTTTTTACCTGCCCACGCCTTCACTGTGCCATCTCAATGCTACCTACCAATTTTCTCTGGGTCTTCTACTGCCCCCCTGAAAGTCTCAAACGCCCATAAGGGGGTGTTAACGCCCACGTTGAGAACCTATGAAGTACATTACGCGCGTTTATAATCGACTTAGTATGTGGTCAAAAACCAGCTGAGTGTTTAAAATCAAATGTTAACCTTTTCCCCGCGTTGAACTACTCTGTTTTTTCAATACCCATACGCGGTACATGTATATGTCATATTTCAAATACCTATCCATCCAATTTTATGTCAAATTACAGCATATTATGGCATGATTTATCATACTATATAAACAGATGAGATTATTATCTACAATTTGAAACCAAATCGTCGTCTGCAAACATTCCTAGATGTTTATAAAAAACATTAAATTCCATACAAAAACGTACCCATATTATCTTAAAGACGGCGCCATTTATCCGCGTGCTTGTACTCAGGACACTGCGTTGATAGACACAAGTGGTACCTCAATCACTTATTATTATTAATTCGTATAAACAAGTTCTAAAACTTCTGATGACACTAAAATTAATAAAATTTTTATGCAAATTCAAAATCACAGTTTCACAACATAAACAAACGTGTGCGAATACGCGCGATCTCGATAATAAATGTTATCGACGCTTGTCCAATTTGGTCAGTCGGAATCGTATGCAATGCGCGTGCGCAAACTACTAACGCCATCTGTGGAGTAAATTGTGAACTATGCATTCAAAGGCACAAGGACACATTCACTTGATTATAGATGTTTTTTATGAAATACAATTTTACTTTCGAAATATGCCTGAAGATGTCAGCATCGTGATAGTTACACGAATGTCCTAGCGAGCGGGAAAAAATACTGTGACATAGTAGCGCTGTGATATCGGCAGTCGAAGTTAGCGTAACAAGGGCTGACACGGGCGCGTGTGAGGCATAGCTTTTGCCGTATCAACTGTTGTTACGATCGCGTGGAAAAAGTTAATCAATTAAAATCAACGTTTTAAAATCATAAGGTACGAAAAATATTTGAATAAAAAGCTGGATAATATAATTGTGTATGAAAAAAAATATATTTAAAAAGAAAGCGGCAGGTATTTGTGCGACCCGCACAAATACCTGCCGTTTGACGACGACCACGGAGCTAGGGCATAGTAATTCATTGAACAAGGTTCTAATTACATATCTCTAATGCTTCTGCCGCATCTGCGCCTGTCGTCCCAAAGTAATGCGTGCCGATGCTTCATACGTTTTAACACTAAAAAGTTAACACGATAAAGCCTGTGGTCATATTAGCGACTTCTTTGCCTGTGGTCATATTGCGTGTGCGTTATCGCCTCCCGCGCAATAACGAATGTTCGCGACGATAGCCGATAATGGCCGGTCACATTTGCGCGTATCGTGTCATAGCACGAAGCTCCGTGACGATACACGCAGGTGCGGCCCTAGCATAATGCAATTCCAAGCTAGGGCCACATTCTATTTAAATATTTTCAATTAAAATATGATAAACTAAAATACTTTAACTAAATTTGTTAAATAGTCATAGTAATGGTAAAATAAAATAATTAAATAGTAATATTACTCTAAGTGACCAGCTCAGGTACAGCACCACACAGCATCTACAAAGATGACATAGGCCCTGAGGGAAATTATTTTCCTCAGGGCCTCCTGTGTGGTGTTAATGTAATAAAAAAAAAAAAGATTAAATTAAAATTCGCCGTTGCAAACTTTGAAACGTTAAAACATGGTAAGGGGCCATTCATTTATTACGTAAGACAAATTTTGCTAGTTTTCAACCCCCTCCCCCCCCTATCATAAGAAAAAATAAGAACAGGCCGACCCCCTCCCCCCTATTTAATATTTATTACATAAGAATCTAAAAGGAAGAATGAATACTTGTTTGGTTTATTTTAATGTTTATTTTTAGAAATGTTCATTTCAATCACAATTTGGGAGGCGGGTATGGGTACCGCCGCCTCGGGAACCTTTATTGGATAACCAACACCTCTGCCAAATCACCCCAAGTGGTTCGCTACGTTTGGTGATTTAGCGGGGGGATGCCCGGGTTCATGGTGTGAGGTTTGTCTAGGTCTTGAAGGCGGATGACCAGGACACACTGAACCCCAGATTCCTACCCACCCCTTAAACCCTTTTCCTTCCCAGAACTCTCCTTCCTTAAAAAAACCCTCCACACAGCATTCCTAAAGATGACATAGGCCCTGAGGGAACTTATTTTCATCAGGGCCGCCTGTGTGGAGCTCATGTAAAAATAAAAAATTTACCTACAAAGGTACTAATATTTTTAACTTTGCGCATTTTTGTGATCTTACCAGGGTGGCCACAGACCTGGAATACCTGGAAAACCTGGAATTATCAGGGAATTTTACCGAACCTGGAATTATCAGGGAAATGTCAGGGAATTTCAAAATTTTTTTAGAATATCAGGGAATTCCAAAAATAAAACTAAATTCGTTATTTTTGCAATTTGTGAAATCCCAAAGTTGTTTTATTATTGTTTTATTGCGGTATTTTAAATAGGTACATAGTTATCTACGTTCTAATACAATCCTTATATATACTATACATACATTTAAATAACACATCTATACCTATACCAAATCAATCACATATCTTCGCAATTTAATTTTAAATGCCTTTATGCTCTCTTCCAATTTTATTTCTTCTGGTAATTCTCCAAATATCTTCAATGCTCCGTACATCAATGACTTTTGACTCTGTGTTTTTTTCCTGAAGGGGAGTCTTAATTCATTTCTTTTCCTCATCTCATGTTGTTGCTTTGTAGTTTATCAATTTTTCTTAGGAATTCAATAGACGTATGGCCATTGATTATTTTGTAGATTAACAATATAGTATTGAAGTAAATAATTTGTTTAAATGACAAGATATTTAACTCCTTCAACATTTTCTTGACTGAAGTGTACCTATTTTTCTTCAATATAGTTATCATAGATCTCATATGTTTTGTAGAATTGTCATTTGTTTCATTAATCTGTCGTTGGCTAAGAATAGAATGCTGCCAAAGTAATTTATCTGTGGTACAATGATTGCGTTGTACAAATTTTTACTGGAGACTATGTCAAGAAATCTTCTTATTCTTCCCAACAGCGAATTTTTTTTGGCAATATTTTTAATAATTGGTTTTGTATTTTGAGTGAAAGTCAATTTGGAGTCAATTATTACTCCCAAATATTTAATTTCAAATACTTCTTTCAAAATTTCACGGTCCATCAATGTCTTTTTTTGTTTGCGTTACTTGTTTTCCGATGTTCATAGATTTAGTTTTGTTTACATTCAATTTAACTTTATTTTTCTTCAACCATATTGATATATTATGTAGGTCTTCATTTAAACGATTTATTATGAGTTCATAATATTATCCTACTATATATATCAATGCGTCGTCTGCCATACTTTTACCATACCATTAATGTACATTATAAAAAGGATAGGTCCGAGAACAGACTCTTGTGATACTCCCAATGTAATCTTCATTGGTTCGGAGATTGTCTGACCCACTTTTGTGGTTTGATATCTATTAGTTAAATAATCCTTGAACCGTTTCAATGCCTTTCCTTTTATTCCATTTTTAGATAGTTTTTTAATGATTATATCTCTATCTATCGTTTCAAAAGCTTGAAAAAAGTCTTCAGGCGAAATATCATAAATTTGTAACAAGTGTATTTTGTTTTTAATAGATTATTGTGATGCAAAGAAATAATAAATGCTATAGATGACGGAATTCCCTTTATTATTTATCTAACGAACGATATCCCCTTATATCAAATTATACATATCAGGGAACAATGTAGAAACTGCCCTGGAAAACCTGGAATTATCAGGGAATTTTGAAATCCTTTTTTTGTGGCCACCCTGCTTACATAAGAACTATTGAGACTGCCTCCCACCCCCTTGCAAGAAAAAATAAGATGTGGTCGACCGCCCTCCCCTCCTAAATCGTCTTACTTAACAAATTAATTAATGGCCCCTAAGGCGAAGATAGAACCCTATCCAACCAAAATGGCTAACCATAAAAATAGCGCCTCGTAATAACAATCACCTGTCAGATAGTTATTGTTAGTTAGAACCTTGTAAAATGAATAATTATTTAAAATGCTTGATCTTAGAACTTTGTCGTACATATATCTACTAAAATACAACACAATGGTTCTGAATATTATTTTGAGTATAGAAATGAGCAAAAGAAATGCTTTTGCATTCAAAGGTTCTTTTTGAAATGAGGTGATGAACTGTCAACAGCTGAGTTAGGTATCTACTTTACCAACTAATTTAGTTACTAGAATACACAACAGGGGTTCAGCCAAGCGCCGAACCATTTTTATATAATATTACATTTATTATGAATTTTATTCCACAGAGAGCAGTATTAGCAGGTTATTGATTTTAACAATTATTTTAAATTTACAGAAATGTCCACAGGCAGTGCGACCAATAAAACTTATCATAAGTGGTACGCATTTAAAGAAATGGATAGTCTTATGTCTGATAGCTCGCTGCAATGGACTTATGAAAACATGAAGCGTTCTGAGGTAGGTCTTTTAAATTAACTAATTAATTATATGACAGGGGAGTAACATATGACAATATTTTAAATTCACTCAAAATATTTCAACCCGTCAAATGCCATTAAAAACATGGAAATTTCCCAACAAAGCACCACTTTGAATTTTGAATTGAATGTTTTGTGGATTAATTTTGAGCTATCATATATTTTATTGACCGAAACACATTCCTAGAACCATAAACTATGTACCAAAACAACATTACTTGCGTTAATTACGTAAATTGATAGGTTTTACGATGTTTTCGTCAAGTAACACGCATCGACTTTGACAGAAAGAATCACGGCAAATTTGACATTTTGATGCCACAGATAAAATCATTTAATAATATTCTGGGGTTGCCAGGTGAATGAAATTTTTGCCTACAGTATGGGTAAATGTTGGCGCAAGCGATTCTGACCTTGTCTTTCATACAAATTCTGTACATAGAAGGGTCAAAATCACAGACAAACATATTTTTTGCCCGCGTGCGCACAAACTGTGCGCGTCCGCGCGTCTCCAGCAAATAGGAGGTCAAAGGTTGATAATTAAGGTAATCTTGAAAAAACCGTCTAAATTTTCTACTGAAATTCTTTTTCTCAGTATTCAATCTGCCTACAATAGACAAAATGTATAAAAAATATTCAATACTTCAAATTTACAAAGAAATACAGTTAAATACTCGTAACTAACAATTCAATACATCAGCAAGATGCCAGAAAACTATTAAAATCCCAAAATCTAATTCTAAGCACATTCAAAATTCCTATCTTTATCTGGGCATAATCTATTATAACAACCTCCCATTCAAATTAAAAACTATCGAAATTGTGCAGGAATTTAAGCCCGAATTAAAACATTACCTTAAACTGCTTTAAAAGTCCCAAATATGTTTACTTTATGTCTTAAAGTCTGCTATTTTATAAATCGTTCATTCCTTCCTTCTCTCTCATTTCTTAGTTTCTATATCTCTAAGTCTACTATTGTATAAATCTTGCGTTCTTTCTTACATATCCTTTACTTACTTATTACAATAATTTTTGTTACTAACTTACATGATTCATTAATTAATAATGATTTTTTAACTATATATTATGATTTTTTAAACTTATTGTGTTATAATATGCGAGCCTGAGGTGTGTAAATAACCCCAGACCCTCTGCGCTTAATACTCAAAGATATGATTATGAAAATCTACCTGCGCGAACAAAATATCACAAGGAATGGCAATCAGACAACTCCAGGGAAAATAACAGATCCACCAACCTTGTTTTGTAGTTCTATGCAGCTTGGAGGCCTCCGTAATCTTATCCGCTTAAAATTCCGATCAGTAATTCCTTTTGTGACTTGAAACTTGCACAAGAGAAGAGATTTGTCAATTAATACACAACTAGTAAGTTTTCACAATGAAAAGAAAAAATTTCCATAAAACAGACGATGTCAGTTATTCACTTGTTTGAATTCTATTTTCAAACCAACAGGTGTCTCTGTTAAATCCAAAGAGTACCTACCTAACTATAGGTCTCGCAAGTTAAGTTGACTTCATCACAGTACTCACACAGATGCAAAACTTTCATACAGCGTGTTTCGTTTTGGGCTTTTAACAAAAAAGCAATGAATAATTATTTCACAATTGAGAATTCGAATCCAAAGCGTGTTTAAATCGGTAACATAAAACTAATGTTGTTTTACAACATTTTTATAGAAATACTGAAGGTTTAGGAAGAAAAATAAGTTTATTAACTAAATGCGATAATCTTCAGGATTGAATTCAAAGGGGTATTCATAAATAACAACAAGGTTAAAAAAATATCATGTTATTTAAAAAGATTAATTTATTATAATAATCACACTTATATAATATTTTATAAAGTAAATAATCGACAAGCCTGCAATCATGTGTTAGCAATCATCAGCAACACTAATTATTTAATTATGTAGGTACCAGTCAAAGGTACAAAAGATTAACTGTTGAATAGGTACTAGTCTGTGATACTCCAGTTGCCTTAGACGTCAAATCATACAAGTTATTTATGCTTAAAAGTTGACCATCGTTTTTTTTCATTATGAATAAGTAAAATAATTAAACATACGGAATAAAATTTCACCATTTGGTCCATTCAGTGATTAGCCACGTTCCGTTTCGTAACAGGGCTCCATGATATCGTAATATATATTAAACTTGAACACTTTACAAACACTATTTATTATTTCAAATTTATAAATTTGTCATTGTTTGTCACTTGCGAAATGCAGGTGCACGTATGTGTAAATCAAATTACGAACCGAATGAATAGGACATCCTGTGAGTACAGCCTCAAAAGGGTGTCGTTAAACTTGCCTCTCTTCTAACTAGTTACAATAAGTGGGCGTAAGCAAGACAGAGAACCTTATCGGATTTGTGGGCGTCGCTTGACGTTCACACAGATAGACCAATCATCAATACTAAGCATTTTTATTGCTTCCAACTAAAAGTGTTTCACCTATACCATCCTTGTGATATAAATAGATTTATTTAAATATTAGAACAAACAAAATAAACATATTGTAATGCCTAACCACTTATCATGATTTTTATTTTTAAATTTATACATGATTTTGAGTGAATTCCAAAATTCACTCACAAATAGTGAGTGAATTAGCTCGCATCTGGTGACTTAGCAGGAGTGCCCAGGTTCATGAGGTGAAGTTAGTCCGGGTCTTGGCAACGGAGAGAGAATGGTTGAGGGAGTCCCTTTGACATCTCCTGCCATACTCTCTCAGAACTTCGCCTTGCACCGCAGTGGGAGGGATGGATTCACCCAGATTCCTACCCACCCCTCATACCCTTTTCCTTCCCAGAACTACCTCTCTCTTTTCCTAAACAGACCTTCCACACAGCGTCCTCAAAGATGACATAGGCCCTGAGGTGAATTATTTTCCTCAGAGTCTCAAACCTCACCCCACGAACCCGGGCACCCCTGCCATAATGCCTAAATCACCAAACGTATCTAACCACTTCAGGTGGCCCAGGGTAGAGGTGTTGTTTATCCATTAAATGGTTCCCGGGGCGGCGGTACCATACCCGCCTCCCCAATTAATTTGCTACACCTGTTTTACATACTAGGTACATTTTAAAAGTAAAATACACAGTAATTTCAATCACGTGTCGCCTCTGCAATTTACCACATATATATTATATATATCATTACATACTTAGTATAAAATGAAGTCGCTCAAAATGTATGTGCGCATAGATCTTTTAAACTACGCAACGGATTTTCATGCGGTTTTCACCAATAGATAGAGTGATTCAAGAGGAAGGTTTATATGTATAATACATGCTTATTATATTAGAGAAAATTTCAATTCAATATTCAATTCAGGCAGCGGGCAGCTGGCAAGCGGGTGGTGTGGATTTTATAAAGGTTGGGTAATGGCGTTGTGTTTTGTTAGCCACAGCAACGTGTGTCCGGGTCTGCTAGTATATATATAAAAATTAAAATATGCTTGTTTGGGTGTACATGAGTTGTCTATGCTTTGCTAAACCATTCATCCAATTGCGATGAAACTTTGGGGATTTGATGTGCGCTTGCCCGCGATGGTTTCTATATACAATAGTGAGCCCTGGCATTATGAAATTTGTATTAAAAAATTGTAATAGTTGGCACGCGAGCCTTTTGAAAACTGAATGTACTGGGACTGAATGTATGGAATAGTACTGGGCGTTGACGATAATTCCATTCAATGCCAACGTCGTTATTGTTGGCGATTTTCAACTGTTGAAAATAATGTCGACCTTGACGCAACTATAATAGGAGATTGACACAATACTAACAAAAAAAAACAAACAAAAAATAGATCAAAATCGTATTAGGGAATCCTTTTTAACGGGTGGCTCCCCGGATCATTGATGTATTATTATTATCTCTACGCCCCACACACGTAATAATAATCCTATAATAACGTTGAAGGTTGAAACTGTTGGAAGACGTTGGTTTCGGTGTTGAAAATATTACCCTGTTGAAATATTAAAACGTTGAAGATATATTTTGCTTGTCACTGATAAATTCGCTTGTTGCTTGGCACTACGGATCGGCCGTATTCGATGGGAAAATAAAAAAAACGTGCAGTAGGTACATACATTACCAAAAAACCATTTCAAATTACGTATAATATCTTTATTATAAGCAATAATTATCAGCCTGAAACACTCATCCACATTGAAAAATCTTCCGAGAAAAGATACATGACGCCAACGGGACATGAACCCGTGTCCTTCTGATTGCCGGTCAGCTGCTCTCCCAATTGAGCTATGGCGGCTTATCTTGTACCTGCAAATGATTCAATATATGCTAGTGTTTCATTCAACAATTACTGCTTATTATATTTTTTCCACCTGAAAACAACCAACTTTATTTTTGCGAGAGAAACATTGTTAGTGTTAAATCCCTCCCGTTGGCGTCATGTATCTTTTTTCGGAAGATTTTTCAATGTGGATAAGTGTTTCAGGCTGATAATTATTGCTTATAATAATTGTTACCCTTTGTGCTATGCATAAAAATCTTGTCTTAAAACGTTAGTTTAACAATTAAAAATAATAATATAATATCTTTAACGAAGTGTGATCTCTTGACCCTTTTGATTTAACAGGCCAACTCTGTTGAAAACAACAGGTACAAAACGTATCTGTTAGGCGGCCGACAATGATAATTATCAATAGGTTATTTTTTGCTTGTCGTTGATAAATTTGATTGTCCCCTGGCGCTGCGTATCGGCCGTAATGGATGGGAAAATAGAAAAAAAAAGTGCAGTAGGTACCTACATTACCAAAAGACCGTTTGAAATATCGAGTAATATTGTTCGCGAAGTGCAAACTCTTAACCCTTTTTTATTTATTAGGCAGTTGAATCGTTGACTGCGTTGAATAATATTCGCATGTAGGTATTATATTTTAACTATTGGCGCTTTTTTTTTTTTTTTTTACAGTGAATACCGCACAAGAATCTCAACTGCTCCCGTCTGGAGCCAGTGAGACTATGGCATCCCCAATTGGGGTATGTTGTGAGGCTGAAGGTAGCGGGGAGGGGAAGGAGGTGGGGAAGAGGAAGGTTGGGAAGTACCTGGCTATTCAGATCTGGTCACTAAACACGGCTAAAGCCATTTTCAAGCAACGTTTCAATTCTGAATGGTGGTCTTACACCAGGGCGATACTGATAGTATCTTCCACTCTGGAACATGCCGCAAATATATTATATATTATTTTAAATAAATTAATTCTGAAATAACACAAATTAATCAAATAAAATTTCGCATGCCGGGTTCGAACCCGCGACCTCCGGAATGTGAGTCAAGAGTCTTAGCCACTGGACTACGGAGGTCGAGGCACTAATCATTATCAACAGCGTTGGACGTTGAAACAATTTAACTATTGTTTCCAACGGCTAGTTATATTTTGATGCAGTGCTAGTATGGAATGCGGGAGAGGGAACTCGGGAGGGGTGAAGCGGAATAGGGAAGGCGAAGTGGGAACGGGACGAATGGGAAAGGACACGAAAATTTAGATACAATTTCTTTATTAAATGGCATAGTAACGCATGCCGGGAATTCGCTATAATAATATAAATGAAGCGACCAATCGACGTGATTTTTTTAAACAGAGATAATTACGAGGACCGGGAAATGACATGAGCTACTGTTTATCCCCGTAAAAAACAAATCATTCCCGCGGGAAAATTCTTTATACAGTATTTTCTCCCTATTACCATGCGGGCGAAGCCGCGGGTAAGAGCTAGTTAACTATAAAAAGAAAATAGAAGTTTGAAAATTTTGTTGTTTTTTTTTTTCAGGGTTCAGATGAATCTATTCCTGGCACATCACCATCGCAGCGATCACTCTCTACGCCAACACCACCACCCTCTGTGCCAATATCGTCATTATTACTGCAACAACTAACCATGCCAACACCGCCAAAACTGCAAGCACCAACTACAACAACATTGCCACCACCGCGACCACCAGCTAAGCCAACATCACCACCAAAGCGACGACACACTATACCAGTGTTGCCACCACCGCGACAGCCGTCTGCGCCAACTTCGCCGCTGCGATCATCCTCTACGCCAACTCCGCCACCCGTGCAATCACCAGTTTTGATCTTGTCAGACGAAAACACTACTTTTGGCTTATACGTCGCTGCACATTTAAGAAAATTCAACAAACGCTTACAGTGCAAAGCACGGTATGAAATAAATAAAGTATTGTACTTACTGGACATGGAAAGTTTAGACGGCATTTCTGCAGATTTCAACACTAGTATGGATTATCAATTTTAAGTAACAAAGAACTTACCGCTCGAGCGAGCTAGATTTGGTTCCGTGATTTTTCATCGTATGACCAAATACCCCCCCGACAAAATATCCCGCTTAACCGGTGACAGGCCGGAGCCCGGATTTTGGGGTCCTACAATGCGCATGCGCGAGAAAATAATTCAAATATTTGAATAATATTGTCGATGAAAAACTTTTGGTCTGCGATTTTGACCCTTATATGTACAGAATTTGTATGAAGAACAGTGTCAAAATCGCTTGCGCCATCATTGCTCTAGGTGGTGTTGAAAGTTTCACTGATCTTGTCACCCTGGAATAATTTTAAAACGATTTTTTCCATGCCAATCCGCTGTCATAATTTGCTGCGAATTTTACGGTCGTAATTAATGCGTTTATATAAATGCAAGTAATGTGGTTTTAGTAGATAGTTTATTGTGTTGTGAATGTGTTTCAGTCAATAAAATATACAATAGCTCAAAATTTATCAACAAAACATTCAATTCAAAATTCAAAGTGGTGGTTTTTTAGTGTTTTTTCGCGAAGTTCCGCGAATTTCCGCAAATTGTTGCGGCTTTTGACGGGTTAAACCTAACCTAAACTAACTTAACGTAACCTAACAAAATACATGCTCATTTGACGGCCGGCATGGTCTAGCAGTAAGGCTCTAGACTCGCAATCCGAAGGTCGCAAGATCGAATCCTGGCATGGGCAAATAAATTTTATTTGATTAATTTTATGTTATGTCACAATTAATTAATTTAAAATAATAATTAGTATATTTGCGGCACGTTCCAGAGTGGAAGACACCCTCAGTATCGTGTACCTGGTGTAAGGCCAACGTTCAGATTTGAAACGTTGCTTGAAATGGCTTTAGCCGGATAGGTGACCAGATCTGAATAGCAAGGTACTTCCCTACCTTCCTCTTCCCCATCTCCTTCCCTTCCCTACTACCTTCAGCTTCACATCATACCCCAATTGGGGATGCAATAGATTCACTGGTTCCAGAGAGGAGCAGCTGTGACTCTTGTGAGGTATTCATATAAAACAAAAAAAACCTAACCTCACCTAACCTAAAAAAAAAATGGGACAAAAATAATACAAACATCCTGGAAAATCAATAAATTATTGTTCAAAAATAGTGAAATGCAAAATAAGATTAGTTTAAGTTAGGTTAGGTTAGGTTTTAGTAGATATTTTTTTGGGGGGATGATTTGTCCGTAGAATATTTTGTCCTATGGAATATTATGTCGGGGATATTTTGTCGCGGGACGAAAACGCGCGGAATGCCAGATTTCGGGGTTTTCAGTTTTTGGATTAGAACTGAATTCAACTAAAACAAAATACATGCTCATAAGGGGGGCATACATTAATTAACGTGAGCTCAAAAGCGGAGGGGGGTCCAGCAAAATCTCACGTTACTTGAAAAGAATATACGAATTGGCCCAAATTTATCTCACCAAGGGGGGGAGGGGTCTAGATTGGAAGAAAAACTGCTCACGTAATTAATGTATGCCCCCTAAGCAAAAATAACCCAGTTGACGAATGAAAATCTTTATATTGCTCGAACGAAACTAGAGAAGGTACAAAGTATTGTATACTTGGGCTGCAATGTAAATGATAGATGGGATCCTTCGGTTGAAATCAAATGCCGCATTGAGCAAGCTCGTGCAACCTTTAAGTACCCCAAGTAGTTAGCTACTTTTGGTGACTTAGCACGGGTCGAGGTTTGTCTGTGTCTTGGTGGCGAATGCGTTTGCACACCCTGCGTGACGGGCCGGATCGGGAGATACTGGTTGAGGGAGACCTTTTCACTTCCCCAGTCTGACTCTCTCGACTCATTGCCTTGTACGGCGGTGGGAGAAATACATTTATATGTCCGACACCTGGGCATACTGACCCACAGATTCCTACTCACCCCTCATACATTTTTCATTCCTCTACCCCTCATCTTCCTTTCCCTAAAAAGACCCTCCACGCAGCATCTCAGCACTCAGAGCTTACTGTGTGGAGCTTATGTAAAAAAAAAATGTCTTTGAGGTTGTTGAACCCAGAATGTTGTTGGCGTAGATTTTTTTATATTCGTGGAACATCAAACTGTCTAAAAATGTCAAAATATCTTCAGTTATTTTACATGTTTTGACAATTCTGAGCCCCATGCTGTTATTCCATATTCCAAATTTGTTGTTTCTTTACATAATAGGTATTATTGTTGACATTTCTATTTTTCACCTCACTTGTTCAATCCTGTGTTTTGAGGTTAATAATTTTATGTGAAGTATTAAAAATAACACAAGTATATATGAGTCGTTCAATTTCTATATCCGCTATATCAACTTTCACTGATTCGGAGAAAACTGCAAAAAACTGTTACATCGCTAGCGTAAATAAAAAATTGCTTTTTTTATTTTTATTTAATGAATTGGAGTAATATGCATTTGAAAAATGTTCATTTGTCAATGTATGTCTAGAAATATTTACGTAATTTGGATAAATAAAACGGATATAGCGGATTTTGATACTCACTTCGTGATTTATATGGAATATAGAGGCTTTTGAAACTCAACTGACCTGAGGGGCGTGTTTCTACACCCGCCATCTTGGCAAAATAACTGTTCGTGATTGGTTGAATTCCGATACAGCGGGTTTTGATAATAACTTCTTGAATGATATAGCGGGTTTTGTTTCTCACTCGCAGTTTTAACATGGTTTTTGGTCGTAATAAGGGAGGTTTTGAAACTCAATTTTAGGTTAGTCTTGTTCCTCGCAAAAATGTGAACAAGATGTCATACTGATTTGTCAAAATATCGGATATAGCGGGTATTGGAATTATAGGACTCATGTCATCTGGTAATCAGTGATGCCAACTTATCAACTTTATAGCTGGATCTAGCTATTATTTGATGTCAGACAGCTACATTTTAATGAAACTTTTTAGCTACTTTTTATAGCAACTTTTCGTCATTGTTCGACATTTCGATTTCGTCATAAGACGTGAGGTTATCGTGCAGAGAGAATATAAAACGCTACGTCGTACATTAGTACCCTTTACATGTAGAGTTCGGAGCGGGACGCGCCCCGCGCCACTTCAGGCCGCCGCGCAGAAAAGTAAAGACCGAAAGTAAGATAACTGTTTACAGCGCAGTTCACTGTGAGACTTTGCTGCTCGGCGGCCTGAAGTGGCGCGGGGCACGTCCCGCTCCAACCTCTGCGTGTGGGGGAGACTATTAAATAGTAAAAACCAAACACCACTCATAGAAGCTATGGTATAAGTGGAAATAATAGACAAAATGATACAACAGTGTCATATTGTACATATAAATAAGTGGCATTCTCAATAAATAGTTAAATTTTGGGTTGAAGTAAAAAATTTTTGAAATTCTTCCGGTGACAACATATACCAAGATATAAACAGTGGCGGCGTAAGGGGGGGGCGGAGGGGGCGGTCCGCCACGGGTGCCAAGCACCAAGGGGTAACAATGACAACCTACTCGTACAGACAAACAATGCGCACAAAATCTCCCGCTGTAAAGACATTTCAATAAATAACTACGTACTCTTGTATCTGGCTACTTACATCATCATATTTTGAAACGCGTCGCAACAATATTTAAAAAAAAACTAAAAAATCATTTAGAGAAGCTTGTATCAACACTCGAAGAGATATGTGATCCCAACACCGGCAAAGAAGGCGTTGAAAGAAGAAATTAGCGAAACTCAATCGAAAATCTGGAGACAGAAAAATCAAAAAAGTTATTAGCATCTCTGGGAATTGAACACAGTACCTTTTGCTTACATGGCGACAGTTCTACTAACTGAGCTAATTAATAATTTATCCAGACACTATTTAGATAGCATTTAGTTCGGGTTTGAATCTTGCAATCATATATAAAGGTAGCAGCCAATAATATGTGCGTTAAGAAAATGAAGATAATAGTCGAAGAATGATACAGTTAAAAGTGACCGAATTGGATATAGACATCTTAGCTCAGGACTCAGGACTTAGACGTCTTAGGTAGAGCTGTTGCCATGTAAGCAGAAGGTCCTGGGTTCGAGTCCCAGAGGTGCCAATATCTTTTTATGATTTTTCTGTCTCCTTAATAAAATCTTAAATAAGGTCCACAATGATCCAAGCGTGAATAATCAATTTTTCTTTGTTATCAATTGAAAGAGACAGGTAAAATGAAGTCTCGTAAGCATGTTTGTTTATTGGTGTTTTATTTTATGTAGGGTGTTCCATGCTCAACCGCCCCGGGTGCCAATCTACCCTACGCCGCCACTGGATATAAGTACTCTTGCTTTAATTTGCCTTTCACTGCCACATTCTATTGCAGAGGTAGAGAGGTTATTCTCTCAGATGAATTTAGTTAAAAATTAGCAAAGAAACGGAATGAGTTTATTACTCTTAACTCAATCCTCTGCATTAGAGACTCCCTCAGAAAAAGTGGTAAATGCTGCTATAACTGTGTTTTGCCTAAAGATGTACTGCATAAAATGGGTACCCCTGAAAAATATTCAAAATCACTGAAAGATACTGAACCCCAGCCATCCACATCTTCTGATCTTCCTCTTTAAATGTTAGGCCCTCCATTCATGGAGATACTTACAATCTACGTAATTGTGACGAAACCACAAGTACTCCGCTGATATACTACTTTTTAATGCTAGTCTCCGTACACGGCGCTATCCGAAATGTAATGAACTTGATCATTTTTCACGTGCAGCCGTGGTTAACACGCTGTCAAGCGATGTCATATGACTTTTTTCCAACATCAATCCATGCCTTCTCCACTAAATCCTTTCTTACGTATTATGGTAGAGTATAGTTACATAAACATGCATTTTTTCCACTTCCAGAACAAATCTAACATTACTTTCATGTTCTGACGCCATTTCTCTCAACCGAATAAGCATCAGATACAAATTATGCGACACGTCGCGCGCGATCAGCACTGTCGGTATCGTTATACTGATTGGAAACTGACAGCCACCGCGTAGCGCCGTGAACGGACACAAGCAAAATCGTACGGGGGGTACTCACGATCGGCGCCTATGATACGCGCACACGGATCGAGTATCTTGTTAGTATCTCCGTGAACGGAGGCACTTAATGTTTAATTTAGTTTTTATTCAATAATGTATTTAAGATATTTTCTACTTTTTTTTTGATTTAGTGGAAATAAAAACGATTTTCAGAATTTGTCATTTTATTGTAACTTATCTACCTACTGTAACGTTTAGCTACTTCTAGCAACTTTTTGGGGTAAAAGAAAATGGCAATCTAGCAACATTTTGTAAGATGTCTAGCAATTTGGCATAGCTAACAGTTGGCAACACTGCTGGTAATATTTCTAAAATGCAGAATCTCAAAATACCTTATGGATTAAATAATTATAATTAGTTAATATATTGCTATGGTCTAAACTAAACATAAAGACTTGACTGATTTGTTTACTATAGTTAGTAGTAATAATGTATTTTTGTAATTCCTAAGTTAAATTACATAATAGAATGTGTAAATCGAAGAACTGTTGTATGAAAATTAATGAAAAAACGCAAATATAAACAATTTATCATTAAATTGATGTATTTTATTTAACTTTAACCCCTGGGGCTGATTTGTTCACTTTTCGAAACAACTCATATAGGTCTCATTGAAATCATTGTGTCTCCCTTACTACCATGGTTAGAAATATGATCTAACAGTGTTAAAAAGATAAAACACCATGCTTTATATTCAAATGTAAAAGTAAATACTATATAAAATAATATATTGTATATTTGCGGCACGTTCCAGAGTGGAAGATACTCTCAGTATCGCCCTGGTGTAAGACCACCATTCAGAATTGAAACGTTGCTTGAAATGGCTTCTACCGTGTTTGGTGACCAGATCTGAATGGCCAGGTACTTCCCCACCTTCCTATTCCCCATCTCCTTCCCTTCCCCATTACCTTCAGCCTCACAACATACCCAAATTGGGGGTGCCATAGTCGCACTGGCTCCAGACGAGAGCAGTCGAGACTCTTGTGCGGTATTCATGTTAAAAAAAAAAACTACAAATTAATTAAAATGTTCACCTTTATGAAACCAAAATTTCCGGTGGCAATTAGAAAAAAATTTATGATTTTAGAATTTTTTATTAATTATTTTTACATGAAACAGCAAAAAAGTGAGTTGACAGTAACATTTATAATACACTAGCTGGTTCCCGGCATGCATTGAAAATGTTTCTCCATGCGTGTCCTTTCCCATTCGTTCCGTTCCCCCTCCGCCTCCCCTTCCCCTCTCGTTTTCCCACTCCGCATCCTCCACCTTCCCTCTCCCCACTCCACTCCCCCCCTTCACCGTCCTGAGAACCCCCCTCCCAAGTTTCCCTCCCCCCTCCCAGGTGCCCCTCCCCCGAACCCCCATCCCGAGTTCCCTCCCCCCTCTCCACTCACCCTAATTTCGAGGTGGGTGTTTTTAACCACAGGCGACCTGAAATACATCGAGGATATGAAAAAGCAAAGAAGAGCGACATCCGTTAGAGCAGATACGCTGTCAAGGCATTGTCACTTTTGCAGTCCAAATGAAAAAGAATACTGTTCAACGCTTTCTGCAGATCACTGTATACGTCAGAACTGTATTTTGACTAAACTCTAAAGGTGGGTACAGACTGAAATGTAACATGCAATGTAACACGCAATGAAAGAATTTGCTGTCCACATTGTTGCAATGTAAAAGAATTCCCGTAGTGCGGACGCCTTGCATGCACGAACCGTGCACACTACGCGCACGAACAGAGCATTTCAACTCGTGCGCGCCGCAATCCACCAAGTGTCGGTTTTTTTGCCGAACACAAAGGGGGCGCGCAGTGTGCACGGAGCGTCAGTATGGACAGGTTGTTTGTGCCTATACTGCAGAACGCGCACGATCAATGGAGACAGCAACAGCTACGGCAGAGTCTAGGCTACACTGTTCACCGCGCGCATGCCGGAAACAGATGCGAGTAGGTACATGCTCGGTTCGTGCACGCGCTGCGTCCACACTTATGAAATGTTCCTTTCATGTTACATTGCGTGTTACGTTACAGCAGTCTGCACCCAGCTAAAGATATTGAAGTACAAAACAGATATGCCTTGATGTCCGCGCGACTGTTTGTTTTGAAGGTGTGCTCTAGTATTGTTTAACAATATACTTTGAATACGGAAAGAATTCGTTCATTTAGTTTATATTTGTTTAGTTTATTCGTTAATTATTTGTTCATTTAATTTATTCGTTAATTGGTAAACAATATCGGCGACACCTGGTAGAAGATAAGCCGCTGTAGCTCAGTGGGTAAAGAGCAGTTGACCGGATATCAGGAGGACACGGGTTCAAATCCCGTCAGTGGCATCTATTTTATCTCGAGAAATTAAAACAATGTAGATGAGTGTTTCAGGCTAATAATTATTGTTTATAATAATTGATACCCTTTGTGCTTATACATAAAAAAATCATGTCTTAAACATTAGTTCACCAATTAAAAATTAAAACATATATTTTACAAAATATTACAAATAAAGGTTGTTTTCGGTCATGTATACCTTAGGGAACGTACCCATACTATGTGACCAACTTTTTGCAATTTTTAACCCCTCCCCCTCCCCGGTGACTAAAAACCTAAGCCCCACGCCGCTCATTGTACCAAGCGTGGTATTTTGAAGACCCCCCCGAACGAACGGGTCACGTAGTATGGGTACGTTCCCTTATCAGAAAAGAGGAGCTCCTGTGCCTGATAAGGGAGCCCCGATTCTTACTCAGGTTGTAAGTTATAATATATTTTGTATAAAGTATTTACTTTTTACTGTAAGTTTTTTTGAAAAATTGTTTAATTTTATTTATTTGTTCCGATTTGTTGATGATACAGCATAATTCAGAAGGGAGGTTATTATAGAAAATATAATGATTTTACATTTGAGTTGTTTTAAAATTAGGTGTTATTATTTATTTAAGTTTTTATTCCAGCAGGGCTGGGAGGGTAGTGCAATCCCAGTTTGCCATATTACATTAAGTATAGTATAATATATTTTACAGAGTAAATAAAAATCTAAAAGAAATAAAATATGATAGCGTATTAGGTTAGGTACCATAGAAAGCAAAAAATTAAAATAAAATTCGATAAATAATAATAACAATGAAAATTAATCACAAAATTAAAAACAAAATAAAATTAAACCGAAATTAAAATTTAAAAAAAAAATTTTAGTTTTTTATCGTCCGTCAGGGAGGTCGCCTCATCATTTGGATCCATCACTCATTCAGTGGGGAGCTGAGCCACCCGGAAGCAGCCACGACAATGATGTTGTTTGATTTTCGTGTCCTGTAATAAATTTGTTTCCATTTCTCTTTAGTTTGTAAAATTCTTGATATTCATTGTTATTTTTTTCTTTACACATTTTTATAATGGAAGCTTGCTTGAATTTGTCATCAATATTTGGTACTGGAAACAATTTAAAAAGTAATTCTGTAGAGAAGGTAGTTATATTTCAATATCTTTGACTATACTGCATAAGCTAGAAGTCACCTACAATAATGCTTATCTCAAGTATTCTGCCTGCCGAAATACTGCGGCGCTCCGGAAATGTTCTTTATTTATACTATTTATCTTTGTTATCTACACACAGGTTCTTTACTGTCTCCACTGAAAAAAAAAAACAAACATCTTTTGGGATGCTGTGTGGAAGGTCTTTTTATTTAACCCGTCTGCTTGTTTAGGAATAAATACATCCCAAAACACGTAATCGCGTTATACTTTCATAAGACCAAAAACGTCCCGAGCGACCTTACATTTTAAAAGCTATTTTTCTCTCTTCCTCTCATTCAAACATGTGTATTTTTCTTTTAACCAGAAAGAGAACGAAATAATGCTTCTTATTGTCTTTAAAATGTAAAAGATATCTTTCATAGATAATTTACAATCTCGATCCAAAGTGACGGATTCAGAATTTTTGCGTGAAACTGAGGCTTCTGGATTGTGAGGTGCGAATATATTGAACCAAGCAGACGGGTTAAAGGAAGAAGGGAAAGTTCTGGGAAGGAAAAAGATATGAAGGAAAGAATCTGGGGGTCAGTGTGTCCAGGAATGGCGGACGTACAAATCCATCCCTCTCACTGTGCTGCAAGGCGATGGCTCGAGAGAGTCCTGCCACACAGTAAGTTTAGATGCATCCGCCGCCAAGACCTAGACAAACCTCACCCCATGAACCAGGGCACCCCTGCTAAGTCGCCAGTCATAGCGAACCACTCGGGAGACCTAGGGGCCATCCATAAATTACGTCACACCTTAAGGAGGGGAGTAGAGAAGTGTGACAAGGGGTATGGGGGGGGGGGGCATGATGTAACTGTGATAATAGTAAATGTTGTTGAAAAACCTACCAAAAATATTACCGACTATTATTTTTACGCTGGGGGGGAGGGGGTCAAAAAATCATGAAATTCGTGTGACATAATTTATGGATGGCCCCATAGACTTACGAATATTACTAGACCTGCCCTAAGTGATAAAAGCGTATTATTTCCCCCTCCCCATACCAGTTCCTTGGAACCGGCTGGGATTTTGAGTATGGCTTCGCGTGAATCTAAAAAATGTGACGTCATCATTCTTGTGCGAGCCAGCGTCGAGCGCTCATCGGTGCATTTTACGAAATAACACCGCAAAAAACATGGTTTGTGTTTTGAAAACGTGTAAATATATAGCCTGTACTCGTGGATGTTTAACGGGGTAAGTAAATTATGTAACATTTGTAAAAGTGTCCTAAATAAATACGGCAACAAAATATTGGAATGTGAAAATAAGCTAACTTTACTTTGCCGTATTTAGACTTTGCAAATTTGTTCAATATGCGGCGAGCAAGTCGCGCTCCCGCAATAAAATAAACAATTTTTATAAAATTAAAACTCTTAAAATTTTCTTGAAAATCAATGCAACCCATAGACATCAGAATGAATAGACCAGAAGATACAGGTGAGGGGTAAAACCAAACTATGGGGGGCGAAGAGAGAGGAGAGATACTGTGATTCGTTGAAAAATCAATCTGACAGTATATAGGCATCTCGCATTATAATATCACCATTTAGTTCTTAAAAGCAAAATCTGCTTTGAATGAATAGACCTTTTTACATAGGAGCGTGAATTGCTTGCCACGTTAATAACATATTTGCTAAGGCCAAATGCTTGCCCCAAAAACATTCACCCCAATTCACATAGCAATATTTTGTTGCCGTGTTTAGTTAAGACACTTTTACAAATGTTTCATAATTTACTTACCCTGTAACCAGCGACGAGGACACTGGAGAACCGCCCACATTCGCTATGTCTATATAATATGTACCTATAATGTATAGCGCAAGCTGCCGTTTTTTGGCGTTAGTTTCGTGCTGGTCACTACAAGAATGATGACGTCACATATTTTAGATTCAAGCGTGGATCTCTCCCCTCCCCATGGAGCGAGCTGGCGCCAAGGCAGAGCTAAAGCCTCTCTGTTAAAGTTACTCTCTGGGAACGGGCAGCGGCGGTACTTCCAACACTCTACGGTACGGCTGGGGGAACCGGTCACGGAACTCGCTCATGGAACCACGGTCATCTTTCGTAATGTAGACTTAATTAATTTATTTATTTTACAATGGTTTATCTATCATACTTAGCTTATAGTTTTCCTAGTTGACCTATAAAATTAGGATGGCGCTCAACAATCTCATTTAACTGCTTTTATTCCATTTATATTTTAATCCTTTTAATATTTTAACGCACGTGTCATAAACTTATAAATACAATACCTTGTCTCTTCGAGAGAAGGCACTCCCTGTAGATTGATCTCACATAATTATAATATTACAATATATTTACACACATGATTTGTAAATTAATAAATCTAGTTTAAAGTTGTGAGTTTTATTTGGTCTCATGCTCTGGTTTAATTTACCTTTTATTACACATACACTAGTACACGCATTAATAAGTTAGCATCCCTTTTATTTTAACACACCTGCATAAACTTATATTTACAATACCTTGTCTCTTCGAGAGAAGGCACTCCCTGTAGATTGATCTCACATAATTATAATATTACAATATAATTACACCCATGATTTGTAAATTAATAAATCTAGTTTAAAGTTGTGAGTTTTATTTGGTCTCATGCTCTGGTTTAATTTACCTTTTATTACACATACACTAGTACCAGTGGCGGATTTGCAGTCTTGGCCGCCCTAGGCCCCAGGCCATGAAGTAAGTACAAGCCGCCCCTTTCTCAGTACCCATCGTATAGAATACATAATAAATTTACGTTATTGCCAATTTTAATGAAATCGATTTAGTTTAATCGATTTTACTTAACTATAATAGCTGTTAGTTTGTAATACTTTCTAAGGTTTCAAGGATAATTGCACATTTAAACAAAACATTAAAACGGTTTTCGGTTTTATTTATTTAACTAGTTTAACTACAGGTTTATTCTCTTACAATATATAATAAGTGTTTCACAAACTCTTCGCAATCCTATTTCCTTAAAAATCTGCTTCTATGTATGTTAAGCAAAGCAAGATCGTTTAACCTTTGCTCCGTCATTGTTGTGCGTAAATAAATTTTAACTTTTTCGATATTTGTTTTTTGGGTGTTATGCCGTGTTGCGCTACCTCCTCCTTCTTGATCCGGCAGATCCGGTAGATGACACATCTGATGTTTTGATCCTCATTTTTCACACTGCAGTGAGCACGAAAATTGAGACATTCTTCTGAAAAATTGTCTTCTAAGTCAGTAGAATAAACCATTTGCAATGCTTTGTCCTTTTCTTCCACTTCAGATGCGCTTAGTTTCGTCAAGTTAGTAATTCTTTTTTATTTTTATTTCTCGTTATCATCAGTGACTTTTTTGTCATGATTTGCCGCCCCTAATATCTGGCCGCCCTAGGCCCGGGCCGCTTTAGGGCAAATCCGCCACTGACTAGTACACGCATTAATAAGTTAGCATCCCTTTTATTTTAACACACCTGCATAAACTTATATTTACAATACCTTGTCTCTTCGAGAGAAGGCACTCCCTGTAGATTGATCTCACATAATTATAATATTACAATATAATTACACACATGATTTGTAAATTAATAAATCTAGTTTAAAGTTGTGAGTTTTATTTGGTCTCATGCTCTGGTTTAATTTACCTTTTATTACACATACACTAGTACTCGCATTAATAAGTTAGCATCCCTTTTATTTTAACACACCTGCATAAACTTATATTTACAATACCTTGTCTCTTCGAGAGAAGGCACTCCCTGTAGATTGATCTCACATAATTATAATATTACAATATAATTACACACATGATTTGTAAATTAATAAATCTAGTTTAAAGTTGTGAGTTTTATTTGGTCTCATGCTCTGGTTTAATTTACCTTTTATTACACATACACTAGTACACGCATTGATAAGTTAGCATCCCTTTTATTTTAACACACGTGCATAAACTTATATTTACAATACCTTGTCTCTTCGAGAGAAGGCACGTCCCTGTAGATAGATCTCACATAATTACAATATTACAATATAATAACACCCCGGATTTGTAAATTAATAAATATTATAATTTGAAATTAAACACTTTTGTACTTTCTTCCACTAATTTTTATTTCACCAGGACCGGTTTCATCCTATTACGGACATTTTCAGACTGGTAGTTGAAATTCTTATGCTACGGTATTTATACACTCTTAGGCAGGGGTACACAACATTGTCTCTATATAATGAATATTTCTATTTTGTTAATTTTAAGGTATTATAAGTTATTTTGTTAATTTTAGGTACATACAGGTAATTATAAAGTTTATTATTAAAATTATGAATGATGTTACATATTAAATAGATAATTTTACTTCAAATGAATATACATGAATTTATATAATTTAAAAGGTTTGTGATTACTGATATTTTATTTTAGTAATGTTGGGTTATTCCCTCCTTGTTGCTTAGGGCTTAATTGACAAATATTGATGCACTATGGTATTTATTATTATTAGGATTCTCCGTGTATTTGGGTTATTACATTTTTAAATTACATACTTAAATTACCCCACTGCTCTCCGAAGTAAAATTATTCTAAGTAAATTATAATGGGTATATTAATGGTGATTGAGAATTATGTTCCAACTGTTTATTCATGACGTATTTTCGGTCTATTTTCTTCGTTAGGCGATTAATTTCTAGTGACTCTAACCTGTCTAATTTTTGTCCTTTGTTGCAAACATGAAGGATTTTGACATCTCTATCTTTATCAAAAGTATGTTGGTTTTCTAGTAAATGCAAGGCGACATTTGATAGATCCCCTTTTTGATTAACCCAACTAGCGAAATGTTCTTTTATACGGGTTGATACTGCTCTTCCCGTTTGTCCTACGTAATATGCAGGGCAGTTCGAGCAGTTTACCTGGTAGACTCCAGAGTTTTCCAGATTATCCCTTTTATCTTTATTGTTTATAAATATTTTACCCAAAGAATTTACGTTATAAAAGGCTGTCTTACATTTTTTGTCACTGTCTATTAATGTTGAAATTTTATTTGATATTTTGCCAAGGTACGGTATTTTATTCCATCGCTTTGTTTCTATCTCCTTGTCTGGCGTAAGGCCATATGTAATTGAAGCTAAGGTGAGTTTTTTTTATTCTTCTTTTTTATTAAATTATCAATTATTCTGCTGTCATAACCGTTATTTTTTGCAATAGTTTTTATAGTAATTAATTCATTATTGTAATTTATATCGTTTAGTGGTACATGTAATAGTCTATGGATTAGAGAATGGAATACCGACAATTTGTGTGAAATGTGGTGTCTTGAGGAGCTGTGAATGATATTATCGCTATATGTCGGTTTCCTGTATATTGAAAATTCTAATTTGTTATTAACGATTTTAATACCTATATCTAAAAAGTTGATTTTATCTCCTCCTATCTCCATAGTGAATTGAATTGACTTGTTGATTTGATTTATTTCTTTGATGAAGATATCTAGTTGTCTCTGCGTACCGGTCCAAATGATCAAAATGTCATCCACGTATCTCCGATAAAAAGTAACATTTTTAAAAGATTTAAACTTTTCGATGGTCTCTACTAAATGGTCCATCATGAGCTCTGCTAATATTGGAGAGATAGGGCTACCCATGGCCAAGCCTTTAGATTGTAAATAGAATTTATTATCAAATCTAAAAAAGTTTTGTTCTATGCACGTATTTATTACTTGATTAATTTCTCTCTTTTTTATAATATTTGTATTGAGTTTCTCCATGTAGTTATTGATTATTATTTTTAATTCATCTGTAGGTACGCTTGTAAATAGACTAACAACGTCAAATGATACCAGAGAGGCGTTGTTTGGTATATGTATATCCTTGATGAGGTCGATTAGTTGCAAAGAATTTTTTATTCCATATTTTGGTTTGAAATTTAAAGTGTTTTTAATGATTCTATTGGCGTATTTTGCTAACTTGTAAGCTGGTGCTGAGTTATATGCTACGACAGGTCTTACTGGCATATCTAATTTGTGAACTTTAGGTTGTCCATACAGCCGTGGACATTGGGGGTTCATGACAGTGAGGTTGGCTTTTTGAAATTTATCTTTAACAAGTGTTTGGCATGTACTAAGAATTGTATTTATTTCTGCGGTAAATTTTGGGGTGGGATCCTTTTTTAATAGAATTACATCACTAGAGTCCAGCACGTTTTGGACTTTTTCAATATAAATATTTTTTTCCAAAATTACCGTGCTATTTCCCTTATCAGCTTTTGAAATAATTAAGTTATTATCTTTAATTTTATTTTTAATTGATTTTATTGTACGAGCTTCGCTTGAAAACTTACTATTGATTGTAGCATTTTTTATTATTTTTGAACATAAATATTTTTTACCGTAATCTGATGGAATTGCAATGTCTACGTCTAATGCGAAATTCTCGTAATCTTTTATGTGGATTGGTAAGTCGGGGCAATGTTTTAATCCTTTATCTAGTATTTTTATTTATCTAGTATTCCTTTATCTTAATCCTTTATCCTTTATCCATTTAATCCTTTATCTAGTATTGTATTTTTATTGATAAAGATAGAGATGTCAAAATCCTTCATGTTTGCAACAAAGGACAAAAATTAGACAGGTTAGAGTCACTAGAAATTAATCGCCTAACGAAGAAAATAGATCGAAAATACGTCATGAATAAACAGTTGGAACATAATTCTCAATCACCATTAATATACCCATTATAATTTACTTAGAATAATTTTACTTCGGAGAGCAGTGGGGTAATTTAAGTATGTAATTTAAAAATGTAATAACCCAAATACACGGAGAATCCTAATAATAATAAATACCATAGTGCATCAATATTTGTCAATTAAGCCCTAAGCAACAAGGAGGGAATAACCCAACATTACTAAAATAAAATATCAGTAATCACAAACCTTTTAAATTATATAAATTCATGTATATTCATTTGAAGTAAAATTATCTATTTAACATGTAACATCATTCATAATTTTAATAATAAACTTTATAATTACCTGTATGTACCTAAAATTAACAAAATAACTTATAATACCTTAAAATTAACAAAATAGAAATATTCATTATATAGAGACAATGTTGTGTACCCCTGCCTAAGAGTGTATAAATACCGTAGCATAAGAATTTCAACTACCAGTCTGAAAATGTCCATAATAGGATGAAACCGGTCCTGGTGAAATAAAAATTAGTGGAAGAAAGTACAAAAGTGTTTAATTTCAAATTATAATACAATGGAATTCCACCACGAATTATCAGTGCAAAAACTAGACTTAATAAATATTGTTTAAAGCTGTGAGTTTTATTTGGTCTCTAATTTACCTTATTTATTACACAAACACCTATACACATGTGCAAGCATTTAATAAGTCAGCATCCCCTCTCTTTTTAAATACGCGTCAGTGGCGTAATATTTATATTAATCACTTCGGGCAGGTCCAGATATATTCATATGTCCGTGATGCAACCAAATAATGGAAAAGGCTATTTGCTAAGCAACAAAAAAATGTGAGGACTTAGACTTCGGTTTGAAGGAAAAAGAGGAAGGATATTTCGAAAATGTCTGGAGCAATGGCCCGAGATGCCGGACTTACATTACCAAAGGAATTTGACCTGCAGAGAGCAATGTTTGAATGTCACGATAGATTTTACGAAGAACTAGACTAGACCATCGTTATAGGGCAATGGATTTTATTCTGGTTACATTTGGTGTTTACTTTTATATTTAACATTATAAGTTAAACCTAAAATTGTAATATTTAATTAAATAAAGATAATATTAGAGAAACTCAATTGAAAATCTGGATACAGAAAAAGATATTGGCACCTCTGGGACTCGAAGCCAGGATCTTATGCTTACATGGCAACAGCTCTACCAACTGAGCTAATTAATAATTTATCCAGACACTATCTAGACCAATAGGGCGAAGGAGCCTGGGAAGACCAAGACTAAGATGGAACGACAACGTCCTCAAAGACATATCCATCTTAGAGCTTCTAAACTGGAGAGCTGGCACAAAACCGAGATGAGTGGAGGAAGACTCTTGAGGAGGCCAAGACCCACCAGGGGTTGTGGAGCCAATAATGATGATGATCTAGATAGCATTGAGTTCGGTTTTGAATCTTGCAATCATATATGAAGGTAGCAGCCAATAATATGTGCATTAAGAAAATGTTGGTAGTTCTTAGTCGAAGAATGCAGTTAAAAGTGACCGAATTGGATATAGACATCTTAGCACAGGACTCAGGACTTAAGACATCTTAGGTAGAGCTGTTGCCATGTAAGCAGAAGGTCCTGGGTCCGAGTCCCAGAGGTGCCAATATCTTTTTATGATTTTTCTGTCTCCTTAATAAAATCTTATTTAAGGTCCACAATGAGCCAAGCGCGAATAACCAATCTTTCTGTGTTATCAATTGAAAGACACAGAGAAAACTATCTTGATAATGTGATCGAATATTTTAGTGATATGAAGTCTCGTAAGCTTGTTTACTATTTGGTGTTTTATTTTATGCAGGGACGCTGCCACTGATATTGAGTTATCGACGAATCAAATATCTCCTAAGTCATCTTCCCGCTCTGCGCCCCGCTGTAGTTGTTGTCTACCCCTTACCTTTATGTTCTGGTCTACTAATATTCATTTGTCTATGGATGGCCCCCTATGGCAAAGGTTTTGGTTCCCGGGGCGACGGCATCTCAAAATGAATACACCAACTCAATATATTATATGTTTTATTTCAAAAATGGTTTCAACAGCAATATTTCAGTTGATTACAAACATGGGCTTTATCGTAAAGTAGGATAATCGGAGAGCTGAATACAAACACAACTTTAACGTGAAAATCGACTTTTTGACATCTTCAATCCCTTCTTTATCGGCTGTGTAAATTAATAAACACGGATGAAGACACACTCAAAACTTTGAAAAATAGTTTTGAACGCGTTTAACTCGAAAGCAAAAATCATTTTAATTCAAAAGTTGTTATGGAATTCAGCTCTTTTAAATACAGTTATAAGTTTGTGACTTGCTTACAAATTGCCAATGTCAGATTTTCAAATTTCACGAGGCCTTTAACCACTCGAACCCATAAGCTTGTTTTCAAGCTACTTACAGCATTACCAGACATATGTAATGACGTATGAGGCATACCTAGCTTATTTATGTTCAGGATTAACTTAAGAGGGTCTAGCAGGATAAAATCAATAACTTTACAGTATCAGATCGATAGGTGTAAATATCAATGATTTTATACCAATTTCCCGAGTACGGGTGCACTTTTGATAACCAGACCGATATTGACAGAGAATCTCTACACATTATAAATTAAAGTCCTCTGGCGCGTCTGTCTGTTCGTGATAAACTCAAAAACTACTTAACGGATTTTCATGCAGTTTTCACCAACAGAGTGATTCATGAGGAAAGTTTAGGTATATAATTTGTCAAGGTTTTGTCAAAATTGGTTGAAATATATAATATATAAAGGAGAATGTCTGTATGTGGTGGACCAGCGGGCTTGCAAGCGGGTGGTGTGGATTTGATTTGTATGCAAATTTACAGTTTTATGCCGAGGTTGATGAAATTTTGCACTTGTGGCCTTCAAAACAAGAGGAAGGTCACTACCTACATTTGATCCCGAAAACTCTGTGTAAAACCTAACTTTACAGGGTGTCTGTAATATTTTTGACCTATTTTTTTGTTAGGTTAGGTTAGGTTTCGGTAGGTATTTTATTGGGGAAATTATTTTCCGCAGGGCCTTCTGTGTGGGGTTATTGTAAAAAATATATAAAGTTAAATATACTAGCTGACCTGCCCACGCGTTGCTGTGTGTGGTAGTTATAGTAGACTAGTGAAATCGAAACAAATGCCATCTACTGGATAACCTAGATAAGCAAGTGTTGTGTCGATAAATTAACTCACACCGCTATCCGTTAGAAACTTATGGAACTTACAAATAATTACAAAGCATTGACCTATAACAAACTTAACAGGTTAATTAATAATCGAGATAAAAACTATCCTATCTTTTAGGTTTGACCAAATTACACACAGTAAGCCAAATTTCATCAAAATCGGTTAAGTAGTTTCGGATTTTTGTTATTTATTTTTGGGGTGTTATGCCGTGTTGCGCTACCTCCTCCTTTAGCCAACGTTTCCGATAGCGTTGCAGTGTCCATCATCAGGACAGATGTGTGATAATGATGGACACTGTAACGCTGTCCGAAATGTTGGCTCAAGGAGGAGGTGGCGCAACACGGCATAACACCCCAAAAATAAATAACAAGAATACTTTTGGCCGTGAAAATCTAAAATCATATGCAAGTTGTTTCGGAGTTTATCTCAAACAAACATTGACATGCGAGATTTTTATATATAAAGACTAGCAGACCCGGCCACATGTTGCTGTGGCTAACGGAACACAACGCCATTACCCAACTTTTATAAAATCCACACCACCCGCTTGCCAGCTGCCCGCTGCCCGAATTGAATATTTGAATTTCTCGGCTTTTCTCTACTATAATAAGCATGTATTATAGATATAAACCTTCCTCTTGAATCAACTATATTATCATTTTTTATTTATATAATAATATAGGTAGCGATTGCCACTAATTATACAATGCTTGCAATGCAACACTGGATATTTGAAAAGGGAAAATCAAATACCTACTTACTCTAGGACATCTATTTTACAATTTCTTCCGTAGAACGAATTTCAAAAGTGACCATAGTACGGCCCGCCAGCCGTTTTAAATCGCACAAAAATATGTTTTCTTTGAATTTCTCGGCTTTTCTCTAATATAATTTACATGTATGATACATATAAACATTCCTCTTCAATCACTCTATCTATTGGTGAAAACCGTATGAAAATCCGTTGCGTACTTTAAAAGATTAACGCGCACATACATTTTGAGCGACTTCATTTTATACTATGTAATGATAATGATATTTGTATATATACAAAAACTGTAAGAGGCCCTTTTAAAAGCAAGTCACAAAATTATGGATATCATGAAAAAATACACCAGGCACTTCAGAGGCCTTGACAATGTAAGTATCATGACCGCTAACCAATTTATATCATTGATTTATGTAAAGAATTTAAAGAAACACGCAATCATTTGTATAAGGTCTTGATAGGTAGGAAGTTCAGATAATTGCAATGAATTGGTCGTCTGTAATGCTCGAACCAGCCGTTGGCGCTAGTGTAGATGGAGGTCACGCCAGCTGTCAATCAATCATCAAGATCGTAGTATATCTAAAAGCTTCTGAGTTTGTCACACAGAGGGCAGTGCTAAGAGCTGTCTCAAAAGTCCGCTAGATGGCAGGTAGTTTAGTTCGGAGTTTGGGCACCAGAGGGACCGAGGGCCCAGGCGCAGTCTTTAGGAGTTCGTTCGCATCAGATTCCAGATAGTTCGACAATCGTGGTCACTCCTTGTTCAAGCAAAGTATCAAATAAACCCAGATTGATACAAAAGAACTTTATTGCTTTCCTAATAAGAAATCTCCTTCAAAGGCGAGGGCAACTGTTGTTTGAATACTACAAGTATTAATAGGCTAGAGACTGTAGGTTGAAATTTAAGAATCTGGCTGCAACTCTGATGCCACAAAACCGTTTTCGTACGTGGAGTTTGAATACATACATATATACTTTTGTAATAGAACTGAATTAAAGCAATGTCAAAAGATAGTGCCACTTACGTCAACAGTGTGCGTGATCAGCATTAGTTTTATGGATTTGTAATTTTGTGTATCTCTCCGGATATGGAGAGATTGACGATAATATCATTGCTATTGTAACTGGCAGTTGTGAATAATAGTATATATTACAACGACATTGTCTGTCGCGGTTACTTTGTCCCGGTGACTAGCTATCACTGGATCGCAGTGGATCCGAGGAACCGGCTATTTTTGGAAGCAGTTCCTATCGGATTTATAAAATGGTCACTAATACTCAAACTGGGCGAAGTGGAACCAAAAGCCGACTGCAGGGCCTAGCAGCAAAAATCTGCAGAGCGAAACTGAGAGTTTTTAACTGCTCCTGTTTTTTATTGTTAACCTAACATGCGCTGGGAAATTTTTTTTTTTTTTTAAATGCGATTTTAACACTTACGTATAAAGAAACTGTATGAAGGACAAAGTCAGAATCGCTTGCGCAAATATCATTCTTGATGTAACATTTAATTTCATTAATCTAGCTACTCAGAATATTTTTAAATGAATTTTCTATGATATTGCCTGTCACTTTTGATAACTACTGTCAAAGGTGAAAAAATTGATATTTTACGTTTTCAAATGAAAACTCATTTGAATTGTGTTTTTCATGTTGAGTATGTATTTAAATTTGTGTAGAAATAATAAAATATGTTTGTATTATTTGTGTGATTATATTTTTTGATAATTATTTACAAAATGGAATATTTTTTAATCTTTTTTTTAATTAGTTAACTATTCTGGAAAAACCTCTTACGATAAAAACTTATTTTAAAAATGTAAAATATCGATATTTTCGCCATTGACAGCTGCTAAAAGTGACCCACGAAGCCATAGAAAATTAATTTGAAATAATTCCGAGTAGCTAGATCAATCAAATAAAGCGTTACATCAAGAAAGATATTGGCGCAAGCGATTCTGACCTTGTCCATCATACAGTTTCTTTATACATAAGGCCAGTTATTGGCAGACAGATATTATATCGGTATTAGGCGATACTGCTAAAGACTACCTTGACCCAATCCTAAACGGTGACAGTTAAATGCTAAATCGAAAGAAACGCCAATTACTGTACATTTTGCTTGTCGCTGTATAATGCCGTTCTGATCCCTGACAAAATATCCTATCTTTATATGTATACTGCACAAGAGTCCCAACTGCTGCCATCTGGAGCCAGTGAGACTATGATACCCCCAATTGGGGTATGTTGTGTGGCTGAAGGTAGTGGAGAGGGGAAGGAAGTGGGGAAGAGGAAGGTGGGGAAGTACCTGGCTATTCAGATCTGGTCACCAAACACGGCTAAAAGTCATATATACTTTATATTACTTTAAATGAATTAATTGTGAAATAACACAAATTAATCAAATAAAATTTATTTGCCACGCCGGGATTCGGTCCCGCAACCTTCGGATTGCGAGTCAAGAGCCTTACCGCTAGACCACGCCGGCCGTCAAATGGACAGTGGACCTATGGACAAAAAATCCCCCAACAAAATATCTACTAAAACTTAACCTAATACTATTTTTGAACTAATTTATTGTCTTTACAGGATGTCTGTATTATTTTTGTCCCATTTTTTGTTAGGTTAGGTTAGGTTAAGTTTTAGTAGATATTTTGTTGTGAGATGTTCTGTCCATAGGATATTTTGTCATAGGATATTTTGTCAAAGATATTTTGTCGGGGATATTTTGTCGAGATATTTTGTCAAGATATTTTGTCAAACGCGCATTACCGTATAACGCATCTATATGTTTGTAATATCATTGTTCAAATCTTCAAGGCAAAGCTTTTTGTGTGTCACGTTCAGCGCCATTTTGTTTTTTTGACAGTTGAAAGGTTCCCGTTAAATGCCAATTTTGAGTCCATTTCAGATTTTGAACAAATTGTGATCAGCAGAAGAGGACAACTATCATTTTGTTAGGCTTGTCAGCTTATTGCAATTTGATAGAAAGTTAAAATATTTCGAAAAAAATATGTTTGTCTGCGATTTTGACCCTTCTATGTACAGAATTTGTATGAAGAACAAGGTCAGAATCGCTTGCACCAACATTTACCTATAAGATAGGCAAAAATTTCATTCACCTTGCAACCCCAGAATATTTTTAAATGATTTTATCTGTGGCATTAAAATGTCAAATTTGCCGCGATTCTTTCTGTCAAAGTCGATGTTACTTGACGGAAACACCGTAAAACCCATCAATTTACGTAATTAACGCAAGTAATGTTGTTTTGGTACATAGTTTATTGTTCTAGGAATGTGTTTCGGTCAATAAAATATACGATAGCTCAAAATTAATCCACAAAACATTCAATTCAAAATTCAAAGTCGTGCTTTATTAGGGAATTTTCGTGAAAGGGCCTGGCCTTTAACCGGTTAAAGGAGAACTTTCAAATGTAAAAAAAAAAAATGGTGCAAAATGGCGGAATTTTAAGACAATGTTGTTTTTGAATTTCGAATAACTCTCTTTTATAATAACTTTTGATTGTTATTCCCATCAATGTGATACATATGAAAAAGTATAAGACACAGAAAATAAAAATCTAACGGTCGCAACTGAAACTCAAAACTCAAGATCTCTCGTCTTACAGGGACGGAAGTCTTGACCAATTCGGCATTTTTAAGACGTTTTTGTCAACCTCATATTTTAAATTCAGTATTGACAAAAATATCTTTGACTAATTTTTTTTCATATTATTGGCTCCCTTTTTAAATGGAAACAAATGTTCGAAGAACTGGTTTGTAACCTAGATAGTGTCTCGGATAAATGTAAACGATTTTATTTATATGGGACATGTTTGTTAATGTTGTTTCAAATAACATGTTGTTTCAAATTACTGCTTTTATTTTTCTGCGATTGACAGCGGTCCAAAATTGGACCACATTTTTTTTTTTACATGAATACCGCACAAGAGTCCCAACTGCTCCCGTCTGGAGCCAGTGAAACTATGGCATCCCCAATTGGGGTATGTTGTGAGGTAGTGGGGAGGGGGAAAGAGAAAGGGAAGAGGAAGGTGGGGAAGTACCTGGCTATTCAAATCTGGTCACCAAACACGGTGAAAGCTACTTCAGGCAACGTTTCAATTCTGAATGGTGGTCTTACACCAGGGCGATACTGAGAGTATCTTCCACTCTGGAACGTGCCACAAATATACGATATATTATTTTAAATGAATAGATTGTGAAATACATAGATTAATCAAATAAAATTTATTTGCCACGCCGGGATTCAATCCCGCGACCTTCGGAATGCGAGTCAAACGCCTTACGACTGCACTACGCCGGCTGTCCACATTGTCTTTTACCAAATTTTTTCGATCAAAGTTTACGATTTTATAATATTTTTTTATAAATCCTATGAATATGTGATAATGGACAAAAGATAGGTGAATTCATTGGCTATGTAGAACTACAATCAGTTTGTATGTTTCCATATTAAAATTTGGAGAAATGATTTTTTTAATGTGGGCGGCGGAAAATATTCAAAATGATCTCCAAAAAAATCACGACCAATGGGAGGAAAAAGTTTTAAATCGGTCTGTCGCTCGAGTGGTTAATTCTGAATTTGAAATATGAGATTGACAAAATTGAATCAAAAATAAAATCTCAATGTCCAAATTGGTTAAGCTGTTCGTCCTGGTAGGACGAGAGAACCTGGGTTTGAGTCTCAGTTGCGACCGTTTTTTTCATATTTCGTTTTGATTTGTTAGTATTATCTACTTCTTCAATGATAAATTCATTTTAAACTGCATTACGTAGCTGTAATACGAATGACCTCCAACCACACTAGCGCCATCTGTTAGCTTTTCAGATAGCCTACCATGATGTTACCAGGAGAGGACAGGAACTCTATTAAGGAATTGTATAGATTACTTACAGAAGATATGCAAATCATTTCAAATCAATTATAATTATACATGGTAAAAATTTCAATTGCGAGAATTCCACGGTTTCTTTTAGAATTTATTTAACTTTAAATTGTTAATATTTTAAAGCAAGAAATAATTAATAAATTGTATTTTACAAACAAATAAGCTTTACATTTTAATTTGTATTATTACAATATAAACACAAACTACGAATTTACATTAGATTAAGTAGAATTGTTATTATTTAATTTTTAATAATTTACATATTATAAATTTAATATTATAATTATTATAATAATTAAGAATCAAAAATGTTAGTCAATTTCACAAAACGTTACATTAATTTAAAACACAGAAATTTTGAAACCATCCATAAACCTTTATCGAATCAATCAATTATATTTAAATTTGGAATTCATCCAGTTTAATATTATCCATTATATTAAATATTATATCCGTTCATCACATTTATCTTCTGAATCAATCCGTTAACTTAATATTTTGAAACTTTACGTTTCGAATACATACAACAACATTTGAATCATTCCGTTATCTTTTGAATAAATCCGTTAACTTTTGAATCAATCCTTTAATCATTTGAATCAATCCGCTATCTTTTGAATCAATCCGTTATCTTTTGAATCAATCTGTTAATCATTTGAATCAATCCGTTATCTTTTCAATCAATCCATTAATCGTTTGAATCAATCCGTTTATCATTCGAATCAATCTGTTATCTTTTAAATCAATCCGTTACATATGAATCAATCCATTAGCTTTCAAATCAATCTGCTATCTTTTGAATCAATCTGTTATCTTTTGAATCAATTCATTAACTTAATCAATCCGTTATCTTTTGAATCGATCCGTTAATCGTTTGAATCGATCCGTTAATCGTTTGAATCAATCCATTATCTTTTGAATCAATCCGTTATATTTTGAATCAATCCGTTATCTTTTGAATCAATCCGTTATTTTTTTAATCAATCCATTATCTTTTGAATCAATCCATTATCTTTTGAATCAATCCGTTATCTTATGAATCAATCCGTTATCTTTTGAATCAATCCATTAACTTTTGAATCAATCCATTATCTTTCGAAACATTCCAAAATTTTTTCACACATGACCCGAAAATATACAACACGATTATTCACAAAAAAGAGGAATTAAATTGTATACACGGCGCTTGGTACACACTTTTAACATCATTTAACAGCTTCTACCAAACGCCGTGTATAATATATTGTATAATTTTTTTTTTAACAGCATTAACAATAGTAGGTACATAGTTTTTGAATACATTATTAAAATTATGAAGAATTTTGGTTATTTAGCATCACGTCAAATATAATACCATAATTATATATACGAATCACATAGACTGCACATCAGATATATTTTTTCAATCGTGTACCTTTTATCAATCATATATCTTTTTTTCAATTGCATATCCATTTAAACCGTATCTTTTTTTCAATCACATATTTTTGAATCGCATAGTTTTTCAATTGTGTATTTTATATTCAATCACATATCTTTTTTTCAATCTGACATATCTTTTATTTCACTGACGTGCTTATCCATTATTTAAATCGCGTATCTTTTCTTTAATCGCATATACTTTTTTTTTCAATTGCACATCATTTTTTCAATTGCGTATCTCGCCGACATGTTTTACCAATTTAAATACCAAAAAATATATATATTATTATATAATATTCTCTCATTTTCAATAATAATTTACTTACATTCCAACCCAAGCACAACACGCGTCTTAAATTTTTCGTCTGACGAAAATTTTGTTTTTAGATTTTTAAAATAAATATATAAACCACAAATCAAATAGTTACTTTAGATTTTGACAATGAACAAATTTGGACAGCATGGTTCAAAAAGAATACTATTGACAATGTAGACATCGATCGTCCAGTTGATCGTTCAGACATTTCCAAATACTAAGTTTTGAGATAACGAAGAAAGCAATATTCTAATGCTCACCATAAATCAAATATTATTTACAATTATCTGTATTTTACATATTAACCTGTTATTTGCCGGAGATGCAAAACCACACGCGGTAAGTGCGCGGAAAAAATTTTGAAAAAAATATGTTTGTTTGTATATAAACATGAGTAATCTGAGTATAGTACCAGATAGAGGGGACACTAACACATATAACCAAATACTCAACTCTAATTTAGATTTTTCAGAGATGGCTCACTAATCAACTGGACGATCAATGTGACAATGGTTTATCATCAAACATACTAATTTCGATTGTCTGTGATGTGTGTCATTCCTGCGTGAAATCTGATCCAATTAACTCAAATTTTATTTGAATATAATTGTCGTTTTCAAAATTGGAACTGATTGTGTGAAAAATAATTCAGACAAGCGATAAAGTAGGCAAAGTATAATGCAATATTAAAAAAAAAAAAATATTGAGATTTTTTTTTAATTGTAATTATAATATCCCGTGATTTTTATTATGTAATAATTGACATCAAGAACTATTTGATTTGTGGGAAGCAAATGGCGATTCTATAATCATCACGGATTGCTTTAAAAAATAAATTTATGTGATACACCAAAGAGTCCCAACCAACGGAAATATTTCTAATACTTCGATTTTAAGTTAACCCCACAGGCAATTTTTTCGCTTTCGGCAATAGCTCGCGTAGGTCTCATAGAAATCGTTGTGTCTCCCTTACTGTCATAGTGAGAGATGATAGATCTAAACGGTGTTAGAAAGAGGAAACACCAGCTTTATATTCAAATCTATAAGTACGAGTAAACTGCAGAAAAATTTTGTGATTTTTTAATTAATTTTTTTTTTATGAAACTAAAATGTGTACGTGTTTTTCTTTTTTGTTCGTTATCAGTAATTTTAGTTATAAAAACGTAAGGTGAGCCATTTTCAAAATTTTTTTATTTTTGCATTCAAAATATTTATATTTATATTTCCAATGATAATATTTGAAAACTTATTTTTCATCATCTTTCAAAAACAGTTTTTAGAAATATGTGTATCATTTGTTTGAATTTTATTACAAAGTGGAAATTTTCTGAACTTCTGACAGAATATGCTCAAGGCCTGAGGGGTTAAGAAAGTATAAAAAAAAATCGTGAGCGTTACAATTGTTTAAACGGTTTCAAAAACTAAGATGTTAAAAGGAAAGAGTGTAAATTTCTAAGCTGTATGGTCCAAGTTAATATTTTTCATATCAATTAATTGAGGGTGTTACAGTTCCATTGGCTCCAGCAAGTTGGGACACTGTAGTGATCACATAAAAAATAAAAAAATTACAAATTTAATAAAAAAACTATGAATCTTTTTTTTAATTGGTTTCGTAACCTTTCGCTCCCCCAAAGTTCTCCGGTTCGCTGACTGTCTCCGAGATGGATCCCAGAGAAGCAAGACTATCCTGCGACACTCCTGGCTCCAAGCTCTTGGAATCACTAGAAGATCTGCACACGTAATTGGAAGACATGTCTTCGATGTCCTCGGAAACCGAGCCGAGAGATTTGACGCTTTCTAACGATGCCAGCCTACCGGATTCACGAAGATTTTCAATCTCCGATTCGGACATGTTTAAAGCGTATAGTGAATCACGCGCCGTCTTGCCGAGGGTGTTGGGGATGGGCGATCGAGACTTGGCTCTCCGACTCTGGTGCGAACTGAGCGTTTCCTGAAAACTCTTCGGACTGCTCGAAATCGAAGTGGAATTCTCTGGAAGACTGCCGCAACGCACTGGCAAACCTTTAGACATCTTCTTCGAAGGAATCGGATGCGTATAACCATAGCACGGAAATGGCTTTTTTGCTTCCGGAATGTCTTTCGGAAGAGACGTGACTTCGTTCTTTTTCAAAATCGAAACCGGAACAAAATCGTCTTTTGGTTCCAATTCGACAAACTCGTCCAGCCCTATTCTTATATCCGGTAGCTTTTTTTCTTCAATCACCTCAGAAGCCACGTCGATTGCAATCGAATCAGCTCCGATGTTTGGATCAGTCACATCATCCACGACTATCTCTCGCGGTATAAGCGCGTCCAAAATGAGAACTTCTTTACTTACGTCCGACGATAGCTTACGTTCGTTTATCGATGTCTTTTCGTCTAGTGATTCGTTCGGGAAATTCGACGCGTAATTAAAATCTTTTAAGGCACTTTGCGTCGATTTGGCCGCGGCTATATCTAGACTGGCGGCCACGTCCTCTCCCAGAATCGAATTGTCGCAGAGCGTGACATCTTCGGACACGTAATCCAGTATCGTAAGCGCATCGCTTCCTTCGTCCAGCTCAGCGCATTCTTCTATATAAATCTCGGCGTTCTTTTCTAAACTCCGATTTTCATTCTGATCGTCAAACTTATTTGCGTCCTGTTCTAAAACGACCGAATTCGAATTTCTATTGTCGTCGCCTAATTTATTTAAAACCTCGTTATTGCTATTTTTGTCTCTGGAATTTTTTAATTCTGTTTCTAAATTTAAACCGCCACCGCCGAAGTCGGTATCGTCCGTGAAACTGTCCGCTTCGTCTATGGTTATGATGGGCTCCACCAAAAGCTCGTCGTATAATCTGCAAATGGCTTCATCCGCTGATTTATATGTGTCCTTCGCTTCTTTTTTATCTAGAATGGCGTCAAATTTTTCTACATCTTTTAAAGTAATGTCCCAGATAGCCGAGTTGGAGCCTAATACATTCTTCCGTTCCATCAATTCTTGGGCGAGAGCTTTGGTGTTACTCATACTAGAAGTTAGTGTGTTTTCGGGGCTAATATTTTCTTTGATTCGCCTAATGATCTTACTGGGTAAGTTTTCCACGGACGGGCCAGATTCAGGGCTAAGTTGTCGATCGGACGGGGAAGTCTTGTTCTCCTGACCAATGGACTGCTTAAGTACGGTTGAATAAGCCAGTTTCTGAACCCTCAACTCCGTCGGCCGGACATTTAACTCGACGGGTTTTACGAGACCCTTACCAGTGTCCTCCTTATCACAGACATCAATAATTTTGTCATTCTTGAGATCAGCGGATAAAATCGTCGCTTTACCGACATCACTTTCATTTACCTTTTCACCGTCAACGTTTAAATTAATAATACAAATTTCTTCCGCGAGAATATCACATACGTTTAAGACTACATTTTGTACTTTATTAGAATGTTCACCGTCAGCGCCATGCGTGACTAGGCTGTCGACGTGCGTGGCGAAACCGTCGACACTTGTGACAAGACTGTCGTCGTTTACGGCAGACTTGTCGGCACAAGTGTCAAAGGTTGCGACAGAAGTGTCGACGTTATCAGTATTTAAACCTACACCAGAAGTGTCGCCGCTCGTGACACAACCGTCAGAATCAGCAATATCACCAATACGACACACAAGTTTATCACCACAAAGTTTGGTTAAAACACCACTATCACACGTCGCGAGATTGTCATTGATTGAAGTGGCAACAGGGCCGGTAGAGGTGGCAACATTCGCACCACTGTCACAATCTGCCACTGTCAATTTGTCTCCCGTCGTTTCTTCCAATTGGGCTAGTTTATCACAGGTTGGGACGGGAGAGAGTTGGACGCGTCTAGCGGCCACGATTGTTTCAGCTCGCTCACACACATCGCTGACAATTCTGTAAATGTTCTGACGATCGACATCGCCCAACAGAACGCGCGTCGCACTGAGATCATTTTCTGTTTTAAGTTCATTTCCTACACTAGTAATATTTGTACTCTTGGATGCTTTGTTGCTTTTTCCACTATCTAATTCTTCGTCAATCTGACCTTTTTGGTCAAACTGACATTTTTCATCACACTGATTGTTTTGGTCCAACTGACATTCTTCATCACACTGATTGTTTTGGTCAAACTGACATTTTTCATCACACTGATTGTTTTGGTCAAACTGGCTGTTTTGGTCAACCTGACGTTTTTCATCAATCTGACTTGTGTAGTCAAACTGATTGTCTGATTTTTCAGCCTCCACAGTGTCCGTACAGGAAATTGCAATTTCTGGCATAGTTGACACTGCAGGAACAATAATTTTACTCAAACAAGTCTGTATTTTCTGAACAGTTTCACCTAATTTCAAATTTTCTAGATTAGTCGGTTCGGGTTCTGTCGTATCATCAAATACGAAATCGATGTCGCCTTTGTCCAGAATTTCATCGAGTTGTGCGTACTTCTTCTCCAGCACTTCATCAGGGGGTAGCAATCGCACATCAGTTACCTCGTTATAGGTCTTCATCGCTAAATTATCATCTAACTTCATCGGTACATCTATTTGAACTATTTCCTCAGGATTTCGAGACCCAAATTCTTCTACATCATCGGCTAAAACGTAATTATCGTGTTTTTCTGTGTGATTTTTCTTTAACATTATTTCGGCGTAGGTGTCTACCCGCTTTGTACTTTCAGCTTCGTCGGTTAATGCGTCTTTCAGGCCGCTTCTCACAACTCTACTATCGCTGCTATCGACGCATGCACAATTGCAACGAACACTGTCCCTATGTTCTGGCAGTTTCACCGTGCAATCTGTCGATATCTGGCACGAAGTAAATGGATGTACGACACATTCTGTTATAGTTTGATTGGTGTACTCCGAGTCTAAATATCCTCTAAGATGTTTGGAATCAAAACTAGATGGTAAACCGACCACATTTGATGTGCCGGCTAAATCCACAGGCATTTTAGTGATAGCTTCGCAAACCTTTCTTTCTGGTATCACAAAAGGTTCTATTCTGTCGGTGTCCATTTTCTTTGCGTCGGAATCTCCAAATTGCAGGTCAAAACTCTCCCCGTATTTCTTTAATCTTTCGAGAGCGGCAGATGCTTTTGTTTCGCAAGACTTAGTGGAAGAACTGCCGCTTCCCAGGTTCCACGGCCAGAACGAACTTCCGGAAGTAGACCCCGTTGACGTCTGAGAGTCTCTCCGCGAAGAGCTGTTGCTGGAATCACTTCCTTTTTTATCTTCGCTTTTAAAATAGTTACCCGGATGAAATATGCTGTAAAACAGTTTTTCCGGGAGGGTCAATGGTGCTTTCGTCATGTGTTGGTCTTCTTCTTTTTTGGACGGCTGCGGAGCATTCGCAGGGGCGACCCACGATATCTTCCTGGAGCGCTGCGTCTTGACGGAAGGCACATCCAAAAGACTTGTGACTCTCCGAGGAGGTAGATCGACACCGGCGCATTCAGTGGGAGTACTTTTTCCGTTGTCGCTTTCGATTGAGAGTGAAGACCCTCGACCCATTGAAAAAAAGGCAGATTTCAAGTTTGAATTGCTCGTAAGAGTCCCTTCGTTTGACGAAAATGATTCGTTTAACGACGGGTTGTGAGTTTTGGTTTCCGACTGGCAAATTCCAGAATCGACCGAATCCATGAGCTGGCTGTCGCTCGTCGGAAATGTGAACGTCCCAAGCGTCCGGAACGAATCCACAGAACTGGTGCTCGCCTCCAGACTCGTTACGGACCCGTGCAGTTTCATGTACTTGCCGAATATGTTGGGAGACACGCTTTCGTTGGATGACACCGAAGAATTCAACAGATTCCCCTGGTTTGGACAAGGAGGATGGACTACAACGCCGGCTTCAAACGTGCTGGACTCTAAGCTACTTTCGTTGGAAGACGCCGAGAGATTTGCCAGTTTTTTACCGTGATTTTTAAAGGCGCTGCTTTCACCGATGGAGCAGATGAATGGATTCTTGTAATCCTGCACGGGGAAAACATCCTGTTCGCCTTCCAAGAAAGGTTCATCGTCATCGTCCTGTATGGAGAACACCACGCGATCTTGCTTCTTTTCAAACGCAGAATCGTCAACGGGTAAAGCTGCTGCGTCTTCTGCAATCTTCACGCTTTCAATTTCCATGGTGTTGAGCGACTCCATGGAACTTCCAGAGATGTCCAAACTTGAGGTACTGTCGTACTGAGGTTTCGACTGATTCATCAATCTAGAGACTTCCAAATCGGGACTATCCAAACTGGATTCGCTCTTATTCTTCTTGATGACCCCGAGCTCGTGTTTAGTCTCCACAACATTAACAGGATCAATTTTAACTTCGGCTTGGTTGAAAATATTTTGTTTTAGTTTGCTGGAATCTTCGATTTCTTCTGAGTCCGCGATCATAACCTCGATATCTTTCAAGCTTGCACTGTCAATCTCCATGCTTTTGTCGCGGATTTTGGTGTCGATTGTGCTTTCCGAAGCGGATTTCTCCAGAGTCTTGAAGAGATCTTTTTTCGTCAAGTCGACACTCTGCGACTTCTTGTCGTTTCCCACGTTGCCGTATCGAACGATGCTGAAGCGGCTGTTTTTGATTTGTTGGCGCGGGGCATATTCGCCACCGTCTGTCTGACTGGAGACGGTTTGGGTTTTGGAGTCGTCGATCGGCGCGACGATGGAGATGCTGGGGTTGTCGGATTGTGAGACGACTTTGAATCTTGATGTCCCGGGGAATCCTGGAGGTGTAGACGGAGAGGGTGAGTCGGACGTGATGGATGATGAGTCGGACACTCTGGAGACGTGAAAGCGGCTGCGATGTGAGGGACTTGGGATCGGGCTTGACACAGGCGACGGGACTGGTGATGGCAGCGGAGAACGCAACCTTCCAGAGATGCCTTTAGGTGGCGAAAGAGTTGACTCAGAAGTGGAGTGGTCGGGTTGGTAGCGATGCAGGGTCTGGCAGGTGAGGCTGATCTTGCGTGTGGTGAAGGAGGCGACCCTGCGTCTCTGCGGGGTGTCCTCGGAGGAGGGAGAGGAAGTGTTGTGTAAGTTGGTAGACTCGTTTCTGGCGCAGAGGGAGCGGATTTCGTCCACGAGGCGAGTTTCTTCCAACGGTTGTTCGACGCCATTCTGGAAATATTTAAACAATTTATTTAAGAAACATTAAAAATAATAAAAACCTTTCGGGTCACATAGTGCTTTACTTGTGCACTTTCTCTCACCAAATGAAACATCCTCATAAACTCATTCTATCTCATTTTCTATTATGATCAGATGCATGCTGTAAACACTGTTAGAAAGGTCACATTTCGGGTCACATAGTGCTTTACTTGTGCACTTTCTCTCACCAAATGAAACATCCTCATAAACTCATTCTATCTCATTTTCTATTATGATCAGATGCATGCTGTAAACACTGTTAGAAAGGTCACATTTCGGGTCACATAGTGCTTTACTTGTGCACTTTCTCTCACCAAATGAAACATCCTCATAAACTCATTCTATCTCATTTTCTATTATGATCAGATGCATGCTGTAAACACTGTTAGAAAGGTCACATTTCGGGTCACATAGTGCTTTACTTGTGCACTTTCTCTCACCAAATGAAACATCCTCATAAACTCATTCTATCTCATTTTCTATTATGATCAGATGCATGCTGTAAACACTGTTAGAAAGGTCACATTTCGGGTCACATAGTGCTTTACTTGTGCACTTTCTCTCACCAAATGAAACATCCTCATAAACTCATTCTATCTCATTTTCTATTATGATCAGATGCATGCTGTAAACACTGTTAGAAAGGTCACATTTCGGGTCACATAGTGCTTTACTTGTGCACTTTCTCTCACCAAATGAAACATCCTCATAAACTCATTCTATCTCATTTTCTATTATGATCAGATGCATGCTGTAAACACTGTTAGAAAGGTCACATTTCGGGTCACATAGTGCTTTACTTGTGCACTTTCTCTCACCAAATGAAACATCCTCATAAACTCATTCTATCTCATTTTCTATTATGATCAGATGCATGCTGTAAACACTGTTAGAAAGGTCACATTTCGGGTCACATAGTGCTTTACTTGTGCACTTTCTCTCACCAAATGAAACATCCTCATAAACTCATTCTATCTCATTTTCTATTATGATCAGATGCATGCTGTAAACACTGTTAGAAAGAGAAAACATCAAGCTTTCTCTTGGCATTTAAAATTTTACCACAGACGCTCCTAGATAATTTGAAATAATCCCATAAAACAGAAAACAATTCACTCGGTCACAGTTTGACCAAATACATCTTTGTTTTGTTTTTTAATATTTATTTAGATGTACGCAATTTATATTCATACATCTAGTAAGAAAATATAAAAACTATACAATTTACAGATAACTAGACAAAAATATATTTTAAGAAAAATAGATAACTATGGAATAATCACATTTCAGAGCTAGTGAAGAGAATGAGGAAATGTATATATATATATATTTGTTAGGTTAAGAAATATTTTAAATGTAAAAATAATGAAAAATGTGTACTATGCCCTTGTTCATTCTTTGCTCATCTACGGAATTATAGGTTGGGGAGGATCTTACAAAAAAAATCTAAACTCAGTAAAAGTTACGCAAAGAATCATCATTAAAGTCATATTAAAATACAAACTAATGAGAAACGGAAACCAATTTATTACACCTAATTTTAAAACAACTCAAATGCAAAATCATCATATTTTCCAAGCCATAAAAAACTATAATAACCTCCCTTCTGAATTGCGCTGCATCGTCAACCAATCAGAACAAATAAATAAAATAAAACAATTTTTCAAAAAAAACTTACAATAAAAAGTAAATATTTTATACAAAACAGATTATAACTTACAACTCAAGTAAGAATCGTGGCTCCCTTATCAGGCACAAGAGCCCCTCTTTTCTGATAAGGTATACATGACCAGAAACGACCTCTAATTTAATATTTTGTAAAAAAATGTGTATATTATGTAACTCATATTTTTTATATTACAATAAAAAAAAAAAATAAATAAAAAAATGTGACTAAAATAATATTGTTAAGTGTTATGGTAACTCCGGTCTCATTGAAAAGTTACTGCATGGGCTTAGATTATATGCAAGATATGTAAGAATGTTTGTCTTTCTTCCAGCAACTCACCGTGTGGGGAACAGCCTCGTCCAGATCCAGTCGCGTGACTCCGGTGTTCTTCCGCAGCGCCGTAGCCAGCGCTAGCAGTCCCGCCACCTGCAGACGGTTGTCTCGGAGATCAATCCTCTGCAACACACCACCAGAACATTCTTTACCAACAGAACACATAACCAATGGAGAGATTTTTGCCGTTTATTGGCACCATTTTAAATGTTTCCGATTGCTTTTTGGATAAAAAAAAGCCCATTATCTCTTAACCACTTATTTGCCGGAGACGCGCGGATGCGCACGGATTGTGCGCATGCGCGAAAAAAATATTTCGAAAAAAATATGTTTGTCTGCGATTTTGACCCTTCTATGTACAGAATTTGTATAAAGAACAAGGTCAGAATCGCTTGCGCCAACATTTCCCCATTAGAAGGGTAAAAATTTCATTCACCTTGCAACCCCAGAATATTTTTAAATGATTTTATCTGTGGCATCAAAATGTTAAATTTGCCGCGATTCTATCTGTCAAAGTCGATGCGTGTTACTTAACCCAATCGCTGCCATTTACGCGGATCGGCGTACGAACGATCCGTGCCACAACTGCCATTTACGCCGTACCACGTAAATCGCCAGTATGAATGTTTTGAGGATGATATTTCTAAGTTCTAATGGTCTCTCTCTGGTTTCAATCCTGGGATTGGTTTGCAGCAATTTCCTTTAGTTTCCTCTTCCATTCTTCCCTGTCTTGTGCGGCTCTTTTGAGGTCTGCATATGATAAGCAGCGCACGTCCACCAGCAGGTCCTCCAGGTACTCTCGGCGTGGGCGTCCCCTAGAGTTTGTCCCCTCGGTCATACCCTCCATTATGGAATGCAAGAGGCCTTCTTGTCGTATTACATGGCCGATCCATCTTGCACGCCTTTCGGACAAGGTCCTGAGCAGGTGCCTTCCTCCTTCGATTCTTTGGAGAACCTCCTCATTTGTAATGTGGATAAGTTTTTATTTCTAAGTTCTAATGGTAGATGGGGCTAAATATTATTTTGTAAAATATTACGAACTGTTTCTTAGCGACATCTCTTGTAAAATATGATAATTTAAATTGTTTATACTACGAAAAGCAGCATCCAAAAAAGGTCAACAGATTTCTTGGCGCAGTCGTTTGATTCTCCCGCCATCGCAGCGTCGTGTGTGTGGATGTCACGTGGTTCTTATTACGTTCTTTGTGGTGTGGTTCTAAAAGTTTTTTTCATATTCGGCGGAAATGTGGACTTGAGTTTTTATTCCCAAATTGAGAATTAAGTATGTGTTTTTTTTTAAATTTGCAACAGTTTGGGCAAGTACTGGCCTAATTTAGACGGAGTTTCTAGCCACGCGGGTACCTGATGAATTTGACAGCCTTTAATTTGGTAGGCGGGTATGGGTACCGCCGCCCTGGGAACCATTTATTGGATGACCAACACCTCTGCCACAGGTCACCCCAAGTGGTTCGCCGCGTTTGGTGACTTAGCACGGGTGCCCGGGTTCATGGGGTAATGTTTGTCTGGGTCTTGATGGCGAGTGCGTCGGCCCACCTTCTGCGTGGCGGGCCGGATTGGGAGATGCTGGTTGAGGGAGACCCTTTACAACCGGTTACCGTTGTCCGGGTCGCTCGGTAGTACAGGGGCCCGACCCTCAGGCTCACGACTGAGGGTGGGCTGCCCCATCAACGAGTGCTAAAACCCTGCCGCTGCTGTTGTGCCGGTTCGTGACCGGAGGGGACCCAGCAGTAGCGTTTGGGGCGCATTGGGTGACCTCTCCAGCCGGACTCTCCCAGCCCATCGCCTTGCACCGCAGTGGGTGGGTTGGATTCATACGTCCGTCACTCCTGTACACTCTGATCCCCAGCTTTCCTACCCATCCCTCATACCTTTTCCTTCCCGGACCTTCCTTTCTTCTAATAACCCCAAAAAAAAAAAAAAAAAAAAACCATATAAAATCATGAATTGCACAAACAACAGTAATATCACTATCACAACGGCGAGAAGCAGGAGTCCCCGGTGCAGGCCAAAGCTGTTGGTGAATTTCACCAACATTCGCGGCCTGCACAAAAACTTAAACTTCGTCCACCAACACCTTCTCTCCCAACGCCCTAACCTTCTCTTCCTTTCCGAAACGCAGATAGCCGAGCCTACAGACGCCACCTATCTGGATTGCCCGGGCTTCACCCTCGTTGGCAAATTCAGACCCAAAGGAGGTGTCTGTCTCTTCAGCCGAGCTGACGTCAACTGTGTGCGACTGTTGAATCTGGAGAACTCCAGATTCGACGTAATGTGGGTGCGTGTCAATCTTGCCAGTACGGTAAGATTTTACGCGTGTCTATACCGCTCACCGAACCTTAGCGTTTCAGATACGTCCGAACTCTTCAAACATCTAAGTAATACTATTGATGACCTCTTGCCCCGCTTCCCTACGGCAGAGTTTCTGGTCCTGGGGGACTTCAATGTTCATAACGAACCTTGGTTAAAGTTCTCAGGACCAACGGACTCGGCTGGACGAGAGGCGGAATCCTTTGCCCTCTGCCATGGACTGGAGCAAATGGTTCAGGGGCCGACAAGGGTTCCTGATGTCCAGACTCACCGCTCCAATCTGTTAGATTTGTTTTTAACCACTGTGCCACACGGCTACAAGATTGACGTCACAGCGCCTTTAGGATCGTCCGACCACTGCCTGGTGACGACGTCAATCCCCGTAACCTTCAGACCGCCAAACGAGCGGCTGAAGAGAAAAGTGTGGCACTATAGATCAGCAGATTGGTTTGGTCTGCGGGCACATTTTAATGCTTTCCCGTGGTCAGCTGTCTGTTTTCGGACCTCGGATCCCTCAAGATGTGCCCAGGAAATTGGTGAAGTCATCACATCCGCGATGGATGGCTTCATCCAATCCACTGTTAAAGAAACTGGTGTGGGCTCAAAGCCGTGGTTCAGTCGACAATGCTCTGAAGCAGTGCGACGAAAAAACGCGGCTTACCGAGCCTACAACACATCTCGAACGTCCGAAAACAGAACAGAATATAACAAAATGGCAAAGGAAAGCAAGAGGATCATTAATAGGTCTAAATTCGAGCACGACCTGCAGATCAGTAGAAAGCTGGCTGCCTGCCCGCACGGCAGCAGAGCGTTCTGGTCGCTTGCGGGCTCAATAGGTCGCAATTTCTGCAAATCCAGTCTGCCACCTCTTACCAGACCTGACGGCTCTCTAGCAAATACCGCCGCCGAAAAGGCTAACTTATTAGGCAAAATGTTCGCGGAAAACTCGACCCTCGATGATCAAGGTGCTACCCCGCCGTCGGTTCCTCACTGCGGTTTTCATATGAAAAAGCTGAGGATCCGGCATCGGGATGTACTCCAAGTCTTACGAGGGCTTGATATTAATAAAGCTAGTGGGCCTGACGGAATACCTGCCCTGGTATTGCAGAGGTGCGCTGCAGAAATAGCTCCAATTTTGACGAAGCTTTTCAAAATGTCCCTGAAGTCTGGTTCTGTGCCCTCTGGTTGGAAAAAAGCGATCATTCACCCTATTCCAAAGAAGGGTGACCGCTCCAACCCAGCCAACTACCGCCCCATAGCGATCACATCAGTTCTGTCTAAGGTAATGGAACGTGTGATCAACGACAAACTGCTCACATACCTCGAGAAGAACAAAATTATTAACGACCGTCAATACGGATTCCGGCGGAACCGCTCGTGCGGTGATCTTCTCGCGTATGTGACGCATGTTTGGGGGCGGTGCCTGGAACGTTTTGGTGAGACCCAAACGGTTGCACTGGATATTTCCAAGGCCTTTGACCGGGTTTGGCACCGAGGGCTTGTCAACAAACTGCTTTCTTACGGACTTCCCGCATCCTTGTGTAAGTGGATTGCCGACTTTTTGAGGGAGAGGTCGATTCAGGTGGTTGCTGACGGTTTCACCTCTTCTTCGCATTCGATAAATGCTGGCGTCCCACAGGGATCGGTTCTGTCACCGACTTTGTTTCTGTTGCACATCAATGACCTCTTGTCATGTGCACCGATTCATTGTTACGCGGATGACAGTACAGTCCATGATAGCTTTTTGTTTGACAAGCCCCCAAAGGGCACACAAACTCCAATAGCTCGGAGGGCTTTGAAGCAAAGAATGGACGGTTACCTCGAGAGTATTTTCTCTTGGGGTAAGAATAACCTCGTCGAATTTAATGTTTCAAAGACCCAATCATGTTTGATAACGTCTAAAAGGGATCGAAATGAAAATCTAGTCTCCTTCAACGGAAGCAACCTTCCGAACAGGACCTCCATTGATATGCTTGGTGTAACTCTAAGTGACCAGCTCAGGTACGGGGGCTCCATCGAAACCAGAGTTAAGTTAGCCTCTCAGAAACTGGGCGTACTGTACAGGGCCCGCAGATACTTTAATAGTACCCAACTGCTAACCCTGTACAAATCGCAAGTGCGCCCCACGGTTGAATTTGGCAGCCACCTCTGGTCTGGAGCTCCAAAATACCTAAAAAAAACCCTTGACTCTGTGCAGAAACGGGCGGTCCGTTTGATAGATTCTCCCATCCTAACAGACGGACTGCAATCTTTAGAGCATAGGCGTCAGGTGGGAATGCTGTCCTTGTTCTACCGGTATTACAATGGAAGATGCTCCGAGGAACTAGCATCATTGATCCCCTCGGCTCCGGTGCATAGTCGGGAAACACGCCAAACACGCGCCCAACATTTGTACACGGTTGACATTACTCACATGAGAACGGGTCGTTTCTATGACTCGTTCTTGAGTTCAACGGCTCGGCTGTGGAACGATTTGCCGGCCTCTGTGTTTCCTCCCTCCTACAACATGGGTCTCTTCAAGACCCATGTTCACTCCTTCCTTTCCTCAAAGAGACCCTCCACACAGCATCTACAAAGATGACATAGGCCCTGAGGGAAATTATTTTCCTCAGGGCCTCCTGTGTGGTGTTAATGTAAAAAAAAAAAAAAAAAAAAAGGCGCCGGTAGAGGGCGAATCGAGAAGAAGTTTCGATACGTTCGTCAGTTGGTTCTGGGGAGTTTCATGGTGTGACAGCTGAACTACAAGCCGCCAAAGGTCATGGCCGAAACACACGTGAGCGAATTAATAATTAGTAATGGATCATCACGAGATATTATAGCTTAACTTTGGTATTTTATTATCCTTAGCATTTAATTTAAATCCTACTAAATATGTTCGGTTATCCGTACAGGCGCCCTTCAGGATTAACAAATATTATGCTTCCATTTATTGAGACCCACATGTTCCGAGATTATAGTTTTCACATTAATTTGACTTACCTATGGTAATCAACCACCCCTGTAGATTTAAATCAATTTAATCATGCTCTACCCATAATTGTTGAAAGTATTTAAATAAATGTTTCATCTTTGTTACTGGTATAATCCGTCTTTTCTTACACTGATTTACCCACATGTCTGCACTTGTTTTTTATTGAATACGAGAGAAATATTGAGAGTATTTAGATGGCGGTGATAAGTAAAGATAGATATTAGGTAAATATACCGTTACAATCTGGGCCCAACGTTATAAAAGAACTTAATGTGGCGTCTCGGACATGTGCTCGTGTATTTTATTGTTCCTTCATTTGTATTATCTCGTGATGATTTGTTGTTCGTCATGTGTGTTGTGGTCAACGGCGGCTTGTTGAACACCTGCATAGACACGTGTCTCCCGGTAGTTTTTAAGTTTACAATTTTGCTTTGCAAAGGAACCAACTCACCGGCGTTTTTTTTTTGCGCTTTTCAAACGTCTCCAGTTATCTGGCGACATTTTATTTATAATTTTATCTTGAGATGCATGGGAAATATTTCCGAGTATTGGTGTAACATCTTGTGTTGTCGCATGTTCTAATAACTTTTTGTTTTATAATCCCTTTGTAGTTAGGTTATGGAATATACAATTGTCACAAGGAGTAAAGCAGATACAATCAACATGGCGAAACCTGGTGATAACTTAGCTGCATCGATTCCCGTTTCGTCCCCTTTGTCGGTTCCTGTTCACAAGTGGAACATTACTTTTGACGGCTCAGCTGGCGTACACGATTTTATAAAGAGAATCGAAGAGCTCGCACTAGCTCGAAATGTGAGTAAAGTTTCACTTTTTACATCTGCTGTTGAATTGTTTTCTGGTGATGCACTCTTATGGTACAGAGTAAATCGCTCCTCATTTGCATCATGGTCTGACATCGTCGTGGCTCTGAAAGAGGAATATGAGTTTCTGGATCACGAGAGGCGACTGTTGGCTCAACTGAGAGCTACCGTTCAAATGCAGAAGGAGAATTTAAACTCTTTTATTACTCGCATTCTCATTTTAAATAATCGTTTGTCATCGAAATTACCTGATGATGAATTATTGGAGATTTTACAATGTAATATGTTGCCTAGATATATTCAAAAGTTATCGCTATCGGTAATTCCGGATATCAGTACTCTGAAAAAACTTGGGAAAATGATTGAGTTAGCGGACAGCCGCTCCAGTGACAGGGTTCCTTCTACTACTGTTTCATCTAATAATTAAAATTTTGTCAGGAATAACAATTCACATAACAGGAACAATGGTAGGAATAATAATAATTCAGGAAATGTCAATCCCAATTTTAGAAATAACCGTCGTTTTATGAACCATGATAATCTTAGCCCGTCTAATAACGTTTCCAGGGGCGTGCATTGTTTCCGCTGCGGAAGACCAGGACTGAAGTCTCCAGATTGTGGCTGCCGCCGTTCAAAAAACTGAATACCCCGGAGTTCCAGACAGCGGGCGTTAAGACGTCGACGCTCGCCGAGGAGACGTCCGGGGAATGGGCTTCCTGGCTGGCTGTAGTAAGAGATTTTTATAAAAACTTAAATACTTCAAAGGAGATGGGAGCGGTAAACAGGGACAACCGTCCTCACATTTCTTTTCAAGTTTTAGGGTTAAATTTTTCTGGTCTTTTAGATTCGGGCTCTCACATTTCCATTTTAGGTAACAATTTTCATAGGAAATTCTTAGATTTGGGTTTCAAGCTTTCCAAGCTTGACACTAAGTTTTCTTTAGTTTCGGCTACAGGTCATTCTGTTGTTTGTTCGTATAAAATTACGGTACCGATTCGTTTTGATAACACAGAGAGGGTTTTCAGTTTTGTGGTTATGCCTCAGATAAATGCTAACATTATTCTAGGCTGTGATTTTTGGAAAATCTTCAATATTTGTCCAAGAATATCAAAATTGATGGCTTCTAAGGAGTCGGTCAAAACACAGTGTAGAGCTGATGTAATAGGTTTAGAAAATGCAGAAAACTTATCCATTTCGCAACGCTCAGTCTTAAATAAAGTAATTCGGGAGTATGTTTCCTATTCGGGTAATCGGTTAGGTAGAACATCCTTAGAGAAGCATGTCATTGACACAGATAATTGCTCTCCGATTAAGCAACGCATTTATCCGATTTCACCGCACCTACTTCCGCAGGTACACAAGGAATTAGACAGACTGTTAGCTTTGGGAGTGGTTGAACCCAGCAATAGCGCGTGGAATAATCCAATTGTTTTAGTACCAAAAAAGAATGGCACGTACCGGTTATGTCTTGATAGTAGACTTTTGAACGCAAACTCTAAACGCGACGCCTACGCGACACCGTTCATTTCTGACATCTTGAATAGCTTGGGGGGTGCTCGGTATTTAACAACGCTAGACTTGAATGACGCTTTTTTTCAAATTCCTTTAGAAGAGAATTCAAAAGAAAAAACCGCATTTACAATCCCTAAAAGAGGCTTGTTTCACTTTGTGACCATGCCTTTTGGCCTCCACGGGGCGAGTTCCCGCATGATGAGGTTAATGGACAAGGTGCTAGGGCCACAATTTGATGGCAAAGTGTTCTGTTATCTGGATGACATTATTATAATAAGTTCTTCATTTGAAGAACATATAGAACTTCTAAGACAGGTGAAACAGAAATTACAAGCCGCAGGCCTTACTATAAATGTGGAAAAGTCTGTTTTCTGCAGGGACTCTTTAAAATATTTAGGTTTCATTGTAGACAGTAAAGGGCTTCGCACTGATCCCGAGAAAGTAAAAGCAATTGTGGATTTTCCCACCCCTACGTCTCAAAAGAGTCTACGTAGATTCATTGGGGTGCTATCGTGGTACAAAAGGTTTATCCATAACTTTTCAATTATTGCGTCTCCTTTACACAACTTAACAAAGAAGGAATTTGCGGGGAAAAAGTTTGCGTGGAATCAACAGGCGCAGTCGGCTTTTGTTAAATTAAAGAATATCCTAGTTAACGCTCCGGTTCTCGCATGCCCTGACTTTAGTAAGCCTTTCACTATTAGTTGTGACGCATCGAGCGTAGGCCTCGGGGCAGTTTTAAGTCAATTTGATGAAAATCAAATAGAGCACCCGATTTCATTCATTTCAAGGTCGTTATCTGCACAAGAGAGGAATCACTCCACAACGGAGAGGGAGTTAAACGCTATGATTTTTGCTCTGGAAAAGTTTAGAGGTTACATTGAGGGTTCACCTATTCCGGTTAGAATAATTACAGATCACTATAGTCTCAAGTGGTTAACACAATTAAAGTCGCCCAGTGGACGACTCGCACGCTGGGCAGTAAGACTGCAGCAATTTAATTTTGAAATTATTCACCGAAAGGGTAAAGACAATGTCATTCCGGATGCGTTATCGCGTGATCCCCTACAAGTAAATGCATTAGCGCAAAAGTTTAGTACTTCCGACTCGTGGTACATCAGGCTTAGAGAGAAAATTTTAGCTAATCCGGACAAATATTCAGCTTGGAAAGTGGAAAATGATAGGATTTTTAAACACATCCAAAGCATGGACGCTCTTCACAGGTCATATGACTGGAAGGAAGTTATGCCAAAGGAGGTTAGAAAGAACATTATTTTAGAACACCACGTTCCTCCAGTGTGTGCTCACTTCGGGATTATGAAAACCTTGGATTAAACTTAAATATTATTGGCCTAAAATGTCAGCTGATGTCAAACGGTTCATTAGTAAATGTCAGATTTGCTTAGGGTATAAAAGCACCAATTTGTTACCGCCAGGGCTAATGGGAAATCCCAAGTTGGTGCAGCGTCCTTGGCAGATGATTGCCACAGATCTGCTGGGTCCGTATCCGAATTCTTACAAAAAAGGCTATACATACTTGTTAGTAGTTTCTGATTTTTTCTCCAAATTTACTAGGCTATTCCCTCTAAGGAAGGCAACGGGTAGCAATATCGCTAGTATTTTAGAAAATGAAATATTCTACAAGTTTGGAGTGCCAGATACTATTGTGTTAGATAATGGTCCGCAGTACATATCTCGGGACATGAAGGCTTTGGTTAGCAAATTTCACATTCGGCACCTTTTCTACAACTGTAGATATCACCCTCAAAACAATCCTGTTGAGCGAGTTAATAAGGTTTTAGTCTCTGCCCTCGCTTCATATGTAGGCACTGACCACAGAATGTGGGCAAATTATTTACCTGAGATAGAATTAGCGATCAACACTGCTGTGCACGAAGTCACTGGTTACACTCCTTTCTTCCTCAATTTTGGCAGGGAAATTATCATTTCAGGGAAGGACTACATAGGAGCTGACTTCAACGCGGAGGAAATTAAATTTGCTGAACGGGATTCCTGGGCTGCAGGTTTGCAAGAGTTAAATGATATTTTTTCACAGGTGCGCACATCTTTGCGACAGTCGTATGAACGCAACAAACGTCAATATGATCTTCGTCGGAGGGAGGTTCAGTACGCGGAAGGCGACGTAGTGTGGCGGAGGTCTTTCGTTCTTTCAGATGCTTCTAAACACTTTTCAGCTAAACTGGCTCCAAAATTTATTAGAAGTAAAGTTGTGCGGAAAATTTCCCCTGTGGCATACCAGTTGGCTGACATGGATGGGAAGCTTTTAGGTATTTTCCACGCGAAGGACATTTTAAAGTCTGAGCATGCTGAGGAGTCAGCGGTTTAATTTATTTCCTTTCAGTAAGAAAATAGAATCTTTCCGTAATGGGATTTAATTCGGTCTAAAGTACCGATAGTTAGTAAAATTTGCATGCATTTTGGCCTTATGTTTGCAAAATACATTCAATGTGATGACATGACTTTGACATGAAACTTGTGTCCACACATTGAGTGCTATATGTTAATTGTTTTGTGGTTGTTTGTCCTTTGTATTTGTGATAGTTAGTGTAGTATATGAATATTGTAATTTGTATGAAAATTTTCCTTCAGAGCATGGGGGTAATTGGCCATTACGCTCATGCTTTGAACTGATAAAATTAGTGGGTTCCTTTCCCTGTAGGTAAACCTTGCTATTTGTAAAATATGAATTGTGTTTATAATGATACTACATGGTTTTGTACATGGTTGATAATTTATGGTTACATGTAGTAATTATTGACTTGAATGGTGTCGTGCATACGGTTTCTACCTTGGAAAATTCCACATGTATTTTCATGGTGATAATTATACATAATCAATAGCCTCAGAAGCTGACAATAATCTATTTGGGAGCTTTAGGAAGTTTCGCAGCATGGGAATTTTCCAAGTCAAGGAAATGGGTTTTCTTTACTTATATATGTTATAATAATGTTAGCTCGGGTGATGCATTCTTCAAAGAAATACAGATAAAACAGTATTCTTATTTTATAAGATTTAAATTTATTGATTATTTTACACAAATTATTAAAATAATTCTCCATAGAGAAACTTTACGGATCATTTGTGTTTATAGTCATACAATCTTACTTTGATACTTGCGCATAATCTCAGAAGTTCTCAGAAACTATCTATTTTGAGTTTTAGGAAGCTCCGTTGCATGTTTATTTCAAATAGTCAGGAACGAGTTCTTGAGACATACGATAATGTATAAATTTACTTCGGGTAACATAATTATTACCAATTAATAAATTAAAATAATAATAACAATTCATATTTCATAAGTTTTAATTATATATGCATTCTAAATGGAAATTTAATTAGTATCTCTATAGAGTGAGTACATAATATTAGATGTTTAGTTTCACAGTTAATTTTTAACAATTCTTGCACAGTTCCTTTTTGACACGGCATGTGACTTTAAGTCGGTTCTAGAGCTCGGAACTCATTTGAAGGCACATGTTTGTCTTTTAAAATGGAACTGTATGACTGATTTAAATTCTTATATTTTCTTACACAATCTTGGAGTTTTATTCCGGGATCTCAACCATTTAATATTGACAGGATTATTCATCTTTCTCCGCTGTTCAACAGATGTCAGTGGTTGTTTCATTACCTTAACTTTATGTTATTTTCTTTTGAGGGGTTGGTTTTCTACAATTTGGAATTTTTATTGGTAGGTGTCAAGATTTTAGATGTTATTAAATTTTCAATGGTATTATAACAGTATTTTGGATAAATATTTCCATAAGTTTTGAGTGGAATGTGGGTTTAGAGTCAAGTTTCTTTTGTTTAAATCTTTTCATGTTTAGGTCAAATTATTTTTTAGCTCAATCTAAATATTTGCTTTATATAAGTTTTTATTTCACCTTTAATACGTAGTAATTGTTTCTTCTTAACGATAGCTCAGTAATTATTTTTCGCTCACGTGGTTTTCTACGTTCTTCGAGGAAATTCTAACCCAAGCATTTGGACTGCGTCAAAAGGGAGATTCTACAACAGCATGGCACATCACTTATTTATGTCAACCTACCTTCAGTTGCTCTTGAATAGGCAGAAGTTTAACCCAAACATTTGGACTGCGTCAAATGGAAATTCTACAACAACATGGCACATCACTTATTTATGTCAACCTACCTTCAGTTGCTCTTGAATAGGCAGAAGTTTTAACACAAGCATTTGGACTGCGTCTAAAGGGTAATTCTACAACAACATGGCACATCACTTATTTATGTCAACCTACTTTCAGTTGCTCTTGAATAGGCAGAAGTTTAACCCAAGCATTGGTCTGCATCAAATGGATTTCTTCAACTACAGGGATCAGCACTTATTTGCATCAACCTACAGATTGTGGCTCTGATATAAGCAGAGGTTTGAGCCCTTATTATTTGGGCAGTTTGAAGTTTCATTCACTGCTTCACTGAATCATTATCGAGGGAGGCTTACTGGTTTACAACATCATCTTGAGGATAATTCATCTCTACATATTTGGGAAGAACATTACGAGAAGTGACACAGCTGGGAAGGCACTAGAAGCTCAAACTCATTCACCACAAATCACGTTAAGCACTTTGGAATTCTTGGTGGCAGCGGTACCTTCGCTCTTCAGGATTTCTGACGCCAGGTGGCGTAGTGGAATTTTTTGCAAAAATTCTCTTGGCCATGGGGGTAATGCAACAGTTTGGGCAAGTACTGGCCTAATTTAGACGGAGTTTCTAGCCACGCGGGTACCTGATGAATTTGACAGCCTTTAATGTACAGGCGCCGGTAGAGGGCGAATCGAGAAGAAGTTTCGATACGTTCGTCAGTTGGTTCTGGGGAGTTTCATGGTGTGACAGCTGAACTACAAGCCGCCAAAGGTCATGGCCGAAACACACGTGAGCGAATTAATAATTAGTAATGGATCATCACGAGATATTATAGCTTAACTTTGGTATTTTATTATCCTTAGCATTTAATTTAAATCCTACTAAATATGTTCGGTTATCCGTACAGGCGCCCTTCAGGATTAACAAATATTATGCTTCCATTTATTGAGACCCACATGTTCCGAGATTATAGTTTTCACATTAATTTGACTTACCTATGGTAATCAACCACCCCTGTAGATTTAAATCAATTTAATCATGCTCTACCCATAATTGTTGAAAGTATTTAAATAAATGTTTCATCTTTGTTACTGGTATAATCCGTCTTTTCTTACACTGATTTACCCACATGTCTGCACTTGTTTTTTATTGAATACGAGAGAAATATTGAGAGTATTTAGATGGCGGTGATAAGTAAAGATAGATATTAGGTAAATATACCGTTACAAATTTAGTTTGATATTTCAGTTCGTGTGAACTTTTATGCAATCATTTTTGAAACTTTATTTTTAATATCCCTAAATATGTCAAGACGCGATCTCAGTGAAGAAGAGATAAGAGGATTCGTCCTCGATATTGACTTTGAAATTGAGGAAAGTGATGACTTGGATTTTATAACGCAACTTAGTGACAATGAAGATGAGCCTATGGAGAATGAAGTTACCCAAAGAACTTCGTCAGGAAATTGGACTGTGAATTCCGGAAATTTTAAACCAATCATCCATCATTTTTGTTATTTGTTTTTGGGGTGTTATGCCATGTTGCGCTACCTCCTCCTTTAGCCAATGTGCGACACATCTGCCCTGATGATGGACACTGTAACGCTGTCCGAAACGTTGGCTAAAGGAGGAGGTAGCGCAACACGGCATAACACCCCAAAAACAAATAACAAAAATATTTTGGCCGTGAAAATCCAAAATCATATCCAATCAACCATCAATTTAATGATTTTCCATCTGGAATAATCACGACCCCATTAATAAAATTCAAAATAATGTAGTGCTATGTCAAATATAAAAACAGTTGAAGTATCGTTGTCCAACACCATTGATATGATTATGTGATGACGTAAGTGTATAATATATGAGCTTGTTTATTTGTGTTAGTGCGTCACCGCTATGGCGGGCTAGCGGATTCCGAATATTATCTGCCGGTTTATTATTCATCTCAAAAGTAGATTACGGGATACATTTGAGGATAAATATTGTATGATGTATGTAGTATAGATATCAGTAATGAGTGTCTAATATAAACAAAGCCCTCAAGGGCAAGGACAATGCTATAAAGATTAATTCAAATGACAAGTTAAAAATCACTGAAATAGCTGGCGTACAGTAGTGAAACAATGTTTTTGTTTGGGCAGCTATTGGGTTAATGAAAACATCGTAAAACCTATCAATTTACGTAATTAATGCAAGTAATGTTATTTTGGTACATAGTTTATTGTTCTAGGAATGTGTTTCGGTCAATAAAATATACAATAGCTCAAAATTATTCCACAAAACATTCAATTCAAAATTCAAAGTGGTGCTTTTTTAGTGAATTTTCGTGAAACGGCCTGGCCTTTAATAGGTTATTAAGGCAAAAATACTTTTTTTTAAATATTTGTAGCTCCCAAGTTTGTTATTTTGAACTTAAAACGAATCTATTGAAATGCTTTATCTATTATGATACCATAGTTGTCGCAAATCCGAACTTCATAGACTATTTTAGAAAAATGTTAAAAATAAATTTTTTAAATATTTTTTTCACGCCGAATTTTTGATCAGCTGTTTACGGTTAAAATTAAGTCCCTTTTCCATATATATGCAGCTTTCATTATTAAATATACCACAGACAACATACAGAAATCGAAAATATTCTACGTTGACTCGAATAAGTACCTCTCACGGCAGTTTCAAAGTAACATTATGCAGGATTCGCGCGGTTATAAGCTTTACGATTTTTTTAATATTTTTTTTATAAATCCTACAAATATGAGATAAAGGGTAAAATACAGGTTGATTCATTGGCTGTATAGCACTATAATAAGTTTTTATGTCTCCATGTTAAAATTCAAAGGTATGATTTTTTTAATGTTGGCAAAAAATTTAAAAAATTATCTTCTTTTTTTTTTTTACAGTGAATACCGCACAAGAATCTCAACTGCTCCCGTCTGGAGCCAGTGAGACTATGGCATCCCCAATTGGGGTATGTTGTGAGGCTGAAGGTAGTGGGGAGGGGAAGGAAGTGGGGAAGAGGAAGGTTGGGAAGTACCTGGCTATTCAGATCTGGTCACTAAACACGGCTAAAGCCGTTTTCAAGCAACGTTTCAATTCTGAATGGTGGTCTTACACCAGGGCGATACTGATAGTATCTTCCACTCTGGAACATGCCGCAAATATACTATATATTATTTTTAATTAATTAATTGTGAAATAACACAAATTATTCAAATAAAATTTATTTGCGCATACCGGGTTCGAACCCGCGACCTCCGGATTGTGAGTCAAGAGTCTTAGCCACTGGACTACGGAGGTCGTACTTCCGGAAATCTCGAGCAGTCGAGGCCAATTTATTTATTTGGCTTGGTCGCACCAGTGGTTAATTGACAGACTATACCTGTGTTGCGCCTGTTTATGTCTTTCATGCCCAGTTTAATATTTATGAACTATATACTTGTTATGATGCTCCTGTCCAACTTACCCGTAAAAGCAATCGTGCCGTTATTGTGCCGTTATCACTAATGATACAAGAACATAATCCCCGTCTGGCTAAAAAGCGATCCAAAGCTGCTATGAAAGCTTCCGAGGATAAATCAGATACAACTTCTAAGTGTACTGCCTTGGTACTCAAACAAATAAATAAGCACAGATAAGCCTTCAAAACTTTGGCTCCTCTACGCCTACTTTCCTTAATTGAAAACGGGCCACCAAAATCCACCCCAACGTTGAGGAAAGGACGACCTTCACGAAATCTAATTTGGGGCAAATCTCCCATCATAGGCTGTACACCAACAGGACGAGCCTTGAAACATGTTATACATTTACTAAGACGCGACCGAATGACGTTTCGAGCGGAAACAATCCAATATTTTGATTGTAGAATTGACAATAATGTCCTAGGCCCCACATGCAAATAAGTCTTATGAAACGAGTCAATAATCAAGTTAGTAAGGTGACTTTTCTTGGGCAAAAGTATAGGGTGTTGAAAATTAGAGGCGATAGGGGCATTGTGTAACCGCCCACCGACTCTGAGCAGACCAACCGGGTCTAAAAAAGGCATTAACTTTTGAACATGAGACGAGTTACGGCAATTTTTGCCTGCATCAATATGAAAATGCACAGGTTGCACTTTCAAAATCCATAATTTTAGAGATGAATGCAACTCCTCGAAGGTTAATATTCCGAATATACGATCCTCTTTCTTTTTTCGAATGTTAACAGCAAATCTCAAAATTCATGCTGTAACACGTTGCAATCTTGTTAATGAAGAAAATCTATTTAACGTCTCCTCATTCCACGAATCAGTTGTTGTCAATACATGAATATTGTTGGCCTTTAGCTCAGGAACAACATCAAGTTTTACACTGGAAAAATGGAACAATGGCCACTCATCGACGGGTGATAGCATCCAAGGAGGCCCCCTCCACCATAACTCTGTATTGACCAACTGATCAGGCAAAAGTCCTCTGCTGGATACGTCAGCTGGGTTCAAATGAGTACGTATATGAAACCATTTGATTAAAGAATTAACTTCATTGATTTGTCCTATTCGATTGGCAACAAAGGTTTGCAAATTATATGTAGGTGTATGAATCCATGATAAGACTATTGTAGAATCCGTAAATGCGAACACTTTATCAATATGTAAAGTTGTACTGAATGATTTTAAAACATAATCCAAAAGTCGAGCGAGCAACAAAGCACCACATAATTCTAAACGTGGAATAGAAAGAGTTTTCACAGGAGCAACCTTTGACTTGGCAACCAAAAGTCTAATGTTAAATTCTTGTTTCGAATGTTGGGACCGAATGTACACAACACAAGCATAACCCTTTTCGGATGCATCTGCAAATCCCACTAATTGATATGTATTATCACTACTCTTCCCTATGTAACGCGGAATTTGAACATTGGCTAAAGTTGACAATGACGATACTACTGCCGTCCAATGAGATTGAAACTGGATCGTCCCAGTTCAATCCAAGCTTCCACAACTGTTGTAACAAACATTTAGCCAAAAACGTGACGGGGGAAATCCATCCAAGGGGATCAAAAATCTTTGCAATTGTTGATAAGATTGACCTTTTAGAAAATGTTATTTGTGATGGTTTTACTCGATACGAGAATGAATCAGTTTGCGAATCCCAAACAATACCTAAAATCTTAATTTTATTGGCATGATCTAAATCAATTTCTATAGGTGCTTCCTGGTGTGAGATTGGAATATCAGAAAGCAGTTCACGACAATTACTCGACCACTTGCTCAATTCAAAACCGCCAAGATTAAGTAGTTCCACCAAGTCTCGCTGCAATTTACGTGCCGATTCAAGTGTGGATGCTCCAGTTAAAATATCGTCAACGTATGTATTTTCTAATAAAACTTTTGATGCTGTCGAAAATTTGGCATCTGCATCCGATGCGAGTTGATGTAAAGTACATATAAACGGTGCGGAAGCTTTTCCGTACGTAACAGTTTGCAGTTCAAATTCTTTGATCATTTGTTCCGGAGATTCACGCCATAAAATATGTTGATAGGATCTATCCTCTGGTCGAACCAATATTTGTCTATACATTTTGCAAATATCTGTTGTAAAGACAATTTTATGCGTTCTGAAATTGGAAATTAACTTCACAATACCTTGTTGAAGTTTAGGTCCTACTAAAAGTATATCATTTAACGACTGGTTAGAAGATGTTTTTGAACTTGCGTCAAAAACAACTCTAAGTTTTTTAATGGATCCAGTATCCTTAATCACACAATGATGAGGAATGAAATATTTTCCAGTCGAAACTGATGAACTTGTCACATCTATCATGTGGCCCAAAGATTCATATTCTCTCATGAATTGAATATAATCGGATTTTATATCTGGATGCTGAGAGAAACGGCGCTCGAGGTGATGCAGACGAGATACTGCCAAATGATATGAATCACCAAGAGCCGATTTAACCTCCCTGAATGGAAGTGGAACAACGTAACGTCCCGCATCATTTCTATAATGCTGAGTTGAAAATATGTTATCACAAAGCAACTTTTCTGGAGATAACAGTGAAGAATGATTGGGAACATCCTCAATTTCATAAGGTGTCTTCACACTAGTTTCAATCGATGAATCTAATATTGTCAAAAACGAATTAATAGGAGATGTGCTGTGATCGACATTTCCCATTAAAATCCAACCAAAAGCTGTGTTCAAAGCTATCGGTTCATTCGCTTTTCCTACCACCTGCCCCGAACGAAGTACTGACGAAAACATTCCAGCACCCAATAAAATATCTATTGCAGAGGGCTTATCGAAATTTGGATCTGCCAAAGTTAAATTTCTCAAATGATCCCAGTCTCCCCGACGAATGGGAGAACTAGGCAACTGTGCACAAATGCTTGATAACACGACGAAATCCGCATCAAAAAGCTCATTCGAACATAGAGGACGGATCCGACACTTGACCAGTCCCTTCTGCGCGATGGCCGACAACTGTCCAATTCCTCGAATAGGAATTTGTTTATTAGAACAGTCGAGGCCCAAACGAATTGCACAATCATTTGAAATAAAATTTGCCTGACTAGCACAATCCAATAATACACGAACCTTGTGAAAATGACCCTTTTTATCCCGAGCTTCTACGATGGCCGTAGCTAACCATACTGATGATTGGCTAGAGCTCGATAAAACGTTGGGATTGTTAAGCCTTTCCGAATGAGGTGTGGTTGCCGCGATGGCCGATACGATTGGGTCGATTGTCTCAGGTGGCGAATCGAGTACTTCTTGTCTAGAAGTGTTATCGAAATTGTTGCTGTTTGACGCCTGTACTTGCCTATTTACGTCACGAGAAAAATGCAACAAAGAATGATGATTTTTATGGCACTGAAAACAGTTAAAACGCGACGAACAGTTCTTGACCAAATGCTGAGCGGAAAGACAATTCTGACACAATTTATATTTCTTCACAACATCAAATCTAGCAAGTGGTTGTAGCTTTAAAAATTGGTCACACTTTGAGAGAAAATGTCCACCTTTGCATATTAAGCACACCGACTTTTGTGTACTGACAAAAGAATTTAATAAGCGATTTGTTTTTGCTTTTGGTGCTTCATTTTTCACACCGTACCCATGAACCGATTCATAAATTTTAGATTGTGATTCTAAAAATGACAATAATTGCGAAAATGAATGAATTTCCTCCTTATGACCTATTAACTCGAAGTTAGTTCTTAAGTCATCAGGAGTTTTCTTCAAAACGATATGTAGTAATAAAAATGACCACTGATCTGTTGGAAAATGTAACGCTTCTAATGCCTGAATATTTTCCTTCAAAACATTAACGACAGATCTAAGCGAATCCTTTTTAATTATGGGGCATGAGATAATGTTCTCTATGTGTCTGTCTGCAATTATCCGTTTGTTATGAAAACGATCTCTCAACAAATTGTAAGCAATTGGATAATTGATTGCGGAAACAGGAAGATGTTTTATAATTTTCAACGCGTCACCCGATAGTACTCCTAACAAATAATGTAATTTATGTATGTCACTTAGAGATTCATTATCATGGATTATAGCGTCAAAAGTATTTATAAAATTAATCCATTCAGTGATACCACCCGAAAAAGTTGGCAAACTAATTTTTGGAAGTGAAAAACCGAGACTATTTGATGTTTTTATAGAATCTTCCTTTGGTGGAAAAACTGCCAGATAATTCGTATGAATTTCAAAATACATGTTCATAAAAGTTTTGTATTTATTTTAAAAATCGGTTAAGTCTAATTCTTCACTTTTTGACGTTTCTAGAATCACATAAGATTCAACAAAGTCATTCCTTTGCTTTTCGATATCCTTAATTCTAACCAGTAAGCTATTTCTATCTAATAAATTACCAGAAACAACTGCTCTGCTCGACGAATCATGAATTTCACGAAGGCCTAAGATTGCCAATTTATTACGAACAACAGCCGAAGCAGCCATTGTAAATTAATTTTATTTAAATAGTATTCTATTTTATAAGCAAAGATTGAATAATAATGATATATTTTGCTAATATTTGAATAGAATTCAACAAACGAAAATGCGAAATTTACCACGAATTTTATCCCCTTTAAAAGTGACAAAATGCCCAATTCGAAGGCCGAAATGCCAGGAATATTAGGAACACGGGATCAAGGTAATTGGAAAAACACATACAAGCATCCAACTCCATAAAACTCAAGAGATCTGGCACGATTGGACCAAAAATGCTGCATCCGAGACTGTCTCGAACTTACAGCCTCAAATGCAACTGACGAAAAATGGACTTTAAAGGCAAACAAAAACGAAAATGTTTCTGAAGTTGGATGATTGACTGTGTGGTAAATAATTGGAATGTAAGGACAAGGGAAACCAAAGGCACTTACCAACATACGAAGGGCGAAACACCAAAAAAACACAACTAGTTGATTGCAAAATGTCAGGCCATCTCACTGTACAGTATTGAATGTTATTGTGCCTTGTTTTGTTTCACCATGGTGACATTGGTTGGGGAGGGTAGGACGGATAAAATGACATTCCGGTAGGAACTGTGCATATTGTCATTATTTCAAAATCAAACAGAAGGTGAATAGCGAAATTGGTTAACGCGCACGTCCCGGTTAGACGAGAGGTCTGGGTTCGAGTTCCAGTTGCGACCATTATCTTTTTCTATTTTTCTGTATCTTGTTCTCTTTCGTATTTTCGTTTAGATTATTATTGTTATCTTCTTCTTCAATGATATATTACATTGATGGGAATAACCTTCAAAAGTTTTAAGAAGAGAGTTCTTATAAAAAATTAAATATCTGGCCAGGCCTACCTGTATGACAGGGTTATCCTCGATGACCTCGGCCAACGCGATGGCAGCCTCAGCGCCCAGGCGGGCCCCCTGCACTCCGAGACATAGCAGAGACCTGTTCTGCTGCAGGGCGGCACGGAACCTGTTCACAGCCTCGCCGCCCAGAGGGTTCTGCCCCATGTTCAGCACCTCCAGAGAGCGGCATCGCGACTGCAACCAATCATCATTTTATTTTTCAAAATCTTTCTGGCTTTCAATCTTCGAGGGTGTTCTAGTCATCATTTCAAGTTATGAAGAAAAGAAAGGTGAATTTATATAGGATGAAGAAAGTATGTATGAAGAATGAGTTAATGTTGAAAGGAAGTAAGTCTAAAGTCACGGTGTTTGAAAGTTTGCCACTTTCTTAACTTGAATCAACTCAAAACAATTTACAATGCACAATGTCAATCTTTAATTGCGTACGGTATTATAGCCCGGGGAGGAAGCAAAAGCTACCGCCATTGATCCGATATTTAACGCTCAGAAACTAACTAGCTGTTCGGATGAAATCTAGAAGGAGAATCTGTGTTTTGGACATTAGGCAACTTTATGCCAGAAACGTACTAGCATATTTCTTCAAACACAGAAATACCTTTGAAAATGTCCAAACTGCTCGAGATACTAGAACCAAAGGGCATAATCTCTTATTTTCCCTTTTGCTAAAACAACTTTTGTCCAAAGAAATTTTAGATACTTTGCAACAAAACTATGCAATGCACTTCCACTGGCCTTTAGACAGAACACAATGTATCTTAACCCCTCCGCAACGTAAGCAGATATATGCGTTAAAAATATGACAGCAGTCAAGTACAATAAGCGTGTTTACACGTCAGCGCGTGTCTCCATAGAAACCATTATAACTCCGTTATTGTTTTAGTTACATCCCTAAAATAAAAAGTGAAATGTCGATAGTGAATCACACTGCACATCTCTATTCAAGTTGTCCATAGAAATACATAAAAAGAACATTCTGTCAGAAGCGCAGTCTGACACTTAATTTATCCTGCCAAATTTCCTACGGGCGGGTCGCCCGCGCCCGACGTTGTTAATTTTTATTAAATATTTTTATATGAAATGATAAAAAAGTGAGGTGACAAAAGTGTTTATTACACATTTATACAATAGAATAAGTATTGTTGTTTACATAATCTGTGATTTTAGTACCGTTTTCACATAAAAACATCACGTGAGTCATTTTCACATTTTTTTTATGTTTGCATTCTAAATTTTAATATTTACAAATATTAATATTTATTTGTAATATAATAATTCAAAAGCTTATTTTGTAACCTTTCTAAAACAGTTTTTTATATATGGCTACGTTCAGAAATGTTTCATTTATAGAGCTTTATTTGTGAAGCGGTAATAATACGAAGTTTTCGTAAAATGTCATTTCGTTAAAGACATTAAAAGTGCATATTGGTGATTTTCTGAGGGGTTAAATATAAATCTGACACCAAGTCCTGGATTACCGGCCAAAACATCAAAGATTTTATTAAAACCAACTTATAAGTATGTATTTTTTCAATGGTATTGTATATATGCATGATGATTGTCAGTTAGGTACTTTAAATGTAATATTGTGTCATTATTTGTATTTTGATTATAAACTTCTCATGTTTTAAAGCGCTTGCTCTCAACACAGATTTTCCTTGTGAGACAGGCAGAGAAAACCACAAATTAATAAAAATGCATTAATAAAAAATAAAAATAAAAGAGAGTACGAAAACAGTGTGCAATGAGTTTGTGTATTTGGGAAGTATGTTTAGGAGAGATGGGAAGGCTGATAGAGATATTGAAAGAAGGGTAAATGCAGGTAACTCCATTAACCTGTTGATCTAGGGAGGTATTTCGAAAAACCGCACGGAAATTAACCCCTCAGGAAATCGCCATTTAAGCACTTTAACTGTCTCTAACGAAACGACATTTTACGAAAACTTTTTGTTATTACCGCTTCACAATTAAAGCTCTATAAATGAAACATTTCTGAACGTAGCTGAATAGTAAAAACTGTTATAGAAAGGTTACAAAATAAGCTTTCAAATTATAATATGACAAATAAATATTAGCATTTGTAAATAATAAAATTTAGAACGCAAACATTAAAAATAGGTTAAAAATGACTCACGTGATGTTTTTATGTGAAAACGGTACTAAAATCACAGATTATGTAAACAAGAATACTTATTCTATTATATATATGTGTAATAAACACTTTTGTCACCTCACTTTTTTATCATTTCATATAAAAATATTTAATAAAAATTAAAAATGTCGAGCGCGGACGTGCCGCCGGTACTAAATTTGGGCGGGTAAATATTTTTGTCAACTACGCGACTGACAGCTGATTCCTGTTATGTATTTCTATAGACAACTTGGTAGTGATGTACAGCTTGATCTACTATCGACCTTTTACTTTTTGGTTTAGGGATGTAACTAAATTAATAACGGAGTTAGAACGATTTCTATGGAAACACACGCGCTGACGTATAAACACGCTTATTGTACTTGACTGCTGTCCTATTTCTAACGCTTATGTCTGCTTACGTTGCGGACCGGTTATCTTGGTGTGTTGTGGTAAAATATTCAAATAAAAACAAAATCATTGTTTTTTTTGCGATTGTTTTCTGTTTAGCAGCTAATATATCTTATTATTCATACATATTACAATATAATAATATCGTAAGATTTTTCCAGAAAAGCTAACTAACAAAAAAAAAATATTAAAAATCTCCCATTTTTTGGAGATGCCATAGTCTCACTGGCTCCAGATGGGAGCACCTGGGACTCTTGCGAGCTATTCACATAAACAAAATTGGATTAAAGAACTTACCAAAGCTTTACTAAAATGTTGCCCGCTGTTTCTCGTCAAGTTATTATTCCACACGACCAGAACTGCCAATCCTCTCTCCGTATATGAACCTGAAACTGAAACAAATATATAAATGTACAAACAATAAAATTGTATACGAGGTGTGATCAGTGGCGCACACAGAATTTGTTTAATCAGGGTAGGCAATAGGAAAAACAGCAAATTATTGATTTCTTTTAGTTAGCTGACACAGGAGGCTCTGAGGAAAAAAAACATGTGTGCAATTAACCTGTCAAAGGCCCGCAAATTCCAGGAAAAATACGGAAATTTCGTAACAAAACACGGTTTTGTTGATTAATTTTGAGCTATCGTGTATTTCATTGACTGAAACACATTCCTAGAACAATAAACTATGCACCTAAACAACATTACTTGCGTTAATTACGTAAATTAATAGGTTTTACGATGTTTTAGTCGAGGAACACGCATCAATATTGACAGCTTCAATTTACGCCAAAAATGACATTTCGATTCCACAGATAAAAATCATTTAAAAATAATCTGGTGTTGACAGGTGAATGAAACTAGTGGCTATATCATCAATGATGTTGGCGCAAGCGATTCTGACCTTGTTTTCATACAAATTCTGTACATAGAAGGATCAAAATCGCAGACAAACATTTTTATTTCGAAATATTTTTTCGTGCATGCGCAAAAGCTGCGCGCAAATGAGCGTTTCCGGCCGTTTACAGGTTAACACGCAGTAGAAGTGAAACCTTCAGAAAACTAAACTTGGAAAGAATGAGACAAATGCAGAATATTACGAGTAGGATTTGTAGGGTTTATTTATTATTGTTACCAAGTTTACATTTTATTCTATGAAGCACCGCACAAAGAGGAGACCGGTTAGTCTATCTCATTCTCTCGCAGGCTACATCCTATTGATGTATGTATTTGTCTCTTTGTTCGTTTCCGTTTCATTGAGTTTCAAATCACAATAGTGCTAAAGAAATTTTCACTTTAAAAATATCTCTGAGGACCTGTATCATCTTTGGGGATGCTGGTGATGATATTTTTAGGTAAAGAATGCCATATTTTCATTTTTAGAAATTTAATTAACCCCTCAGAAAATCGCAAATATGCACTTTTAATGTCTTTAAACGAAATGACATTTTAAGAAAACTTTGTATTATTACCACTTCACAATTAAAGCTCTATAAATGAAACATTTCTGAACGTAGCCGAATATTAAAAACTGTTTTAGAAAGGTTACAAAATAAGCTTTCAAATTATTATATTACAAATAAATATTAGCATTTGTAAATATTAAAATTTAGAACGCCAACATTAAAAATAGGTAAAAATGACTCACGTGATGTTTTTATTTGAAAACAGTACTAAAATCACAGATTATGTAAACAACAATACTTATTCTATTGTATAAATGTGTAATAAACACTTTTGTCACTTCACTTTTTTATCATTTCATATAAAAATATTTAATAAAAACTAACAATGTCGGGCGCCCGTAGGAAATTTGGCGGCATAAATTATGTGTCAGACTGCGCGTCTGACAGAATGTTTTTTTTTATGTATTTCTATGGACAACTTGAATAGAGATGTGCAGCATGATTTACTATCGACCTTTCGCTGTTTATTTTAGGGATGTAACTAAAACAATAACGGAGTTATAACGGTTTCTATGGAGACACACGCGTTGACGTGTAAACACGCTTATTGTACTTGACTGCTATCGTTATTTTAACATGTATACCTGCTTGCGTTGCTGACTGGTTAAAATTAAATTTGATAATGTTATTATCGAGTTCTGCAAGTTTTTTGGTTAGTGTTTTAGTTACAAATTGACATTTAAAATCTTATAAATAAGTCGTCCGTACGTGGCTTCACCACAGTTTGAAAATGACCTTACAAGTCGAAACAGCTGTAACTAAAACACTAACCAAGAAACTTGCAGAACTCGATAATAACATTATCAAATTTAATTTTAATTAAATTTCTAAAATTAAAGTGGACTTCCACGAATTAAACACAAAAACTATTAAGCCATATTTTCAAACAAAAACTTAATGTTTCATTGATTTCTTTATTTTTTATATCATCAAATTTTCTCTTTAGACAACAGCTGCCATTTTTGTTATCTTTACTTTAGCATTTAGTTATTTTATTAATTTAAATTTTCATTTTATTTCTATTTTTCATCAAAATATGATTATTTTTTTCTTTATTTTTCACTCACTTTTATGCATTTCTTAATTTTTATTTAGTATGTTTAATTATCTGTTTCAATAAAATAGTATTTTTTAATTCCTATTTAAAATATTAAATGAATGACTAATCACAACACGAGCATTAGCCCAGTGTGGTAGCCAAAAAAAAAATCTGCAACCAATAAAAATTTATGAAATAAAATAAATAAAAATACATTTACAGCTTGATTGCTGGCCTATAAAATTGTAGGTAAAATTAAACGGTAAATGACTTTTACAACTAGCATTGCATTTAGAATTCTCGGTAAATGATAAAACCAACCCTTAGCAGTTAGAATTTGTAAATGGCAAATGGTCTCCCTCAACCAGTCTCTCTCGATCTGGTACAACCGTAGTGGTGAGTTGCTCGTCCGAACAAGTCTTTAGTGAGTTGATTGAGGTGGGTATGGTTTGTTGAGGTCTAGAGTCTTACCCACTGACGACTTCCGTAGTCAAGTGGGTAAGACTCTTGACTCACAATCCGGAGGTCGCAGGTTCGAACCCGGCATGCGCAAATAAATTTTATTTATTAATTTGTGTTATTTCACAATTAATTCATTTAAAATAATATATAGTATATTTGCGGCATGTTCCAGAGTGGAAGATACTATCAGTATCGCCCTGGTGTAAGACCACCATTCAGAATTGAAACGTTGCTTGAAAATGGCTTTAGCTGTGTTTGGTGACCAGATCTGAATAGCCAGGTACTTTCCAACCTTCCTATTCCCCACCTCCTTCTCCTCCCCACTACCTTCAGCCTCACAACATACCCCAATTGGGGATGCCATAGTCTCACTGGCTCCAGACGGGAGCAGTTGAGATTCTTGTGCGGTACTCCTGGACACACTAACCCCCAGATTCCTACCCACTTCTCATATATTTTTCCTTCCCAGAACTTCCTCTCCTTACTTTCATAAAAAGATCCTCCACACAGCATCTCCAAGCCATATAAGCCTTAAGGGATGTTTTTATGGTAAATTTTCGGGATTAGTGTCCATGGTTATTATGAATAATTTTTAGAAAAAAAACTTTAGATTCACCTTAATCACTATAAAAGGAAACTTTTTGCATCACAGTTGGCGGAAAATGATGCATTTTCATTTTCAATTGCGTAAAATTAAATTTCGTTTCGCGAACCGATACAGCGACATTCCCTTCGTAGCCGACTTCGTGGGATACATGATAAAGTGCGTAATTATGAAAAACAGAATTAATAATATAATATAAACGAACCTCTAATCAGTATCACTTCAGAGTCTAGCTGAGGCATTGGAATGGAGACAAACCATTCAAATCCTGGGATGTTTTTTAAAATAAAGATAATATACACAAACCCGCTACACAAACCCTGCTTTGCCAGACAAACCATTCAAAACCTGGGATGTTTTTTAAAATAAAGATAATATACACAAGCCCGCTACACAAACCCTGCTTTGCCAGACAAACCATTCAAAACCTGGGATGTTTTTTAAAATAAAGATAATATACACAAGCCCGCTACACAAACCCTGCTTTGCCAGACAAACCATTCAAAACCTGGGATGTTTTTTAAAATAAAGATAATATACACAAGCCCGCTAGACAAACCCTGCTTTGCCAAACAAACCATTCAAAACTTGGGATGTTTTTTAAAATTATGATGACATGCAACATTCGTAATTTAACCTCAAAGTTCCGTATTATCCGTGAGGTGGACTAAATCCATTATTCTGTTGTGTTTTCATAATTGCGTTCCTTTTCATATATCCCACAAAGTCGGCTACAGTTGTATTACGCTCTTCGCTAATATTATCAGGGATACCAACATAACAGGGACGGAATGGCCGCCGGATTGTCGCCGTATCGGTTCGCGAAGTGAAATTTAATTTTACGCAATTGAAAATTAAAATGCATCATTTTCCGCCGCCCGTGATGCAAAAAGTTTCCTTTTATAGTGATTAAGGCAAAACTAAAGTTTTTTTTCTAAAAATTATTCATAATAACCATGGATACTAATCCCGAAAATTTACCGTTTTTATTATATGTGGAGCTAATGTTAAAAAAAAAAGTTTTAAACTAAAACTTCAAAATTATATGATTCTATTGTGACATTATCATAGTAAAAGACCAAGTTTCCCGCAGGGGTAGGCAGAGAGGACAGACCGCCAAACAACTCTTGACAAACACTCCTTGCCTCGTTTACATTCATACATCGTATCATACATGCTCTTCTGTTATTCTGACTCTTGACATGACCCGACTCAAGTACCTGATTCACTTGATCGTGCCATGTCTTTCTTGGGCATCCGCAACTTCTTCTATCATTCACATTTGCGTCATATATTCTCCTTACACTCCTCGTTCGTTTGCTCTACATGCCCAAACTATCGGAGCGTCCCTTTCTTCAAATTATCCAATTATTATTATTATTGTTGGTTAGGGAAGTTGGGCATGTTGTGAAACTCACCAGAACTGTGAGACTGCGGCGAGGACACGGTGGATTCGCTGCTGGAGGAACTAGACGGGGAGTGAAGAGTGGACTGCTCTGCGAGGGCGTCTGCAATGGCTTCAATCCCCGCATCCTGAAAACAAACAATAAAAATTTAAAAAATTACATTAATTCCATATTGAAGGGATTCTGAGGAAAATCATTTCTTTCGGGACCTAAGGATTTGAGGACATTGTGTGGAGGGTATTTTCGAGGAGAGGAAGGAGTTAATGTCAGCGTAGGGAGTGTGGCGAACCCATCACTCAGGGAGTGGAAACACAAACCTGCAATAGCCATCCCAAGCCAAGGTGTGAGCTACCGTGCTCAGGCTGAATGTTCTGGGGAACAGCGTCACGAACGGTGCCTCCGAGAAACAAGGTCGCATCTCGGAGTATTTAGACCTCACTCCAGCACTCAGGGCTCTGCTGGAGTGGACCTTCTATTTCCCTGGTAACTCGTGGGACATAAAAAATTGGACCATTCGAAAACTAGGGGCCTTTTGGGAACCTAGGCGTGCTGCTGAGGCCACCTCTGTGCATTTCCTTCCTGGGGCCGTAGGAGGAACCAAGAGGAGAAACCGTGGAGAGGTGAGCTGAGGCCACCTCCATGAACTATTCCCTTGTGGGGTCTTTAAGGAACCAAGGGGAAGGGCACCCTTCCAGCGCGGGGCCTTTGTGGAACCAAGGAGGAGTGAAGTGGAGAGATGATGTCCTCTTCCCATGTAGGGCCTTCGAGAAACCATGTAGGAGTGAAGAGGAGAAATGAGGCCATCTTATTGAACTCTTCCTCTGTGGGGTCTTTAACCTCTTATCGGCCGGAGACGCTCATATGCGCGCAGCTTGTGCGCATGCGCGAAAAAAATATTTCGAAATAAATATGTTTGTCTGCGATTTTGACCCTTCTATGTACAGAATTTGTATGAAGAACACGGTCAGAATCGCTTGCGCCAACATTACCCCATAAGATGGGTAAAAATTTTCACCTTGCAACCCCAGAATATTTTTAAACGATTTTATCTGTGGCATAAGAATGTCAAATTTGCCGCAAATTTTAGCTGTCAAAGTTGATGCATGTTCCTCGACTAAAACATCTTAAAACCTATTAATTTACGTAATTAACGCAAGTAATGTTGTTTTGGTACATAGTTTATTGTTCTAGGAATGTGTTTCAGGAGGAGAAATGAAGTTCTCTTCCCTCCCGGGGCCCTCGGGGAACCAAGGTGGAATGGACTCTTCAATTGAAGAGCCTTTAGGGAACCAAGGGGAGGTGGACTCTCCGTCGTGGAGCCTTCGGGGAACTAAGGAGTGGAGAGGAGAGCTGAAGCCCTCTTCCGTCGTGGGCCTTCAGGGAACCAAGGAGGAGTGAAGTGGGGAAATGAGACCTGGGAAGACACATTGTCGAACCAGAAGATATAGCTTCATTTCCAATGACATTCCTGGTGAACTTTAGAAAAGGGACTGGTTACTGTCAAAGGAATGAGGTAAAATGGGAGATAGTACAATGGGTCTATGGCCTAAATGCTTAAGGGAACTGTATATATGTAAACCGTCTCCAATTGTTTAACCCTTTCTCCGCGTCTTTGGCTTAAGCATACTACTCCTGTACGCGGGACTGTTTACAAGGAATCGTAATCATTTTTCTTTATACGTAGAATATCTCCCAAACTCACAATATTGAATAAACATGTCAACCAATATACAAAGTATTTTTTCACACCATGAAATAATTTTTACATTGTTTATTTTCGGCGTGATAAATAAATAACATTATTCCATACAAAAATAACATACCTCCGACTGCCGCCATCTTGCGACATCAATCTGTCAGCCACTGCGTCGATCGTAAAACTTGATACTCGACTCGCAGAATAGTTGGGTCCACTTATATGATACGATTTATTACACTAAGATAAACTTAACACTAAAGCAGTTATAAATTTTAAACTAATAGTTTTTTCTTTCATGGTAAGTGTGAATGATTATGCATGATTTACCTATCGGCGCACATTCCGCCAAAATCAGCTAAAATCGACGCTCGCGCCACACAGCGGCCAAAATATGAAATGTTCAGTCTGTCAGTATGCTCTGAGAAAATTTCTCGGTCGATCGAAGATTTATCTTTTAACTAATTTGTCAATTTGTTTGCGAGTGAATACGGTAGATGTCACTGAAAAAAGGTTCAAAGATGTGTTGAAAACAATTTTCAACCAAAAATAGTATGACGCAGCCGAGATATGAAGAGCGAAAACTATATGCATGTCTACATGCCATCCGCGTACGGGCCAAGTCGAGCAGGGCACGTATACATGCCATCCGCGGTCAAAAAGTTAAAAAAAAAAAAAAAAGGAGTTAACGTGTTGGAGGAGGGAAACACAAAGGCTAGAAAGGCGATTGATATGTTAAATATCTTTTGAATATATTTATTGTTACCTAGTTTAATGTTTAGAAAAAAAAAAAAAAATCTTTTGAATACTATTTAATTAATTTTATTTTAGAACTGTAATAATTGATGAGAGCATAAAGGATTTGTATAGAGCTAATTTGACATACCATTTTTGTGAGTAATCGCGACTAGTTCGTGGACTAGTCTATAGGTATTTATATTTGATATTAGGTATATACTTCAGCATCCCTTATACAAAAAGTCACCGACCGCCACTGCCTGGGACCCTACATTAGTTGCGCACTGACCTGTATGTGATTATTGCTGACGTCCAAGAGCTGCAGCCAGGAATTGCACTTGAGCAGCGATGCCAGGTGATGTGCATCCTCGGGTAGAAGCTGATTGTCTCCGAGATGCAGTTCCCGAACCGATTTATTTTGCTTCAGGGCACCGGCTGGAATTAAAAACAACCTGATAGTTAATTATTATCCTTCTCTTGCAGTATGCTGCAAAATCCGTCACACCAAACTACCTCAATTTGGAAAGCAGGCATGCCGCCCCGGGATCCATTTATTTGATAACCAACACTTCCGCTATAGGTCACCCCAAGTAGTTTGCTACATTTGGTGACTTAGCAGAGGTGCCCGGCTTCATGGGGTTTGTCCGGCTTCATGGGGTCTTGGCGGCGGATGCGTCTGATAGAATGGTTGAGGGAGTCCTTTTGACTTTTCCAGCCGAACTCTCTCGAAACATCGTCTTGCACCGCATTTGGAGGGATAGATTCATACGTCCGTCAATCCTGGACACACTGGCCCCCAGATTCCTACCCACCCCTCATACCTTTTTCCTTTCAAGCCAAACAACTCTTGACACACACTCCTTGCCTCGTTTACATTCATACATCGTCTCATACATGCTCTTCTATTATTCTGACTTATGACATGACACGACTCAAGTATCTGATTCACCTGGTTGTGCCATGTCTGTATCGGACGTCCCCGACTTCTACCATTCACACTTTTGCGTCATAGATTCTCCTTACACTACTTTCTTCGTTCATTCACTCTACATGCCCAAACCATCTGAGGGTTCCTTTTTTAATCTTACTCATTACTCTTACATCAGCCTTGCATTCTTTGCGGATCTCCACATTTCTCACGATCATACATGGTTTTACCACACATACGCCTCAGGAATCTCATTTCAACAGCATTCAGTCTGCTTTCATGCTTCCTCTGCTAGTTCCATGCTTCACTGCCATACATCAGGGTAGGTACCAGGACTCCATTGTGGACTGCTAGCTTCGATTCTTTTGACAGTTTTTTATTTAGCGCCAACGGCATTCAGTCCTCCATTAACCTTTTCCCCGCGTTGAACTACTCCGTTTTTTCAATACCCATACGCGGTACATGTATATGTCATATTTCAAATACCTATCCATCCAATTTTATGTCAAATTACAGCATATTATGGCATGATTTATCATACTATATAAACAGATGAGATTATTATCTACAATTTGAAACCAAATCGTCGTCTGTAAACACTCCTAGATGTTTATAAAAAACAAAAAACGTAAAAAACGTACCCATATTATCTTAAAGACGGCGCCATTTATCCGCGTGCGTGTACTCAGGACACTGCATTGATAGACACAAGTGGTACCTCATAATTAATTCGTAAAAACAAGTTCTAAAACTTCTGATGACACTAAAATTAATAAAATTTTTATGTAAATTCAAAATCACACTTTCACAACATAAACACACGTGTGCGAATACGCGCGATCTCGATAATAAATGTTATCGACGCTTGTCCAATTTGGTCAGTCGGAATCGCATGGAGCGCCTGCGCAAACTACTAGCGCCATCTGTGGAGTAAATTGAGAACTTTGCATTCAAAGGTACGAGGATACATTCACTTGATTATAGATGTTTTTTACGAAATACAATTTTACTTTCGAAATATGCCTGAAGGTGTCAGCATCGTGATAGTAACACAAATGCCCTAGCGAGCGGGAAAAAATACTGTGACATAGTAGCGCTGTGATATCGGCAGTCGAAGTTAGCGTAACAAGGGCTGATACGGGCGCGTGTGAGGCATGGCTTTTGCCGTATCAACTGTTGTTACGATCGCGTGGAAAAAGTTAATGGAGTTACCTGCATTTACCCTTCTTTCAGTATCTCTATCAGCCTTCCCATCTAGAAAATGTCCATTAGTAATAGATAAATGATTGAAGAAGATATCACTAATAATCTAAACGAAAATATGAAAGAGAACAAGACACAGAAAAATAGAAAAAGATAATGGTCGCAACTGGGACACAAACCTAGAACCTCTCGTCTAACCGAGACGTGTTTGTTTAATTTCACCATTGCCACCTTTTGTCAAACTGTCATATTTGTCAATCTCATATTTTAAAATTTAAGAATTAACAATATTATTATCTTCAACTAATTTTTCCATATCATGGGCAACTACCCTTTTCTTTGGGTAGTTCTAAGAACTGGTTTGTAACTTGGATAGTGTCTCGGATAAATATATATCGATTTAATTTATTTGGAACATGGACCTTTTTATAAAAGTCTAAATGAATATTAAATTTTCTGTAAGAACAATATTCGCTTTTTATAATTTTTGAAGGTTATTCCCATGTAATATATCATTGAAGAAGACGTTAACGCTAATAACGTAAATGAAAATATGAAAGAGAACAATACACACAAAAATAGAAAAAGATAATGGTTGGAGCATTTTAATGTTTGAATTAAGTGTTACCGAGACAACGTAGAGGCGAGCCCGCCAGCTTGGAGCGCTGCAGGTGAAGACAGCGCAGCACGCAGGACGGGCGCAGCGCTCGGCCCAGCACCAACGCTGTGCTTTCGTTCAAGAATGTCTCCCGCGCTTCCAGCTGCTCTAGCCATTGTGACTACAAAAACACAAACACATAGAATCATTAATTTTAACAATTTGGGAGGTGAGCATGGGTACCGCCACCTCAGGAATCATTTTTTTTAATAATTAACACCTCAGCCATGGGTCAACCTAAGGGTTCACTATGTTTGGTGTTATACAAGGGGTGTCTGGGTTCATGGGGTGAGGTTTTTTTTTTTTTTTTTTATTGTATATTTTATTTAGATATAAAATTTGACATCTTATATCTAATGTTATCTTTTATATGACTACTACAATATTATTTACTACCTACTGACTAAAATTTGGACTTTATAACATTAAGACATAATCCACGAAAAACTGCAAGACTTTTAGCCTCCTTAACATTTACAGGGAGTTCATTGAACATTTTAAAACCTTTATAATAAATATTATTTTGTGTTCCCGATAAATTTGTTTTAGGAAGCCTAAAATCGTTGCAGTTTCTCGTAGGATAACAATGAACTGTACTGTTGATTCTAACATTATTCAACATGTAATCTGGTAACATTTTATTTTTTAACTTATAAATAAAAACTAGGGTATTGAAAACTAATCTTTGCCACACACTTAATATATTGAGTTGGCGTTGCATGGTTTTTATCCTTGTATATCTGCTACAGCACAATATAGATCTCAAGCCTCTGTTCTGAATTATTTCCATTCTTTTAATTTGTGTTTTATTGCTCAGAAAGATTACACTTGAGCAATAATTCAGATGGGATGCTACAGTTGTGTTATAGACCAATTTTCTAGTTTTAATGTCTAATTTTCCCTTTATCCTACTTAAGAAATTAATCTTTTTGGCAATTTTTTTTTTTTAGGTTTGTCTAGGTCTTGGCAGTAGATGCGCCTGCCCACCAACTGAGTGGCAGGCCAGATTGGAAGAGGGAGACCCTTTGTCCTCTCCAGCTGGACTCTCTCGACCCATCGTCTAAAACCGCAGTTGGAGGGATGGATTCAAATGCTTCGTTCGAGAACTTCCTCTTCTTCCTTTCCTTAAAAATACCCGTCCGCACAGCATGCCCAAAGATGACGTAGGCCCTGAATGAAATTATTTTCCTCAGGGCCTCCGGAGTGGAGCTAATGTAAAAAAGAAATAAAACAAAATATTAGGTTAGGTTAGAAATACCTTATTCACCATCCGCGAACACGCCTGCCAACCGAGGATTCCAAAAGAATTGTTTCCGGAAATATCTATTTCCGAGGCGCTTTCGTAATACTCTATCATGTCAAATAGCGCCACCTGAAAATAAAATAATTAAAAAACATATAATTTTTTTTAAACATTTCAATTCAATTTGGGAGGCGGGTTTATGGTACTATCGCCCGGGGAATCATTTATTGGATTTCTGCCATAGGTCACCCTAGTGTTGGGTGACTTAGCAGGGGTGGCCGGGTTCATGGGGTGAGGTTAGTCCAGCTCTTGGTGGCGCATGCAATTTTACATACATTTTTGTCTACTAATACTATAAAGAGAAAAGATTTGATTGTTTCTTTGAATTGAATAGGCTCCGAAACTAGTGAACCGATTTGAAAAATTATTTCACCAATAGAAAGCTACATTATCATTGAGTAACATAGGCTGTATGTAATGGTAAGCTCTGGCGTTATGAAATTTGTATAAATGAAAATGTTTGTCTACTAATTACCAGTGGCGGCCAGCCCTAAGGTGCGGCGGTGCAATGCACTCCCAAAATTTCTGCCAATCTAAAAATTCCCGAGCACCGAAAAACATACTATATTTCCGACACACCTCATCACAAATCACAATACACACTTTGGTTATAATGCATACATAATATAGGTGTCTATGTATACCCGCTCGCGTAGCAGATACTGAGATAACAGAAGCAGAACGTTTTGTTCCTATATTCAGGCAGGGAGTGCGTTTGCCAAAGCGATCACAGAATCGAGGAGAATCCTAACACAATTCTCCATGAGCTATAATCGTGGGTAGGTATATCTGGTATAATCCTTTGCAAATTTAAATAACCCGTGATCGCCGATCCGGGAATTTCCACCATGTCAAAAGGACCGTTTGTTCAGTAGCATCTTAATTGGGGACGCGGTCGTGTCATTTTATTATTGATATTGTGTGTTTAAATTAAGATCTACTCTTTTTTAGTCAATGTTCCGCTCAGCATCGACCATTTCTTATCTCTACAGCATACCTACCAACATGAACAATGAGACCCGTTGTGACAGATTGCAGGTCAATACGCCATTGTTATTAGTTTTTTAGATGAGTCGGGAAGAGTAAAAAATGATTTCCATTATTAATGTTCATTTTATAAAAAACAATGCGCTGAACTTAGAAAAACGATTAGAAATTAAAAATAGTGGCCCACCACGGCACATTTTAAATAGTAAACAAGAGTGCAAGTTAAAAACAAAAGATACAACGGAGAATCGACCTAACCTGCAAATAGGTAAGATTTTTTTTCATAACTAAATTCATTTTAATTAGGGTAGGTATATGTACAAGATTTTTAGCGCACTACCGATATTTGTGAGCATCAGCCGCCACTGCTAATTACTATAAAGAGGAAAGATTTGATTGTTTGTTTGCATTGAATAGGCTCTGAAACTACAGAACCGATTTGAAAAATTCTTTCACCAATAGAAAGCTACATTATCAGCGAGTAACATACACTGTATGTAATGGTAAGCTCTGGCATTATGAAATTTGTATAAATGAAAATGATTGTATTTCATATATTTTAACGGCAGAGAGGAAAGGCGGGGGGGGGTGGGGTTTGCGGAGAGGGAAGACACGAGGGAGGGGGAAGGTGGGGAAGGTGGAAGGGAACAGGGATGCACGGGAAAGGACATGCAGGGAGAATCAATTTATTTCTTTGAATGGCATAGCAACGCCGGCTAGCATATATTTTTTTTTACATGAGCTCCACACAGGAGGCCCTGAGGAAAATAATTTCCCTCAGGGCCTATGTCATCTTTGAGAATGCTGTGTGGAGGGTTTTTTTTAAGGAAAGGAAGGAGAGGATAGTTCAGGGAAGGAAAAGGGTTTAAGGGGTGGGTAGGAATCTGGGGTTCAGTATGTCCTGGTCATCCGCCTCCAAGACCTAGATAAACCTTACCCCATGAACCCAGGCACCCCTGCTAAATCACCAAACGTAGCGAACCACTTGGGGTGACCTATGGCAGAGGTGTTGGTTATCCAATAAAGGTTCCCGGGGCGGCGGTACCCATATTATAAGAACAAATCAATAAAATTTGGTACCTAACATAGGTACCTGTTTAACTCGTCTGCTTGGTTCAATATATTCGCACATCACAATCCGAAAGCCTCGGATTCTGAAAAATTCTGAAACAGTCACTTTGGATTGAGATTGTAAAATATCTATGTAAGATAGCTTTCATATTTCATAGACAATAAGAAGCATTATTTTGTTCTCTTTCTGGTTAAAAGAAAAATACATATTTTTGCATGAGAGGAAGAGAGATATTGTTACGATATACGAAACGCCTCCTCTCAAATTGGAGCGCACGCCACTGTACAGACAAACAGTTTCGCTCCCTCGCCGCAAGTGCGCCGCGCGCTGACGGCGGCGGAACGCCAGCCTCGGTCGGCCGACTAGCGAGCCCGCCATTCTCCTCCCGAGCCCGCTCTGGGCGCACGTGTATCGTGAACCACGCCGCACTGTTCCGGAACATTCCACAACGCCGCTATAGCGGTTGTTATTTTGCCTAGTGACTGGCGGGAATGCCAAGAACGGCTAAATTCCCTCCACATAACCGAATCTCCAAGAGACCAGCCTGCTGCTGTGAGCACCATGAGCTATTTAACCCCTCTTTATTGCGTGTGTTCCTTGTAAATTCAACGCGATGATAAATGACCGCCCCCAGAGAGATTTTAGGGCCAAATTCACCTGATTTAGATAGAATTACTGTTGCTACCCTGTACTACTCTGCTTGCATTATTGTATCATTGTGTTTACGAAAGAATTCTACCCAATACAACTGTTATTTACCGTAGCCACTTGTTTCACTGTCTCCCCCAGCCCGTAGGATTTGAGCTTATTTCAGGGATGCCACACAAACGCCTCAGAGATCCTACCACCCTGACGATAGTCTCCTCCGCTCTGCTGACCATTCTGAGCTAGTCTGTCGGCAGAAGGTAGGCACCCCAGGTAGGTGTACTTAGCAATATATAGCTTTTAAAATGTTAGGTCGCTCAGGACATTTTTGGTCTTATGAAAGTATAACGCGATTACATGTTTTGGGATGTATTTATTCCTAAACAAGCAGACGGGTTAAAATAAATATGATTTGTGATTAGACTCAAAGTACTCGATTTTGGTTATTAGTACCATAGGTGAGTATTTCCATTAAATTCATTCATTTAAAGAGTTTATTCAAAAGTTTAAATTTCGATTTAACAATGGATGGTTTGCAAAATGTCATTCTCAAATTGTGACATATTTAACAGTTTCGTAAGAGTTTATGTAATGATTAAAAAAACTTTTATGTTGTAATAATCCAGAAACCTCCGCGATGGTGGAAAGACGATATTTTGAAAGTTTCAAACATTTCCTATGCTTAATATAGCAATGCAAAGACAACTCACATAAATAGAAGCAAACGTGTATTGATTTTTATATGACCACTGGAACAACACAGAGAATAGGCAACTTGCATCACATTTTTTTAATTTTTTTCCAGTTCAGGCAAATATTCTAAGACATTCTGTATTTTTTTTTTGTCGTATTTTTGAAACCCTGGCGATTTTTAGAAAATTTCAATCCGAAAAATCAGACCATTTTTTATAAACCGGAAAGACGGGAGATAATTTTATGGGTGCGAAAAAACGATAATTACATAGCCGAAAATAATTTTTAAAAAAAATAACGTTTTCCTCACGAATGGCACAAGAGAATAACGAGGCATACCAAAAATATTAAATCTCATAAATATTTTTTTCCTTGATCTATCCTATTGATCAAAAATCATTATAATGTTCAACATCTATATTACTAAACCAAATTTAATATACTTGTACTTGTAAATTATAATAATAATAAGAATATTATAAAATTTGATTTTGATAAAATCCGCACCATTATCATTATACTTCTAAAACACGAACGGACAGCGTAAAATGTACGGGGTTCTCTTCATAGCATCTGTCAAAAAGTCAAACCAAATGATAAGTTCGCAGAGAACAAACAATAGATCTAGTGAATGTTAAATGTCAAATTCAAAAATTCGACTGAAATCAAAGTGATGCCCTATAAAAAAAAAAACAAATCAGTGTGGAATTTTATAAAATTAGTAGAAACATTTTCGGAGACGGGACATTTTCATGTAGTGATGTCACGAGCCCAAATAATGGATGTATTTATTTAACCCCTCCGCAACGTAAGCAGATATAAGCGTTAAAAATAGGACAGCAGTCAAGTACAATAAGCGTGTTTACACGTCAGCGCGTGTGTTTCCACAGAAATCGTTATAACTCCGTTATTGTTTTAGTTACATCCCTAAAACAAAAAGTCAAAGATCGATAGTAGATCAAGCTGCACATTTCTATCAAGTTGTCTATGGAAATACATAACAGGAATCAGCTGTCATTCGTGTAGTTGACAAAAATATTTACCCGCGCAAATTTGCTACCGGCTGCTCCACCGCGCTCCACATTTTAAATTTTTATTGAATATTTTTATATAAAATGATAAAAAAGTGAGGTGACAAAAGTGTTTATTACACATATATACAATAGAATAAGTATTGTTGTTTACATAATCTGTGATTTTAGTACCGTTTTCACATAAAAACATCACGTGAGTCATTTTTACCTATTTTTAATGTTTGCGTTCTAAATTTTAATATTTACAAATGCTAATATTTATTTGTAATATAATAATTTGAAAGCCTATTTTGTAACCTTTCTAAAACAGTTTTTACTATTCGGCTACGTTCAGAAATGTTTCATTTATAGATCTTTAATTGTGAAGTGGTAATAACTAAAAGTTTTTGTAAAATGTCATTTCGTTTAAGACACCAAAAGCTAATATTCTCGAAAATTCGGAGGGGTTAAAATAAAAAAAACTGTACATTTCTAAAATTTTTTACTAACATTTTCGTAATCTTAGTAAAAAAATCTATCCACATGATAGTCGTTATGAAATCCATGCAAGTGGCCTATTATAAAAAATCGCCTTGAGAACTTGAGAAAATTTTGAAAATTCAATTCACCACTTTTGAAAATTCATTTTGAAAATTTCCCGCCCACATTAAAAAAATCATTACTCCACATTTGTGTACATAAACATATAAATAAATTATAGTGCTATACATCCAATGAATTCACCTATATTTTACTAATTATCTTAAAAATTGATAAAAAAATTATTGAAAAATCTTTTAATTATGCGAAATTTGTGCTTTAGTGATTTTAGTGATTTGAAATTGCCACCAGTGGATATTTTTAAAATCTATATTGAATGTGTTCTACATTTTTATGTTCTCTATGGCCTGTTTGATAACCACAGATGCAAATTTATACTAGAAAACCATTTTTTTATATGTTAACATCAAATCAAAAATTTGGTTTGAAAAATGTTTTGAAGTTCATTTATAGAAACACACTTTTCAAACTGTCAAAATTTATTTCTAGAAGAATTCAAAGACAATCGATAAGGCCATAGACTTAAAGTCTATTTTATCAACTATTTGATAGAATAAATTGCTGGCCATGGAAATGATTCAAATAATTACAATAAATGTTTTACGAGTGGTAGGAAATGTGGTCCAATTTTGGACCACTGTCAATATAACAGAAAAATAAAAGCCGATTTTGCCCTTAGTCGCTCTAGTGGATATACAACGTGTCCGGAAACTCGTAGTACAAGCGGGAAACTGGTGAATCTACATCACGTAGAGAACCCAAAAAACTTATTTTTTTCGATCTCAGCATTTCGATTTTAATATTATTTTTTTTCTATTTTTCCATTTTTTCGGCAACTAAAGGGTTAAAAAAACTTTTGAGCCCAGTTTACCCTTCGATGCATTTTATAAGACATTACATAGCTGAAATCAACCCCCTAGTGAACAATTTTTTCAAATTTAACCAAAAAAATTCTAACTTCGGATCCGATTTACTCGAAAAATGAAAGCTCAAATCAAAAAAAGTTATACCACAAAATCGACTCCAAATGTGATGTGGAGTCTTCAGTTTCCCGCTTGTACTACGAGTTTCCGGACACCTTGTATAGATATCGGAGATGGTAACTCACAGCAGTCTGGTCAGTAAGGCCCGCCCCGGCCAGCTCAATGCGGTGGAACCTCGCTCTCCGGAGTACCGCCTCCAGGGCTTCGCAAGCTGCGGGCTCCAGTGTCCGCTGAGACAGGCAGAGCACTCCGTGTCGCACGCCCCCGTAGCTTGGACATTCCTGGAAACAGATATGATGACTTCATACAACAATTGCTTAACCACTCCGACCCCTAAGCTTGTTTACACGACAATATAACAATAGCAGTCAAGTACAATAAGTGTTTTCAAGCTAACGCTTGTGTTCCCACGAAATCGTTATAACTCTGTTATTATTCTAGTGACAACCCTAAAACAAAAAGTAGAAAACCCATATTAAATCAAGCTTCACATCTCTATTCAATGTTGTCCATAGAAATACATAAAAAATACTTATTTTGTAGAAACAGTTTTCACCCGCCAATTCGTCTATGTGCTGTTAGACATCATTAATATATTATTAAATATTTTTGTACGAAATGGTAAAAAAGTGAGGTGACAAAATTGTTTATTATATACATTTGTATGATAAAATAAATGTTTTTTTTTTTTTACATAATCCATGATTTTGGTACCATTTTCACATAAAAACATCATGTGCCGGCGTAGACTAGTGGTAAGCCTTTTGACTCGCAATCCGAAGGTCACGGGATCGAATCCCGGCATGGGCAAATAAATTTTATTTGATTAATTTGTGTTATTTCACGATTAATTCATTTTAAAATAATATATGGTATATTTGCGGCACGTTCCAGAGTGGAAGATACTTTTAGTATCGCCCTGGTGTAAGACCAGCATTCAGAATTGAAACGTTGCTTGAAATGATCTGAATAGCCAGGTACTTCGCCACCTTCCTCTTCCCCATCTCCTTCCCTTCCCCACTACCTTCAGCCTTACTACATACCCCAATTGGGGATGCAATAGACTTACTGGCTCCAGATGGGAGCAGCTGGGACTCTCGTGAGGTAGTCATACAAAAATAAAAAATAAAAATGCGAGTCATTTTTACAATTTTTTATGTTTGCATGCTAAATTTTAATATTTACAAATGTTAATATTTATTTGTTATACAACAATTTTAAAGCTTATTTCATAACCTTTCTAAAACAATTTTTAGTATTCGGCTACGTTCAGAAATATTTAATTTATTGAGCTTTAACCTGTAATCGGCCGGAGACGCACGGGCACGCACAGCTTGTGCGCATGAGCGAAAAAACATTTCGAAATAAATATGTTTGTCTGCGATTTTGACCCTTCTATGTACAGAATTTGTATGAAGAACAAGGTCAGAATCGCTTGCGCCAACATTTCCCCATAAGATGGGTAAAAATTTCATTCACCTGGCAACCTCAGAATATTTTTAAATGATTTTATCTGTGGCATGAAAATGTCAAATTTGCTGCAAATTTTATTTGTCAAAGTCGATGCATGTTCCTCGACTAAAACATCGTAAAACCTATTAATTTACGTAAGTAACGCAAGTAATGTTGTTTTGGTACATAGTTTATTGTTCTAGGAATGTGTTTCGGTCAATAAAATATACGATAGCTCAAAATTAATCCACAAAACATTCAATTCAAAATTCAAAGTCGTGCTTTGTTAGGGAATTTCCATGTTTTTTACGGCTTGCGACAGGTTAATTGCGAAGCGGAAATAATACAAAATTTTTAAAAATCTGACAGTTCGTTTAACTTTTTCCACGCGATCGTAACAACAGTTGATACGGCAAAATCCATGCCTCACACGCGCCCGTATCAGCCCTTGTTACGCTAACTTCGACTGCCGATATCACAGCGCTACTATGTCACAGTATTTTTTCCGCTCGCTAGGATATTCGTGTAACTATCACGATGCTGACATCTTCAGGCATATTTCGAAAGTAAAATTGTATTTCGTAAAAAACATCTATAATCAAGTGAATGTGTCCTAGTGCCTTTGAATGCATAGTTCACAATTTACTCCACAGATGGCGCTAGTAGTTTGCGCACGCGCATCCATGCGATTCCGACTGACCAAATTGGACAAGCGTCGATAATATTTATTATCGAGATCGCGCGTATTCGCACACGTTTGTTTATGTTGTGAAACTGTGATTTTGAATTTACATAAAAAAATTTATTAATTTTAGTGTCATCAGAAGTTTTAGAACTTGTTTATACAAATTTATAATAATAAGTGATTGAGGTACCACTTGTGTCTATCAACGCAGTGTCCTGAGTACAAGCACACGGATAAATGGCGCCGTCTTTAAGATAATATGGGTACGTTTTTTTACGTTTTTTGTTTTTTATAAACATCTAGGAGTGTTTACAGACGACGATTTGGTTTCAAATTGTAGATAATAATCTCATCTGTTTATATAGTATGATAAATCATGCCATAATATGCTGTAATTTGACATAAATCTGGATGGATAGGTATTTGAAATATGACATATACATGTACCGCGTATGGGTATTGAAAAAACGGAGTAGTTCAACGCGGGGAAAAGGTTAAGACAAAAAACTTGCACAAAGGCGATAGACCGGAGTGGTTAAGAGAGGTAATTTCGGTGAGGTAATTTCAACTTTATCACCATCTACATAAGGAGTGATATTGTTAGCGGACAGATTCTGAATATTACACAATGGGGTCCCATTGCCCAAACTATACAAGTCCATAATGAAGAGTGACCTCACCTGCAGTTGACTGATGACATCGGGGAGTGGGTCCGTGCCGTGCTTCTCGCAGGACTGCACATAGTGGACTATCAGCTCCGCAGACGGTATCTCCTCAACTGAAACAATACAATTATATAAACGTTAAATTGGCTCTTTGTAAAGGAACATGGAAAGTTTCGGGATTGCATTATGCGGGCTTTAACCCGTTTAATCACAGGAGACCATATTTGTCCCAACGGACATAGGTCCCATATAAAACGCTGTAACTCCCTTACTATCATAGTTAGAAATATGTTCTAATCGGTGTTAGAAAGGAAAAACACCACACTTTATATTCCAATCTAAAAAATAACCACCAAAAAAGTAAAATGTACACTTTTACGTACACAAAGTTTTGAATCGCAAATTGAAAAAAAAATTTGAAACTTCGGAAATTTTTTAAAAATTATTTTTACATAGAGCGACAAAAAAGTGAGGTTACAATATTTGTTTGTTATACATTTTTCTAATAAAATTTGTATGTGTTTTTATTTTTTTTATTATCAGTCACTTTAGTAAGAAAAAACGTAAGGTGAGCCATTTTGAAAACCATTAAAAAAAAAAATTGTTTTCGAATTCTATAATTTGAAAGCGTATTTCATCACCTTTCGAAAACAGTTTTTGGTTTTTGAATGTACTCAGAAATATTTAAAATATTTGCATTTTATTGTAAAGCGAAAATATTTTGACCATCTGAAAAAAATGCCCAATTTTTGAAGGGTTAAGTGGAACGTATGCGCAGTCCATTTCTGCCCGTTTCATACAAATCTTAGATTTGGATTTGAGATCAAAATACACAACCAAACTGAAAAATTATTTTTATAGTCAAAAGGTATATCAAATATCTAGTTAGAATGTGAGCTACTTTATTTATTTTTGCTTTGAATCATAAAATATAGGCCATTAATGATTTTAGTGTGTTTCATGATTTTGGAGGTAACTTAGGCAATTATTTGTGAGTAAAAGAAAAATATTAAAAAAATAATTTTACTATATTTATTTTGAAAAACCAATGAAAAATAATATAAAAATAAAAAAAAATCTTAAAAATGCATTTTTTGGGTAGTAATTTTAATATATAAAGGACTATTTTTTTATTCTGCCGTAAATAGGTAATTTGAATTTTTAATTTAACACCCATAAATATGATTTTTTTTATAAATTTTTATTTTTTATTTCATATTTCATTATATTTATATGATAAATATAGTAAAATAATTTTTTTATTGTTTTTCATTTACTCACAAATAATTGCTCAAATCGCCTCTAAAATCCAGAAACATTAAAATCTTTAATGGCGTAAGTATATCTTATAATATAAAGCAAAAATAAATAAAGGAGCTCACATCCTGACTAGATATTTAACCCCTCCGCAACGTAAGCAGATATAAGCGTTAAAAATAGGACAGCAGTCAAGTACAATAAGCGTGTTTATACGTCAGCGCGTGTGTTTCCATAGAAATCGTTCTATCTCCGTTATTGTTTTAGTTACATCCCTAAAATAAAAAGTAAAAGGTCGATAGTAGATGAAGCTGCACATCCCTATCAAGTTGTCTATGGAAATACATAACAGGAATCAGCTGTCAGTCGCGTAGTTGACAAAAATATTTACCTGCGCAAATTTGCTCCACCGCGCTCCACATTTTAACTTTTTACTAAATATTTTTATATGAAATGATAAAAAAGTGAGGTGACAAAAGTGTTTATTACACATATATACAATAGAATAAGTATTGTTGTTTACATAATCTGTGATTTTAGTACCGTTTTCACATAAAAACATCACATGAGTCATTTTAACATTTTTTTAATGTTTGCATTCTAAATTTTAATATTTACAAATGTTATTATTTATCATTACATAGTATAAAATGAAGTCGCTCAAAATATATGTGCGCGTTAATCTTTTAAACTACGCAACGGATTTTCACAAGGTTTTCACCAATAGATAGAATGATTGAAGAGGAATGTTTATATGTATAATACATGTAAGTTATATTAGAGAAAAGCCGAGAAATTCAAAGAAAACATATTTTTGTGCGATTTAAAACGGCTGGCGGGCCGTACTATAGTCACTTTTGAAATTCGTTCTACGGAAGAAATTGGAAAATAGATGTCCTAAAGTAAGTAGGTATTTGATTTGAATTATTTTATTTGATGAAGTCGCTCAAAATGTATGTGCGCATAGATCTTTTAAACTACGCAACGGATATTCATGCGGTCTTCACCAATAGATAGAGTGATTCAAGAGGAAGGTTTATATGTATAAAAACATGCTTATTATAGTAGAAAAAAGTCGAGAAATTCAAATATTCAATTCAGGCAGCGGGCAGCGGGCAGCTGGCAAGCGGGTGGTGTGGATTTTATAAAGGTTGGGTAATGGCGTTGTGTTTCGTTAGCCACAGCAACGTGTGGCCGGGTCTGCTAGTTTGTAATATAACAATTTGAAAGCTTATTTTGTAACCTTTCTAAAACAGTTTTTACTATTCGGCTGCATTCAGAAATGTTTCATCTATAGAGCTTTAATTGTGAAGCGGTAATAACAAAAAGTTTTCGTAAAATGTCATTTCGTTTAAGACAAAAAAACCGAATATTCTCAAAAATTCGGAGGGGTTAATATACCTTTTGATTAGAAAAATAATTTTTCAGTTTGGTCGGGTATTTTGATGTCAAATCCAAATCTAAGATTTGTATGAAACCGGCAGAAATAGGCCGCGCATACACTCCCCTTAAGCAGTCCTTTAAAATTAGATGACGTCAGTAATTTTTCTTTTATTTTGTATTTTATGTCAAGTGTACAAAATTTCATCAAGTATCAAAACCTTGCTTTAACATCTCGTTAGCCAGCATATCCTTAAGGACACTATTTAAAAATCATTGCAATTATATTCAATTTGGTAGGCGGGTATGGGTACCGCCGCCCAGGGAAGCTTGACACGCTTTAACGGTGGAGAAATATACCTAATGAATCTGAAGGAGATTCTGTGCAAACGAGGGCGGTTTGTGATTGACAATCCTTTGTTAACAGACCAATTGCCATCTCTAATGCACAGATTAGCTGAGTCTGTTCTACGGGTATTTCAATGGAGCCTGCTCGAAGGAGCTAGCAGTGATACTATGTGCACCGGTGCATGTATGCGACACTCAACAGATGCAATCAGAACACCCATTCACACTTAAAGGGAACCATTCATTGGATAACTAACTCCTCTGCCGTAGGTCACTCCAAGTGGTTCGCCACATTTGGTGACTTGGCAGAAGTGCCTGGGTTCATAGGGTGAGGTTTGTCTAGGTCTTGGCGGCGAACGCGTTTGCCCACCTACTGCGTGGCGGGTGAGATCGGGAGAGACTGGTTGAGTGAGACATAACCTGGACCTAAGTAACCCGGATTCCTATCCATCCTTCATACATTTTTTCTTTCCAAAACTTCCTTTCCTTAAATATCCTCCACACAGCATAATCAGGGTGGCCACAAAAAACGGATTTCAATATTCCCTGATAATTCCAGGTTTTCCAGGGCAGTTTCTACATTTTTCCATGATATGTTTAATTTGATATGAGGGTACGTACCCATACTACGTGACCTGTTCAGGGGGGGGGTCTTCAAAAAATACCACGCTTGGTACGAATGAGCGGCGTGGGGCTTAGGTTTTTGGTCACCGGCGGGGGGGGGGGGGGGGGGGGGGGTGGTTAAAAGTGCTAAAAGTTGGTCACGTAGTAGGGGTACGTTCCCTATGGGGATATCGTTTGTTAAATAAATAATAAAGGGAATTCCGTCATCTATAGCATAAATTATTTCTTTGCATCACAATAATCTATTAAACACAAAATACTACTATACTATATTTCGCCTGAAGACAATTTGTGAAGAAATTAAAAGACCAGACAAAAATAGAAAAATAAACAAAAAAAACATTAACATTAGAAGAGATACAAAAAAAAATATCACATGAAACAAGCAACAATACTAGGGAACAGTTTAGATTTAGAATATTAATAATTAAAACCATAAACCCTTTGGGTAGAAGAAAAGAAAAGAAGAAACCATATCTGAACCATAAGAAAATGCTTATGGTTCAGAGAAAACAGAACCATAAGCATTCGACTAAAGTTTAGAGAGAGGTTTATTATGTATTTACACGAAGCTATGATATAAATAGTGATACAATGTAATTTTATAAATACTAAAAACCTTGATTTAAATGTTAAAATACCTACACACACACATCAACTAGACATGATTGTGTTGCAAGGGCATTAATGAAAATAATAATAAAAAAATACCTATCTAGTTTGTCTTTGTCGGCATATCTTTTGTTACACAAGTCGCAAGTAAAAGTAATAAAACACAACTTTGGGGTTGCACAAATCGCAAAATAACGAATATAGTTTTATTTTTGGAATTCCCTGATATTATAAATTTTTTTCGAAATTCCCTGACATTTCCCTGATAATTCCAGGTTCGGTAAAATTCCCTGATAATTCCAGGTTTTCCAGGTATTCCAGGTCTGTGGCCACCCTGATAATATAATAGTATACAATCTGCCATGTACTTTCCGTAATTTTTAACTTATATTTTTTTACGTTAGTTCTACAAAGGAAAAGTAAAATAATTCACATCAGGGCCTACGACATCTTCGGAGATTCTGTGAAGAGCATGGACGTATGAATATATCTGGACCTGCCCTAAGTGATAAAAGTGTATTATTTCCCCCTCCCCATAACGGTTCCATGGAGTCGGCTGGGCTTACGAGAGCCTCGCTTGAATCTAAAAAATGTGACGTCATCATTCTTGTCCTGACCAGCGCTGAGCTCGCATCGTACATTTTATGAACAAAAATGAGAGCTTGTGCTATACATTATACCCTAATATGTATATGTGGATATAGCGAATGAGGGCGTTTCTCCAGTGAGCTCATCGCTGGTTACAGGGGTAAGTAAATTATGAAACATTTGTAAAAGTGTCTTAACTAAATACGGCAACAAAATATTCCTCTGTGAAAAAGGGCAAACTTTACTTTGCCGCATTTGGACTAAGCAAATATGTTAATAACATGGCGGGCAATTCGCGCTCCCGTGTAAAAAGGTCTATTCATTCAAAAGCATATTTTGCTTTTAAAAACTAAATGGTGATATTATAATGCGAGATGCCTATATACTGTCAGATTGATTTTTTAACGAATCACAGTCATTTTTCCCTTCTGCGCCCTCCATAGTTTGGTTTTACCCCTCATCTGTATCTTCTCGTCTATCCATTTGATGTCTATGGTGGGGAGGGTTTTTTAAATGAAAGGAAGGAGAGGAAGCTCTGTGAAGGAAAAAGGTATGTGGGGTGATTAGGAATCTGGCGATCAATGGGTCCAGGAGTGACAGACACGTATGAATCCTCCCACTACGGTCAAAGGTGATGGGTCAAGACAGTCCTGATGGAGAGGACAAAAGGTCTCCATCAATCAGTCACTCTCGATCCGGCCCGCCACGCAGCACCTGGACCTGGGCACCCCTGCTATGACACCAAACGTAGCAAACTAATTGAGTGACCTATGACAGAGGTGATAGTTATCCAATAAAAGGTTCCCTACAACTGTGAACAGGTGCTCCGCTAGCGTCTGTTGAGTGTCGCATATGGTATCGCTGTTAGCATCTTCGAGCAGGCTCCATTGAAATACCCGTAGAACAGACTCAGCATGCCTAAATCGCTTCTGCGCGTTAGAGATGGCAATTGGTATGTTAACAAAGGATTGTCAATCACAAACTGCGCTCGTTTACACAGAATCAAGTATGTTTATCAGCTATTTTGTGACTCCGCCTTGACTTGAACTGTAACCGCCTGCAGAGTTAAGTGTGTCAAGCTATTACCCTCTAGGCGGAGTGATGCATCAGTCTGCAATGAATGAGCTGTTTCCCTAGAAATACGAAATATGAGTGCCAAAAAAACACTGAACATTTTAATTCCTAGAAATGTGAACAGTTTTTGAAGTGAAAACGTCTTTAGCACCATTGTGATTTGAAACTCGATGAAACGAAAAATAGCGACGCTAAAAAGAGACAAACACATACATCTACAGGATTTAGCCTGCGAGAGAATGAGATAGACTGATCGGTCTCCTCTTTGTGTGGTGCTGCGTAGCCTCCCCACTCTTGTCTACTTTAGTTTTCTGAAGGTTTCACTTCTACCACGTGCGAATTGCACACTCTGTTTTTTTTTTTGTTTTTCTGCTTTAACTCCCTGACGCAAAACTATATGAGATGCACACATTTTTCAAACTCGCGCACAAAATTATTATTATAATTATTATAACTTGTATACAAAATTTTATAACTTCAGAGCTCACTTTTATATATAAAGAAATTGCGGGCGTGTGCACGACAATTCACCAAAGTTTCATGGCAATCGGATGAACGGTTAGCAATTCATAATTCCATGATGCCAGAACTCACTTATTGTATACAAAAACCATCGCGGGCATGAACACATCAAATCCCCAAAGTTTGAATGAAATAGGTAAAGTCGTTCTGAAGTTATGGCGTGACCAAGGGAAACAGGGATTCATTATTATATACATAGATAAGAAGATTTTTACTTTGTAAAATAACACATTTTTATTTGCGTAAAATGTTGTTATTTGAACCTGCGACCTCCAAATTCGTAGACGAAGATTATTATAATATCGATGTGAATGAAAACTGACATCGCCAATATTCATAAAATATTTAGATATTTGAAATCTTGATTAATTTCTTGAGAAGTAAGGGACAACTTAGAAAATTCTCAAATTCTATGGACAGTCAGACACACAAATGTGTCTATTCTGGAAGAGCTAGCCATCCACAATAGACTCTCTACTGTCTGCCTATAGCTATCTTATGATACTTCGTTCAACAAACTGAAGATTCCAACTTGGAGAAACTCATAGTCACTGTCCGCAGTGTTTGTCAGAAGAAGCAGAGGAATGTCACCGCAGCGCTGGAGTGACCAAGTATCACTGGTGTCTGGTACTAGAGTGTCCTCACTCTCCATGCAGTGCAGAACCTCGAGGAGTGAAGGAGCAAGGTCCACCATGGAAATTGGAGTAGTCCACGATTCTCAGCAATGAGGAATAGACTTGAGAAGAAGTAAGGGACAACTGCGCTTACTTCGGACACACTGAGACTCGTGCAACACATTTCTATTTGTTTGTTTATTCAGTGCAGCCAAAGAACAGTGCGTGCCTATACTAATATTGTTAGCCACAACAGGTGACAAAATTTTGGCATTTTGTCAAAACCACTAGAGAGTGTTTCAAAAGTGTAATAAATTGAATAAATTCATAGTAAATTTGGTGGGAAATACTCTCAGTATCGCTCTGGTGAAAGACAATGATTCATAAATGAAATTTTTTTATGTGAATACCGCACAAGAATCCCAACTACTCCCGCCTGGAGCCAGTGAGACTATTGCATCCCCAATTGGGGTATGTTGTGAGGCTCGAGTTATTGGGGAGGGAAATGAGATGGAGAAGAGGCAGGTGGGGAAGTACCTGGCTATTCGGATCTAGTCATCAAACACCATTGCAAGCAATTGTTTCAAAAATTACATTGTTTTTTATTTTGAAACACCCTGTGACGCAAAGACGCCCTGTCGTCTAGGAGAGCTGCCAGGACACCATGTGACTAAATTACCTCATGACAATTATTAAATACGGCTGAAACACTAATGCAACTAATTAAGTAACTAACTAAACATGATGCTTTTTCCCGCAGGTGTAGGACGCAAACAATTTGGTCTTGGCACACACTCCTTGACTCATTCACATTCATACATCGTCTCATATATACTCTTCTATTATTCTAAATCTTGACATGACCCGTCACAAGTATTTGATTCACTTGTTCATGCCCTGTCTTCTTCGGGCGCCCCCGATTTCTTCTACCATTCACATTTGCATCATACATTTTCCTTTCCTTCGTTCATTCACTCTCATGCCCAAACCATCTGAGCATCCCTTTCTTAATCTTACTCATTACGCTTACATCAGCCTTGCATTATATGCGAATCTCCACACATCTTACACGGTCATGTATTGTTTTAAACACATACGCCTCAGGGATCTCATTTTAACAGCATTCAGTCTACTTTCATCCTTCCTCTGCCAGTTCCATGCCTCACTGCCATATTACGTCAGGGTAGGTACCAGTACTCCATTGTGAACTGCTAGCTTCGCTTCTTTGGACAATTTTTTTATTGGCGGTAACGGCATTCAGTCCTCCATTAATGGAGTTAACTGCATTTACCCTTCTTTCAATAACTCTATCAACCTAACCTAACCTAATAATATAATTTGAGATTTCCATGCCTAAAAGTATTGACAACAAATTTTTGGGTTGTTATGCCATGTTATCCTTCCTCCTTCTTTAGAAGACGACAGAAGTTTCGGACAGTGTTACAGTGTCCATCATCAGGATAGATCTGTGTAGATGTCCTGTTCTTACGATGGAGACACACTGCAAAGTTGGCCGAAACGTTGGCTTAAGAAGGAGGTATCGCCACATGACATTTTACCCCCAAAAAAAATACGACCGCCAAACAAATCGGTATCGGCATACACTCCTTGCCTTGTTCACATTCATACATCGTCTCATACATGCTCTTCTATTATTCCGACTCAAGTATCTGATTCACTTGGTTGTGCCATGTCTTCCTCGGGTGTCCCCGACTTCTTCTACCATTCACATTTGCGTCATATATTCTCCTTTCACTCCTTTCCACGTTCATTCGCTCTACATGCCCAAACCATCTGAACGCATCAATCATGGATAATTGTATGCAAGAATTGAAAGAGATGGGATTGGGCACGAAATTGAGTAATCTGAACGCATGGCCCTGCTAGGCCCTGTGAGCGACTTTTGCTTCGGCTTCGCCCAGTTAGTGTTGGTGACCATTTTATAATCCAATAGGAACTGGTTTCAAAAATAGCCCGTTCCTCGGATCCACTGTCATCCAGTGATAGCTAGTCACTGGGACAAAGTAACCGGGACGGGCAACGACGTCATATGTAATAATGCATTGTATAGCTGGGGACAAAAAATTGATTTATACTCATTTGAGTGGTCCCCTCCACGGAAATCTTTATTAAAAGGCGAAAGATTTATTCGTTATTGAAAGGAAACCAGAGTACCGGACCTAAGCAAATATATAATATAAAAATGAATCGCTGAATGCTAAGAGCATAACTTTCGAACGACTGCACCAAATTAGATAATTCTTTTTTTATGTGTTCCTTATTGTCAGGACAAGGTTTTTATAAAACTTCAGGTGAGCTCTGGCATTATGAAATTTGTATAAAAAAATTGCTATTGGTGGCACGCGAGGAAGCGGCTATTGCTATGGAAAGCTGGAGGGAGGGAGAGATGGGGGAGGGGAACCAGGGAGGGGAACCTGGGAGGGGGGAGGGGGACCTGGGAGGGGGGAGGGGGACCTGGGAGGGGGGAGGGAAACTCGGGAGGGGGGATTGCGGGACGGGGGAAGCGTGGGGAGTGGAGTGGGGAGAGGGAAGGTGGAGGTGATGGAGTGGGAACGCGAGAGGAGAAGAGGACGCAGGAGAAGAAGGGGAGGCGGAAGGGGAACGGGACGAATGGGAAAGGACATGCAGGGAGAAACAATTTCTTTATTAAATGGCATAGCAACGCATGCCGGTACCAGCTAGTTTTTGATATAAACCAGGTTGTTAGAATTATTCGTGTGCGAGACGCAGATGAAAGTGGCGCTATTTATTCACGAGTTTTGTAATTTATCCGTAGTAATATGACATCAGAAAAAACTTGCGTGAACATTTATATTACGCTTACCTACATAGATTAGATAATTAATACTGTTTGGTGATAGATGGCAGCACTTCTGTTTGTATCTATTTGTGAATAACGTGTGTACGCAATAATGATACCGTTTGATGATTTCACTTATTTTTTTAAGTTAAAAATGACCTACCTATGTAATCCAAGCAACCACTGTCGTTACTTTTAAGAGCGTGACCACTGTAGGGTTAATAAATAGAACAGATGACTCACCACTCTGCCAAGGGTTGACCGGCTCCATATACCCCGTGACCAGTAGAGCGTCATCTTGCGGGAATAGCACCCGCCGCTTTTCGTTGCCTGATGAACTGCCCCCCTTGTTGAGCGCACTGGCCGGTTGCCGCGCACGGTCGGTGGCGCCACCGTCGCCGTGGCTCGCACGAGACATCACATAATATGGTGGATCCGTCACATATCACTAATTCACTTCACTCGCACTGTCACAGTCGGTTTTAAACTTACCGATACAATAATCATGTGCTATAAAACTGAGATTTAAATTTACATTTTTATATTAATCAATTCATATTACATAGTATAAAATAAAGTCACTCCCGCTGTCTGTACGCTTAGAACATTTAAACTACGCAACGGATTTTCATGTGGTTTTCACCAATAGATAGAGTGATTCATGAGGAAGGTTTAAGGTATACAATTTGTCAAGGTTTTGTGTAAATTGGTTGAAACATAAAGGGGTAATTGTTCGGAACAAACGTCAACGGTTAATACGCACTTTTTTTTTATAAAACTTTTAGATTCTTCTTAATTACCATAAAAGACAACTATTTGCATTCGGGGAGGTTGAAAATGTTACATTTTTAATTTTATTTACGTAAATTGAAAATTTGCTTCACACTGTCAAATCACTCTGTTTGCAGTTCGGAACAAACGTCAACAGTTAATACCTACGCACTTTTTTTGATAAAACTTTTAAAATTAGGATAATATACACAAGCCCGCTACACAAACCCTGCTTTGCCAGACAAACCATTCAAAAACGTAAGCTGTTTTTTAAAGTAAAGATAACATACACAATCCTGTTACATAACCGTTGACGTTTGTTCTGAATATTTACCCATAAAGGGAGCGGGCTGGCAAGCGGGCGGTGTGGATTTGATATGTATGCAAAATTAAGAAATGGCGTTGGTTATAAAGGTTGGGTAATGGCGTTGTCAGTAGGTGACATTGTGTTTCGTTAGCTACAGCAATCTGTGGCCGGGTCTGCTAGTATTTTATAAAAGAAAGTGTACAATGTGCGTGCCGAGTCCCGGTACGATCAAGGGAGTTATATGGTGTGGTAGCCCTTTATCCCCCATCCATGAAGAAGGTTACCATTTTTACCTGAAGGGCATGCTTTTGAAGATATAAAGGCTGGAAATTTCGCCCTCTAAAAATTTCTAGAACAGTCCAGAAGCATTCCACAACATTCCAGAACATCCCAACACATTCTGGAACGTTCGAGAAAAGGGAATCCAGGAATTCCAGAATACTCTGGAATGTTGTGGAATGTTCTGGAACATTGTGTACCATTCGAAGCCTTTTTTGTATAGGTGGGGCTACCCATTGGTAGGGTTATATGAAAGATCCGTCGTGGATTCGAACGTCAGTTCAATCTCATATCAACTCCCTGAGTGAAGCCTGTACCCCAGCTAGAAAATTGTAAAATAAGGCAACCGGAATGAGACAATCAATACGGAAAAGAGAATTAAAAAGGGTCCCGACCCTAGACCTTGGGGGAACCCGGCAAGTACTCAATACGGACAATGGACTTACTGAGGAATTGGTAGGACACTGCGACCTCAGGAGACGCCTGGACACCAATAGATGTAGAAAATGTGAAGAGGATGAAAAAACTCCAATTCACTTATAGTGCTAATGTCCTGGACCTGATGGGAAAAAGGATCAGATACCTGGGGAGACACACTGTACAACCACACAATGTAGAGCCACATATCCAATCACAACTCAGGTGAACTTTATTAAAGGGTTATTGTTAAAGAATTGAGGCAAAATGGGAGATAGCACGATGGGCCTATTGGCCTGAGTGCTCGCGGAAAGTATCCAAACTATTTTGAAAACCTTAAATATATCGACAATCATGAAGAACAATGTCAGATGTTCAATTTTGTAGTTTTGCAATAGAAGTTTGAATTAAAGTTTTGTTTCTTCATTTTTACTGTTTTTGAGATCAATAGTTTTTTTTTTACATTAGCTCCACCCAGGAGGCCCTGATGAAAATAATTTCCCTCAGGGCCTCTGTCATCTTAGGGGATGCTGTGTGGAGGATTTTTTAAGGAAATAGGTATGTGGAAATAGAAAGAAGGAAATAGGTATGTGGGGTGTAGGAATCTGGGGGTCGGTGTGTCCAGGAGTGACGGATGTACGAACCCATCCCTTCAAATGCGGCGCAAGGCGATTGGTCGAGGGATTATGGCTGGAGAGGTCAAAAGACCTTCTCAACCAGTGTCTCTCGATCCGGCCCGCCACGCAGCAGTTGGGCAGACACACTGGCCGCCAAGACCTTGACAAACCTCACCTCACTTCTGGGAAGGAAAAGGGTATGAGGAAAGGTTAGGTATAAATTTGTCCAGGAGTGACGGACGTATGAATCCATCCCTCTCACTGCGGTGCAAGGCGATAGAGTCTGGCCGGAGAGGTCAAAAGGTCTCCCTCAACCAGTCTCCTCGCAGCAGGTGGGCAGACACATTGGCCGCCAAGACCTTGAAAAACCTAACCCCATGAACACAGGCACCCCTGCTAAGTCACTAAACGCAGCGGACCACTTGTGACCTAAGGCAAAGGTGTAGGCTATCCAATAAATGGTTCTGGGGCGGTAAAAATGTAAAAAACCAAGATATAATGCAAAATATTATAATACAATAAAACTTATTTACACTTAATTTATTTGTGACGCTAACCAGTTTCAGCCTTTTAAGGTCATCTTCAGACTGGTACAATTATTTCTTAATCGCCAAAGACGACATATCAACAAATTTGGTAAACCCATATAAATTTGGGAAACCCATATAAACATGTAAAACCCATATGTATTTGGGAAACCCATATAAATTTGGAAAACCCATATAAATTTGGCAAACCCATATAACCATGTTAAACCCATATAAATTTGGGAAACCCATATAAATTTGGAAAACCCATATAACCATGTTAAACCCATATAAATTTTGGAAACCCATATAAACATGTAAAACCCATATAAATTTGGGAAACTCATAAACTTGTAAATCTCATACAAATTTGGGAAACCCATATAAAATTGAATAAAATCCATGTAGACTAACTCTCTCCCTCTCCCCCCTATGTTATGTATATAAACAGTAGATTAATAAACAATTATACCAGTCTGAAGATGGTCTTGACAGGTTAAAACCAGTTATGGTCACAAATTATGTGGAAATAAGTTTTATATTGGAATTCCCTCACGAGAATTGTCAGTATCAAAAATAGAAATAATCAAGTGTTTTCTCTTGGGGTAAGAATTTAATGTTTCAAAGACCCAATCATATCTGATTACGTCTAAAAGGGATCAAAATCTAAACCTAGTCTCCTTCAACAGAAGCAATCTTCCGAACAAGCCTTCCATTGATACTATGCTTGGTGTAACTCTAAGTGACCAGCTCAAGTACGGGGGCTCCATCGAAGCCAGAGTCAAGTTAGCCTCTCAGAAGCTGGGCGTACTGTACAGGGCCCACAGATACTTTAATAGCACACAACTGCTGACCCTGTACAAATCGCAAAAGTGCGCCACACAGCTGAATTTGGCAGCCACCTCTGATTTGGAACCCCAAATTACCTGAAAAAAACCTCGATTCTATGCAGAAACAGGTGGTCCGTTTGATATATTCTCCCACCTTAACAAACGAATTGCAAATCTTTAGAGCACAGGAATCGGGTGGGAATGCTGTCCTTATTCTACCGGTATTACAACAGAAAATGCTTCGAGAAATGAGCGTTATTGATTTAGCATCAGTCCATAGTCAGGAAACATGCCAAATGTGCGCACAACATATGTACACGGCTGGCATTTGTCACATGTGAACGGGTCGCTTCTACGACTCGTTCTTGAGTTCAACATTTCGCCTGTGGAACGATTTGCCGGCCTCTTCAACATGGTTTCTCTCTCCCATAACATGGTTATCTTAAAGACCAAGGTTCACTCCACTTTTAACACAAAAAGACCCTCCACAAAGCGTCCCCAAAGATGACACTTATGAGGGAAATTATTTTCCTTTTAAGGCATCCTGTGTGGACTTAATGTAAAAAAATAAATAAATAAAAATGTCAAAAGTCTAAATAACAGAAGAAACTGTTGACATGTCTGACTTTAAAAAAGATAAACAATTTGGGAGGCTGGTATGGGTACCGCCGCCCCGGGAAACATTCGTTGGATAACCAACCTCTCTACTACAGGACACCCCAAGTGGCAAGCAAGGGTAGTGACTTATCAAGAAAGCACGGGTTCATGGTATGAGGCTTATCAAGGTCTTGGCAGCGGATTCGCCTGCCCACGGCGTGGCAAGGTTGAGGCATAAAAACATTGTGAAGTATACGGTAATACCAGCTTGTAGTGGAGTGGAGCTGGCGACACGGTATCGCTTACAAGTACATAAGCACACTTTTCAACACTAACAATTCACATATTCACATATGCTAACACATCTGCCCTGATGATGGACACTGTAACGACGTCCGAAACGTTGGCTGAAGGAGGAGGCTAAAGTTAGCGCAACACGGTATAACACCCCAAAAATAAACAACAAAAATACTTTTGGCCGTGAAAATCTAAAATCATACCCATCCTCTATCTTAATTTTATTCATTACGTTTACATCAGGCTTGTATTCTTTCTGGATCTTCGTATTTTCAACATTGTCATCCGTGGTTTTGTCACAAGGATCTCATTTACACACCAATCACTCTACTTTCATCCTTCCTCTGCCAGTTCCACGCCTCACTGCCATATTTCAGCGTAGGTACCAGCACTTCATTGTGGACTGCTCGCCTCGCTCCTTTTGATATTTATTTATTAGTTGCTACAATGATGATGAGAGATGGGAAGGCGATTGACGGGCGGCATAGTGCAGCGGTAAGGCGCTTGACTCGTATTCCGAAGGTCGCGGGATCGAATCCCGGTGTGGCAAATAAATTATTTGATTAATTTGTGTATTAATTTATTCATTTAAAATAATATATAGTATATTTGCGGCACGTTCCAGAGTGGAAGATACTCTCAGTATCGCCCTGGTGTAAGACCACCATTCAGAATTGAAACGTTGCCTGAAGTGGCTTTCGCCGTGTTTGGTGACCAGATCTGAATAGTCAGTTACTTCCCCACCTTCCTCTTCCCTATCTCCTTCCCTCCCCACTACCTTCAGCCTCAAAACATACGCCAATTGGGGATGCCATAGTCTCACTGGCTCCAGACGGGAGCAGTTGGGACTCTTGTGCGGTATTCATGTAAAAAAAAAAAAAGGCTGATAGAGATATCGAAAGAAGGGTAAATGCAGGTAACTCTATTAATGGAGGACTGAATGCCATTGGCGCTAACAAAAAAAAACTGTCCAAAGAAGCGAAGCTAGCAGTCCACAATGGAGTGCTGGTACCTACCCTGATGTATGGCAGTGAGGCATGGAATTGGCAGAGGAAGGATGAAAATAGTGTGATTGGTGTGTAAATGAGATTCTTGTGACAAAACCACGCACAGCAGTGTTACAAACGTGGAAATCCGGATATAATACAAGCCTGATGTAAACGTAGTGAATCAGATTAAAAAAGAGGATGGTTTGAATGATCAAAGGGTCTTACTCAAACTTGCCACGCGCCTGGTGGGCAGACACATACGCCGACAAGACCTGGAAGAGTTATGGAACTGGCAGAGAAAGGATGAAAGTAAACTGAATGCTGTTGAAATGAGATCCCTGAGTATGAGAAACCATGTACGATCGTGTGAGAAAAGTGGAGGATGATGTAAGTGTAATGAGTAAGATTGAAAAAGGGATGCTCAGATGGTTTGGCAATGTAGAGCGAATTAACGAGGAAAGGAGTGTACGAAGAATGTATGTCGCAAATGTGAATTATAGAAGAAGTCAGGGTAATTTTTTGGGATTAGTGTCCATGGCTATTACGAATAATTTTTGGAAAAAAACTTTAGATTTTGATTCGCCTTAATCACTATAAAAGGAAACTTTTTGCATCACGGCCGGCGGAAAATAATGCATTTTAATTTCCAATGTCGTTAAATAAAATTTCACTTCGCGAACCGATACTACGACAGCCCGCCCGCCATTTTGTCACTGTTATGTTGGTATCCCTGACCTGATACAAACAAGAGCTAGATACGATTGTAGCCGACTTCGTGGGATACATAATAAGGCGCGTAATTATGAAAAACAGAATTAATAATATAATGTAAACGAACCTCTAATCAGGCACTGGAATGGAGACAAACCATTCAAATCCTGAGATGTTTTTTTAAATAAAGATAATATACCTACACAAGCCCGCTATACAAACCCTGCTTTGCCAGACAAACCATTTAAAATCGTAGGCTGTTTTTAAAGTAAAGATAACATACACAAGCCCGCTAGACAAATTTCATAATTACGCGCCTTATTATGTATCCCACGAAGTCGGCTACAATCGTATCTAGCTCTTGTCTCTATCAGGTCAGGGATACCAACATAACAGTGACAAAATTGCGGGCGGGCTGTCGTAGTATCGGTTCGCGAAGTGAAATTTTATTTAACAAAATTGAAAATTAAAATGCATTATTTTCCGCCGGCCGTGATGCAAAAAGTTTCCTTTTATAGTGATTAAGGCGAATCTAAAGTTTTTTTCTAAAAATTATTCATAATAGCCATGGACACTAATCCCAAAAATTTACCGAAGTCAGGGACGCCCAAGAAAGACTTTTGCACGACCAAGTGAATCAGATACTTGAGTCGGGCCATGTCAAGAGTCAGAATAATAGAAGAGCATGGATGAGACGATGCAAGGAGTGTGTGCCAAGACCGAGTTGTTTGGCAGACCGTCCTCTCTGCCTACCCCTGCGTGATGGTTGGTTAGTTAGTTAGCTGATGTTGCCAATCCGCACAATAAGATCTTTCGGCTCCTAGGTCTTAGATATGCCAATGAAATTGCTCAAAGAAGAACTTCGACGTTTTAAAATGTATGTACAATCAATTACAAGGGAAGTGAATAAAAATTGAGGATAATTCTGATTTGTCCATAGCACACGTTTATACGTTTACCTTTTCACTGTGATAAAACTGTGTTGTGGATCTGTCACATATTCACTAAATAACTCCACTGTCACCTTTGATTGTCAATTCGAACCGACTTAAAATGGGTAAATTCGACGGTAATGTGTGATAAAACTGTGTTTTTATAATTCGACAATGAATCTATCGTTTGTGAATTGCTGTCGCGGATATTTCGAAGCGCGCGTTATGGTTGGTTTCCGTATTATTGTAAAGACAATGGCTGGACAATGTACCAAGGGCCATCTTGCATTTGAGAGCACAGAAAAAAAGGCAAGTTCTCCATGGATAATTTATTTCCTTAAGTTGGTACTGGCTGTCAGCTGTCAAAATATTGCGCGACGATAATGTTTTTGTTTACTTTGAAATTTTATTCGATTTTTTATTGACGGCTCTCAATACTTGCTACCAAATTCTAATTTGGTGTGTTGAGAATTCTGAGATCCATTTATTGGAGATCTAAACTGATGTTTTCCAGTCCCGGAACAGAACCACGAAAGAAAATTTTCTAATCGTCTAAAATTACCACTATAACCCAGCCTACTAAAAGTCGAGTGCAGTTCACACGCGGTAGAAGTGAAACCTTCGCCCATACAATTTCAACCATTAAGAGCATTGAAAAGTGAGCTCATAATCAAAGCGCCCAATGCAGTAAGGTTTCATTCTATCTTATTCTCTTGCAGACTAAATCCTATAGAGAGTATAGAGTATAGATGTATGTGTCTGTCGCTTTTTAGTGTCGTTTCCGTTTCATCCCAGTTTCAAATCACAACTGTGCTAAAGAAGTTTCACTTCAAAAGTCTGGTTAACATTTTATAAACATTATTCTAACCTTTAGAATTCTTATGTTGTTTTGATGAAATTGTTCCTCACTCACTTTTTTATGTAAAAGCGTCGATGGTGCAGGTACGATAACAAACACTTTTTTTCCCAACCTTAAGTTAAAATGGGAAGCAATTATTTGTAAAATACCTTGAAAATCAAACTACTTGCGTTAATTAATGGCAATTAGGTTTATTACGCCAGCCCCCTGTTTTGCAAAAAAAGCATTGCCCCTTCAAGTAGGCACTGAAAATATTTTTGTCTAGTGATTTTATTAAAAACTAAATTTTATTTCATTATAATAAAATAACCTTTGTACAAAGTGTGATAAAGCTTATTTTTGTATGAAACTATAAAATTGATTCGTAATTTCCATAGAAAAAGCTTGTTGGGAGTTGTTAGAAAAATATGTTTGTGGTTTTTATGTTTCATCTATTTCGCTAAATAAGTTCTTTAGCACATGACACTAAAGCTTATTATTGCATAAAAATATGCATTAATTTTGATCTTGAAAATTTTCCATAGAAAAATCTCGCTGGGAGGTGTCAAAATAAGAATAATATTCTTTATTCGTTTGTTATTGAATATTTCTGAAAAAAGCTCTCCCACATAATTTTATGTATTCGCTTTTGGACTGTTCTCTTCATCGGGGCAAAATAAAGCTTTACCATTTATGCTTTCTTTGAATTTGATGTTCATTTAGTCGTAAACTTACGTTTACAAAGAGAGGTAATTTTTATTCCAATTTATTAAATCTAATGAAAGTAATACCGCCGATAGCTCCGTTTTAACCTCTCCCTCATTCTTATTGATAACACTTGTAGCAGATAGAGAGATTACTACTGATCTCAATGGCAGGTTTAAATACCGGTTAGTAATGGTATGTCGCTAATAGCAATAGCTCCTGTGTGACCTCTCCCTCTTTCTAATGATACATCTAACAGAAAGAGAGGTCACAACTACTAGTTTACCTATTGAAATATAACTAGCTATTGGGGATTGACGGCTAGATACTATCAATGACCAAAATTTGCCTCAGCAATTGGATATTATCAAAAATATATTTAAAACTTTAGAGACGCACCGAAATCTCAAAATGGCAAGCAAAAATTACTTATTATAAGTAATAATATTAATTTTATACAAAACCGGGACTAGCTCATTTTACACTAAAAAAAATAAATTTTTACGCCAGTAGATAGGTAATAATTAGATGTAATTAATTCCGTGAGTGGAAATTGAAAAAAATGTACACTATCGTTAATTTCTTCAATTTAAAAATACGAAAATGTCATTTTTCAAAGTGCAAAAGCGGTAATATGCACTTTTTCACGAAAAAACACTTTGCAGAAGTTGAATAATTGTTAGAATTACGTATTTCGGAAACTTTTTGCATTGGGGGAGGCGGAAAATGATGCATTTTAAATTACAATTGCGTAAAATCAACATTCACTTTGCGTCTTCGAAACTGACATGGCGCGGCCGATCTGTCACACAAGCCCGCTAGACAAACCCTGCGTAGCCAGACAAACTATTTAAAAACGTAGGCTGTTTTTTAAAGTTAAGATAATATTCACAAGCCCGCTATTCAAACCCTGCGTAGCCAGACAAACCATTTAAAAACGTAGGCTGTTTTTTAAAGTAAAGATAACATGGAGGTCATTGAAAAATGACATTTTCGTATTTTTAAATTTAAGAAATTGACGATAATATACATTATTTTCAATTTCCGCTCACGGAATTAATTACATCTAATTATTACCTATCTACTGGGGTATATATTTATTTATTTTTGTCCAAAATGAGCTGGTCCCGGCTTTGTATAAATTTACCAAATTACTTATTATAAGTAATAATTATTGCCATCCTTTCGATTTAGTAAATGTAACGCATTGCGTGGGTTATCATGAATTGTGCTATCTCTGGTAATTATTCCACTAACTACCGCACTTTTAGACACAGTTTATGGAAATTACGGGTGAAATGCAGATCCGGGCACAGTTTGGAAATTTAATAAAAAGGCACTTTCTAGATGAGAAAAGTGTGGAGAAGCTGAAAAAAAAAAATTAAGGCGCGCTCGGCAAAATTGAGGGAGATACAGCCGTTTAAAGTATAAATAAAATTTCACTTCGTGAACTGATACTACGCCATTTTGTCACTGTTATGTTGATTCACCTTAATTACATTAAGGCAACTATTTGCATTGGGGGAAGTGGAAAATATTTCATTCTAAATTTCGATTACGTAAAATTAAAATTAGCTTTCGTCTTGTGAGATTGTATGCCAGAATCACAAACCATGTTACACAAACCTAACGTAGCCGCTGAACTACTTGAAAACTGGGATGTTTTTCTTGCCTTGACGCGAGTAGGCGTTATAAAGGGGCACTTTCTTTTGAATCATAAACCATGTTACACAAACCTAGCGTAGCCGCTAAACCACTTGAAAACTGGGATGTTTTTCTTGCCTTGACGCGAGTTGGCGTTATAAAGGGGCACTTTCTTTTCTTAGGTTAGTGACAAAATCAAAAATGGCGGGAGGACTGACAGTATCGGTTCGCGAAGTGAAATTTTACTTAACGTAATTGAAAATTAATTACTTATTCAAAAAAATTTTTTATTGCTTTCCACACTTTTTTTCACCTTCCAGAACTTAAAACACGGTGAAAACATGGTTGTTTGCCAAAAACAAGCTGTGCCCGGATCTGCATTCCTCCCGAAATTACCCTTCGTTTTAACAATTGAGATGATTTATGAGTGTGATTGGAGCAAGGAGTGTGTGCCTTTGTTGTGTGGCGGTCCATCCTCTCTGCCTGCCCCTGCGGAAATGGCATGATGGTTAGTTGACTGAGTGCAGCGAAGTCCTGTTTTAGCTCAAACCATTTTGTCTGTTAATTTGTTTGTAAGTTCCGTTTCAAGATGATGGCTGTTTTAATGGTTCAGTAAATATTCTCTCTTATTCAGAAAGGTGTACATTTTAACTTGAAACTTTAGTGATTTGTTGTGCACATGCCTAGGAAGATTTCTAGGTAAATATTTCCATATCGAGTCCACGCTCAAAACACACTATAAAAAATTAAAACAAATTGTACTAGGTAGATAATGGTTAGTAATAATTAATTCAGTAACCGGAATTGAAAAATATTGCATTTTAATGTATTTTTTTTAAATATTCAAAATGCGAAATGTCATTTTTCAAGGACCGCCATGTTAATTACGACGATGAAATACTCATTTTTAAAAGAAAAAATCACTTTCTGTCAGTTAGACAATAATAAGTACGAATTGCAATCTTCGGAAATGATAAATAATGCGTATTAATCATTATTTTGTTCGGTTTCATAAACACGAAAAATCACGCGAGACGTTTGCAGTCGTAATTAACAATATGGCGTTCCTTGAGAAATGACATTTTGCGTTTTTAAAGAATACAAAATAACCATTAAAATGCAAAAATTTTCATTTCTGGTTACTGAATTACTTATTACTAACTGTAATCTACCTAGTACAATTTGTTTAATTTTTTAAAGTGTGTTTTGAGCGTGGACTCGATAGGGAAATATTTACCGATTTCTATGTATAACATTGAGCTCTGGTGTTATGAATCTATTTACTATACCATTCATCCGATTGTGATGAAACTTTGGTGATTGGTTGTGTGCATGCCCGTGAAGGTTTCTATGTAATGTAATGGCATCATGAAATTTTTATGAAAATTTTACAATAGGAAGCGCGTGAGTTTGAAAAATGAGTGTATTCCATATAGTTTAGCGGCAGGGAGGGGTTGGGGGCAGGAACGGGACATAAGAGACAGGACACGCAGGGGAGAGGTGGGTAAGAGGGAGGGGTAGAGGTAGGGATTACAAAGGAGACATATTAGCATTAGGGGATAGCAGGGGTAAATTTGAATAATCCACGCTTTTCACACGGACAGCTGTACATGACCTGCTCACACGTCAGAAAAACCTCCTGAATTATTTGTGTGCGCACCGGACGAAAAAACTAAAAACATTGAAGATCCAAAAGCACTTAAAAACCTAAACCCTTTGTTCTTTGAGTGGCATTTGACGGCCGGCGTAGTCCAGCGGTAAGGCTCTTGACTCACACACCAAAGGTCGCGGGATCGAATCCCGGCGTGGCAAATAAATTTTATTTGATTAATTTGTGTTATTTCACAATTTATTCATTTAAAATAATATATATTGTATATTTGCGGCACTTTCCAGAGTGGAAGTATCGCCCTGGTGTAAGACCACCATTCAGAATTGAAACGTTGCTTGAAATGGCATTAGCCGTGTTTGGTGACCAGATCTGAATAGCCAGGTACTTCCCCACCTTCCTCTTCCCTGTCTCCTTCCCCTCCCCACTACCTTCAGCCTCACAACATACCCTGATTGGGGATGCCATAGTCTCACTGGCTTCAGACGGGAGCAGTTGGGACTCTTGTGCGGTATTCATATAAAAAAAAAAAATTGCAACATATGCCTGTTACTCACTAGTTTATTATTAAAAAAACAAACAAAAAAAAAATATGTTAGAAGTAAGGGAATATTGAACTTAATTTGAATTGTCCACATCACACTTCTGTTGGTTAAACTCTTCAGTGTTGTTTGTTTAATAATAATAATAATAATTGGATAATTTGTAGAGCGCAGTTTTTATGAAAAATCACCTCAAGGGCGCTGTATAATTTATTAAGAATTCTTGGGCTCTATCTAATTTTACTATTTACAAATAGTTATAATGAGACGATGTGTGAATGTGAGTGAGGCAAAGAGTGTGTGCCAAGACCGAGTTGTTTGGCGGTCCATCCTCTCTGCCTACCCATGCGGGGAAACGGCGTGATGGTTAGTTAGTTAGTTAGTTACAAATAGTTACAGAAAACATACTTACCTTTTTTTACATTAGCTCCACACAGGAGGCTCTAAGGAAAATAATTCCCATCTTTTGGGGAAGCTGTTTGGAGGGCATTTTTATGGAAAGGAAGGAGAGGAAGTTCTGAGAAGGAAAAAGGTATGAGGGATGGGTAGGAATCTGAGGGTCAGTGTGTCCAGAAGTGACAGATGAATAAATTTATCCCTTCTACTGCGGTCCTAATCTGCTGAAGAGGTCAAAAGATCTCCCTCAACCAGTCTCACGCAGTTAGTGAGCAGACGCATTCGCCGCCAATATCCGTACAAACCTGACTCCCATGAACCCGGGCCCCTCTGCTAAGTCACCAAACGTAGCGAACCACTTGGGATGACCTAAGGCAGAGGTGTTGGCTATCCAATAAGTTTCCCGGGCGGCGGTACCCATACCCGCCTCCCAAATTGAATAATCTGTGCCATAATTAGTTTTGTTTTATTTCAGTAACAAGATGCCGAAAAAAAAGGAATTTCTAAAAATGTACCACGGAAAACCAGCCAAAGAACCCAACTTTGAATACAGCAATCAATTCAGGTCTGATGCAGACCCTTTGGATATACTGCAAGAACAAGCATCTGAAGTTAGTAATTGATTGCCTTTACATCCAAACTTTCCTATGTAAATACATAATGACTAGAAGCCGGATTATATCGTGGGGTAATTATGAATACTACAACTAGGTAACTCCGAAATCAACGTTTTTGAGTTACACATTAAATGCATAATGTCCATGAATGCTAAAAACGGAAAAGTCACAACACATTGGAATCATCAAGTTATTTATTTTTTATTTAACAGATTATTTACATATATTAAGCCGGGTACAGATTGCTGTAATGTAACATGCAATGTAACATGAAAGGAACATTTCATAAGTGTGGACGCAGCGTGCGCACGAACCGAGCATGTACCTACTCGCATCTGTTTCCGGCTTGCGTGCGGTGAACATAGCTCAGTCTGCCGAGAACAAGTCCTCCATTGTTCGCGCGCGTTCTGCAGTATAGATACAAACAGCCCGTCTACACTGATGTTCCGTGCACACTGCGCGCCCCTTTGTATTCGACGAAAAAACCGACGCTTTGTGGATTGCGGCGCGCACCAGTTGAAATGCTTGTTCGTGCGCATAGTGTGCACGGTTCGTCCACAAGGCGTCCACACTATGGGAATTCTGTTACATTGCATGATACATTGCGACAATGTGGACGGCAAATCTGTACCCGGCTTTAGAACTCCTATTTTGGGAAGAGGGTACCGCCACCCCAGAAATCATTTATCGGATAACCGACACCTCTGCCATAGATCACTCCAAGTAGTTTGCTGCGTTTGGTGTCGTAGCAGGGGTGCCCGGGTTCATGGTATGAGGTTTGTCAAGGTCTTGGCAGCTAATGTGTCTGCCATCCTGCTGCATGCCAGATGGGCCAGATCGGAAGAGACTGGTTGAGGAAGACTTTTTGACCTCTCCAACAGGACTCTCAGAAAATCGCCTTGCACCGCTGTTAGAGAGATTGGTTCATATATCTGTCACTTCTGGACTCACTGACCCCCAAATTCCTGGTACCGGTCAGTGGCTGAGTGAGCATCGCATTTGGGTTCCACCCAGGCGTCGCGTGTTCGATTCCTCGGTTGGCTAAGTCCTCCACCATGACTCAAGCAACATTTTCCACGTAGTGTGGTGATAGTAGGAGATTTTCAAACATTGTTGGGTTATTCGTGACCTGGGGATGTTTATCTTTCTTTTAAAAAAATAGATATAATAAAATAGCACTAAAATTTTAAGAATTGCATTTTCGTATGTATCAACTAGGTAAGTTGTTCAATTTTTGTAAATGAATACATAAATATATGATTAGCCATTTTCTTATTTCTCAAATATGCGTATTACAGTTTCCAACACATCAATCTATGATTTAACAATACTTATCAGTATAAATATAGGTATAACAGTTGATTTATTAGATTGATTACCATCTTAGTCCAAGCTGCCGAAATGAGGTACTTGAGAGGAGTGGCGGGGGTTACGAAATGGGATCATATAAGAAACTCCACGATCCGAGATGATCTAAACATTGAACCACTGCTACTCTTCATAGAAAAATCGCAACTGAGGTGGCTTGGGCATGTACTAAGAATGTCTGATGACCGAATTTCAAGGAAGATACTGAGTGCGATTTCAGAGGGTAGACGTCCAGTGGGCCGCCCAGACACAGTTGGGCGAGGCAACTCCAGAAACTGTGTGAGGAGAGGATGGGTCTACCATGGACAGAGGCCGAACAATCAGTACAAGACAGGGACGTATGGAGGAGCCTTGTCGATGCAATGGGTCCCCGACCCGAATAGGATAAGGGGAAGAAGATGATGATGATGATGATGATGATGATGATGATGATGATTATTACCATCTTATTCTTTTATTTCCCAACAAAGCTGTTTTCAGAGTTATCTAGTTGTGTTACCCCACAATATGCAAATACACATATTGGCTGTTTTTCATAGTTTTAGCATATTTGACCGAAAACCTGATGATGATGCAATATTTGTGCAATTTTTACAGATTCAAAAGTTGTAGCCGAACCAAACAATGAATCCCACACATGAGCCCTCTTTACATTACCTGCACACAGGAGGCCTAGAGGAAAATAATTTCCCTCAGGGCCTATGTCCTCTTGAATATGTTGTGTGGAAGGTCTTTTTGGGGAGAGGAAGGAGTGAACATGGGTCTTAAAGAGACCCACGTTGTAGGAAAGGAGAATCATTCCACAGCAGAGCTGTTGAACTAACAAAGGAGTCCTAGAAGTGTCCCGTTCTCGTGTGACAAATGTCAACCGTGTACATATGTTGGGGGCGCGTTTGGCGTGTTTCCCAACTATGCTAGCTCCTCGGAACAACTTCTATTACCGCCGCCCCGGGAACCATTTATTGAATAACCAACACTTTTGCCGTAGGTCACCCCAAAGGGTGCCCGGGTTCGTGGGGTGAGATTTGTCCGGGTCTTGGCGGTGGATGCGTCTGACACCAGCTGCACGGCAGGCCGGATCGGGAGAGAATGGTTAAGTGAGTCCCTCTAACTTCTCCAGCCGTACTCTCTCGGAACATCGCCTTGCACCGCAGTAGGAGGAATGGATTCATACGTCCGTCACTTTTGAACACACTGAACCCCAGATTCCTACCTATCCCTAATACCCTTTTCTTTCCCAGAACTTCCTTTCCTTTCTTTCCTAAAAAGACCCTCCACACAGCATCCCTAAAGACACAGGCCCAGAGGGGAATTATTTTCATCGAGGCCTCCCGTGTGGAACTAACGTAAAAAAAAATACAATTGAACAAGGACAGCACACCTATCTGACAATTGCAATCCGACTTTAATCAGTTTAATAATCTGCTTTTGTTCTTTTAATCACCAGGAAACATCAGAGCACATCACACCGATAGAAACCATTTACATAGAAGACGACGAACCCGAACCGTCGCAAACAAACACACGCAAGACGAACAAAGCCCCGCGACAATCAATGCCGAAACTAAACATAACGCCGCCACTAAACGAAACGGAAGAAGAGAGAATCCGGCGCACAAAGATCGAGGCTAGCTACTATCGGAAGCTGCGACTTCTACGACAGACTCCCGAACAGAGACAGAGAAGACTGAAGCAGTTAAGCGACAATCAGAAACGGAGACTTCAAAATGAGACGCCGGAGCAACGAGAAAAGCGATTGATGAAGGGGAGGTTATACAGCAAACTGAAGCAGAGAAGAAAGGAAATGAGTTATACAGAAGGATTTGAAGATTGATTAAAAATTATTCAAAAACGTCATTCGTTACTTTTAAGTTGTTTGAAAGCTTTGTCATAATGTTGTGGTTTTTTTTGTTTTTATCGAAGCTGGGCATATTTTACACGGCCCACAAATATTTTTTTTTTTTTTTTACCTTAACTCCACACAGAAGGCCCTGAGATGCTGTGTGGAGGATCTGTTTGAGGAGATGAAGGAATGAACATTTTTTTTTTTATATTTTCTTTATTTATTGCTTTGAATGGTTACGTCTTTTGTGAATTTTTCGACCACCATGCTCCGCTCATGTCTGTGTAATGGTGTTCTTGAAAGACCCGGGTTGTAAGAAGGAGGAAACACAGAGACCGGCAAGCGGAGATGTTGCTCTCAAGAACGAGTTGAAAAAGCGACCCGTTCTCATCAACCGTGTATGTTGGGCGCGTGTTTGGCATGTTTCCTGTTCCCACCTGACGCCTGTGCTCTAAAGATAGCAATCCATTTGTTACGATAGGAGATAACAGTCCGCCCATTTTTTCACACGAGAACGGTTCATTTCTATGAATCGTTAGTTCAACAGCTCGGCTGTGGGCTTTGGGCCTCAGAGCCTATGTCTTTCAGTAGATGTGGAAGGTACTTTTAAGGAAAGGAAGTTCTGAGAAGGTAAAAGGTGTGGAATCTGATGGGTCGTACGTATGAATCCATCCCTCCCGCTGCATTGCAAGTCGTTGGATTGAGAGAATCCAACTGGAGAGGTCAAATGAGCTGACCTCTCCCCATCCAGCCCTTTGTGGGTGGGCAGGCCCATCCGCCGCCAAGACCTGGACAAACCATGAAACTGGATAACCCTGCTAAATCACCGACCACAGCCTGCTACTTGGTGTGACTAATGACAGAGATGTTCGTTACCCTATGAATATGGTTGTTAGTAATTGAATCTATATATTACGGCAATCTTGAAAGGACATGACAATATTGTCGGCAAGACTAATGCAATTGCTCGGCAATATGCAATATGAGACTCATTTACCAGCAACTTTGGTTTTCTTTTTTTTAATAATCTAATATGTAGAAGTTTAAGATTGAATAACCTGTCTTTACAGTGAGATAACGATCGTCCAGTTGATTAGTCAGACATCTCTGAAACATCTAAATAGAGTAGAGTATTTGGTTATATGTGTTAGTGTTCCCTCTATCTGGTACAATACTCAGATTACTCATAAACACCAACAACATCTATTAGACATGCACTCAAACTTGTTATAGTCTATTAAACTACATGTTGATATTTTCTGGGTCATTAGTAGGATATTTCAAAATGTTGTACTTTTGTACCAGACCGTTATTTTTTTTATTTTTTTTTTTTTATTATTCATCTTTATTAGTTTTGAGTTACAATTTGTTTTATTCTATGCCTGTCTCACTAGGAGAACCTGTGTTGAGAGCAGGCGCTTAGCATGAGCAGTTTATAATAATAACACATACAAAGTACAAATAATAACACAATATTACAAGTAACAGTTAATCATCAACGTAAAATTGAAAAAATAAATACTTCTAAGTTAGTTTTGATATAATCTTTGATATTGGATCTATTTTGGCTATGCTTCCCGGTGTTACTTTATAGTATACTAGCTGGTACCCGGCATGCATTGCAATGTCATTCAAAGAAATAATTTGATTCCCCTTCCCCTCCCGCTTTCTCCTTCCCCGCCTTCCCCCTCCCTCGTCACCCCTCCCGCGTATCCTCACCTCTCCCGTTCCTCTCCTCCTCCTGTCTTTCCTCTCTGCCGCCGCTAAAATATATGAAATACACACATATTCATTTATACAAATTTCACAAAGCCAGAGCTTGCCATTATGTATAGCCTATAACCTTCGCGGGTTTGCGTACAACAAATCAGCAAAATTTCATCACAATAGGATGAACGGTATAGCAGCGCATAAAATACGAACAAACAAACAAATATTGCTTTTTGTGTAGCCACTGGAGCGATTTCGGTCGATAAATGGACCACTTTTATTTTTCTGCGATTGATTTCGGTCCAAAAATGGACCACATTTTCCTACCATTCGTAAAACATTTTTTGTAATTATTTAAAAAAATTTCCTTGGCCAGCCGTTTATTTTAACACGAAGCTATTGAAATGCTTTATCTATTATGACCATAGATGTGGCAAATCTGAACTTCGTAGACTATTTTAGAACAATGTTAAAAATAAATTTTTAAAATATTTTTTTCCCGCCGAATTTTTGAACAGCTGTTTACAGATAAAATTAAGTCTTTTTTCCATAGATATGCACCTTTAATTATCAAGTATACCACAGACAACCTACAGAAACTGAAAATATTCTATGTTGATCCGAATAAGTATCCCTCACGGCAGTTTCAAGTAAAAAAACACCCAGGATTCGTGCGATTATAAACTTAACGATTTTTTAATATTTTTTTCATAAATCCTACAAATATGAGATAAACGGTAAAATACAAGCTATTTCATTGGCTATATAGCACTATAATAAGTTTTTATGTCTCCTTTAAAAATTCGAAGGTATGATTTTTTTAAATGATAACGAAAAATTATAAAAATGACCATCTGGGAAATCTCAAGCAATCGAAGCAAATTTATTTATTTTGCGTGATCGCTCCAGTGGAATATACAATAATTTAATATGTAGAGCACAGACACGTGTAAATAATATTTTATTTATTAGAATACTGCTTTTCTCACTATCTGAAGACTTAGTATTTGGAGATGTCTGACAAATCAACTGGACGATTGATATTTTGAGTTGAAATTTATATTATTTAAGTTGAAATTATTTATAAAATACTGTTTTAGGTTAGGTTATTTCAAACTTTTATCACATTTGATGACTGTTGTATTGACAATAGGGCCATTTTGAATTTTTAAATTTCCCAGTTAATTGACATTTCTCGGCCCTTTTCAGCTTTTGATAAAACCTGACAAGCACAATAGTCGTGTGTTTGTGCTTGTCAGTTGACTGCAATTTTATCGAAAGCTTAAACAGGCCGATTATCACTGTTTAACGTGGACCGTTCGAATATCGTTAATTCTAAATAGCATAGAAACATAATGTCAGCTGTTCACAATTTAATCAAACGCTTAAACGGGCCGAGAATATCTGTTAGCGGAGACCGTTCAAATGTTAAAATTTCAAAATGTTTTTGATTTGAAATTCCCCAACTTAAACTTACTAATGAAAATGATTTTTCAAAATAAACAGTAAATAATAAATGTTTATGGAAAATATGTGTGTTTTTTATCCATATCGCACAAGCGGTCCCGAAGCTTGTGGGGCTAACCATTTCTTACCTAAATTAGAACTGGTAGTTGTAGAACTTACAGTTTGTTAAATAAGAGTAGAAAACATAGGAGGGCGCCACTATTGTTCAAATGGAAATACTAAAAATATAACTCATGGTGGAAATGTAAAGCTGTGTTACCTACATTTTTGTAAAAAATTAAAAAGGTATAAAATTGAAAAAAATATAATCAAATTTATGTCATTAAGTAGGTACCTTAACAGTAGTGCTTCTTCGACTTTAATTTTTTTTATTTAAGAACAAAAAAAATTATATATTCAGTGTCATTGCGCTTTAAAATAATATTTGACAGTTAAGTTTGTGTTGCCAGCCTACAAATTTAGTAGTTCCATTTTTAATATTTACTACTCTTAATTGACAGACTATATTTTTGATGCTTGATAATGATCAGTAGAGTTATTTGAAAATTTTTATGTGTTCTTTTTTTTAACTTGTTTACTACAAGTTATTTCTAATTTTATTTTAAAGAGCATTAGGTCTCAGAGGGCTTGTTTTCCATAAAAAGACAAATCGTACACTGTGTACAAAAAAGTATAAAAAGGGGAGAGTACAAAAACAGTGTGCATTATAGTTGTGAATGATGAATACTTGGAGCAGGCGGATGAGTTTGTGTATTTGGTAAGTTTGTTTACGAGAGATGGGAAGGCTGATAGTGATATTGAAAGAAGGGTAAATGCAGGTAACTCCGTTAATGGAAGACTGAATGCTGTTGGCGCTAACAAAAACTGTCCAAAGAAGCGAAGCTAGTAGTCCACAATGGAATCCTGGTACCTACCCTGATGTATGGCAGTGAGGCATGGAACTGGCAGAATAAGTATGAAAGTCGACTGAATGCTGTAGAAATGAGAACCCTGAGGCGTATGTGGTAAAACCATGTACGAGATCCGCAAAGAATGCAAGACTGATGAGTAAGATTAAGAAAGGGAAGCTCAGTTGGTTTGGGCATGTAGAGCGAATGAACGAAGAAAAGAAATCATATGACGCCTGAGGAAGACATAACACGATCAAATGAATCAGATATCACTTTTATTTATGTCAAGTCAGAATAACAGAAGAGTATATATGAGACGATTGATTGGCAGTCTGTTCTCTCTGCGTATCCATGAGGAAACAGCGTGATGGTTAGTTAGTACACAAAAATAAACTTTTCAATTTTTATTGGAATAACTTTTTGGGGGTTATACCCATCAATGAAATATATGAAACAGAACAAGACATAGAAAATAAAAAGGTAACTATTTGTCCCAGTTGCGACCGTTACTTTTTTTATTTTTCTGTGTCTTATTCTATTTCATGTTTCCTTAAGATTTATTAGTATTATCTTCTTCTTCAATGATATATTACATTGATAGGCATACCTTCAAAAAGTTTATATAACTCCATACATTTAAAAAAAAATCAAGAAAAAATTTGGTTAAGATTGGAAGAAATAATCACATTTCAAAATGTAAAACGGTTTGCCTAAACTAAAAAAAAACCAATTTATAAAATTGTGTGGAAATCCAGTTAGACCAGCAATAGAGAACTCCAGTCCAATTTTTTTTATGAACCTTCTAACTTAAATAACTGCATTTTTATTTTTATATATTCAGAATCAGCCATGGACATATGAATATATCTGGACCTGCCCTAAGTTATAAAAGCGTATTATTTCCCCCTCCCCATACCGGTTCCATGGAGCTGGCTGGGCTTACGAGAGCCTCGCTCGAATCTAAAAAATGTGACATCATTCTTGTCCTGACCAGCGCCGAGCTCACATCATACATTTTACGAAATAACACGGCAAAACGATAGCTTGTGCTATACATTATACCTACCCTAAAACATGTGGACATAATGAATGTGGGCGGTTCTCCGTGAGCTCGTCGCTGGTTATAGGGGTAAGTAAATTATGACACATTTGTAAAAGTGTCTTAACTAAATACCGCAACAAAATATTCCTCTGAAAATCAGCGAACTTTACTTTGCCGCATTTGGACTACGCAAATATGTTAATAACGTGGCGAGCAATTCGCGCTCCCATGTAAAAAGGTCTATTCATTCAAAAGCAGATTTTGCTTTTAAGAACTAAATGGTGATATTATAATGCGATGCCTATATACTGTCAGATTGATTTTTAACGAATTTTAGTCATCTTTCCCCTCTTCGCCCTCCATAGTTTGGTTTTACCCCTCATCTGTATCTTCTGGTCTATTAAATCTGGATGTCTATGGAATCAGCGTTTATTGATCTATAGTCTATATGAACATATTTTTTTAAGCCATAATATTTTTCACTGGAGTTCCTTATTGTAAACGAAAACTTCCAATTTTTATTCACTCTAGACAGGGAGGAAAAATTTCTTTAAAATATCTAATATCTACTTGCCTGGTCTTATTTTTTTTTGCATTAACTCCACACAGGAGGCCTCGAGGAAAGTAATTTCCCTCAGGGCCTATGTCATCTGAGATGCTGTTTGGAGGGTCTTTTTAAGTAGAGGAAGGAAAGAACATTGGTCTTGAAGGAAGGAATCCGAACCTCATTCCCGACCTGCCAGATCACAGACACACTCTCAACAAGACTGTCAGGTGTTTTGTGTCGCACCGCCCCAACCCAGGACTTGCTCACTACTAATCTGCAGATATATTTGTATTTTTTTTTGATTTTATGTTTTTGCTTTCTATGTACAAAAACGACTGGGTGGGAGGTAAAAGAGGTAGGATAGGCAAACCGCCTACTTTTCGATTTTTTTTTATTTTTCACCCTATACCTTTTGAAAAAAGAGGTAAGATTTTTTTCCCATAAGTATTACTAACACCTGTACAAAGTAAGCACTTGCATACTGCTCGCTAACAACGTATGGTGGGACAATGGAGGTCTAGTTTTGATAAATTTTAAATGTATAGCCGTTCTATAAAAAAATTTAGAGTCCTTGAGAGAGCCCTGAAGGAGTACCCATATGTTACTTGTACCGGGGCGGGTATGTGGTGGATAACCTCCAATGGTCTTGAAGGAAAGAGAAAACCCAGATGCCGGCAAATCGTTCCACAGCCGAGCTGTTGAACTCAAGAACGAGGCGAAGAAGCGACTCATTCTCATGTGATAATTGTCAACCATATACATATGTTGGGCATGCGTTTGGGGTGTTTCCAGACTCACCGGTGCCGAAGGGATCAATGATGCTAGTTCCTCAGAGCATCTTCCATTAAAATACTGGTAGAGCAAGGATAGCATTCTCACCCGATGCCTGTACTCTAAAGATTGCAATCCATTTATCAAGTTAGGAGAATCTTTCAAACGGACCGCCCGTTTCTGCACAGAGTCGAGGGTTTTTTCAGGTATTTTGGTGCTCCAGAACAGAGGTGGCTGCCAAATTCAAATATCTGTCCTGATGATGGACACCAGTTGGCAAAAGAGAATGTCGTACATATATAATCCAAAACATACTATATTCATACTAATCTAACGAAAACTATAAAAATGCTTTATTATGATAGTAATAACGATAGCCATTCCAATAATATATACATGAATGGTACCGTATGTTCACTTGAATTATCTCAGTAAAATTAAGTTAGAAATAGAAAGCGCAACTTGGCATAATGGCCCAAAAATTAATCACAGCAATACTTCTGGTCAAAATCTTTAATACTAACATATCCAAGGCTAAGGTGGTTGACATCATCAAAATAATAATCTCTAATGGAATCACATTTTTTTAAGAATTCATTAATTACTGTGGAAAGTATTTTTATTTTAAAACTTGCTGTCCTATCATAGGAAGGTCGAAATTAGAAATATTTGTAAAGAAAATAATTTTAATCTGTGAATTTTTATTTAGAACGTTTTTAAATATACCGCTCTACGGTAGTACCAATATAAAAGATAATTTTTTTCATTGTCTGATTGTCTCTTGACAATGAATAGTGTTGGCATAATCGATATATAATTTATTTAAGTAACTTTTTATTTACTATTTCAAATTATTTTACAACTAATAAGAATTTCGAGAGGAACTGAGTTGTAAATTTTTTTTTATTAAAAATCATAACATAATATTAAATTTTTTAACTCTTTATTTATTTTATTTATTTATTTATAAACACATGATACATAGTTAACACATATTTTTACATAAAGAAGATATATTAGATCACCATACTAGGCGGCTGCCTGTTTCATGGTGACCAATGCAGTATTGTTACTTTGTATGAAATATGAAGTCTAGTGTGAACATAATAAATCGATCTAGATAAATGATGCTAAAAATTGAAAACATTATAATAAAATAAAAATAAAAATAAAATAAAAATAAAAAGTAGAAAATAGAAAGGGGTAAAAGAAGTAAATTAGCATTATGTTAAAAAAATGAACATAGCTTTTTTCAACATGGGTGCATGCAAGCACACAATATATACGTAGGTGCATACATCTATACAGAGATAAGCATTCGTATATAGCTTTTTTTTTTCAATATGTGTGCATGCAAGCACAGCGCATACGGTGCACACATACATATTATACACACGTGCACATATCTATACTCGTACAGGTATAAACATAAACATACATATACATACCCATGTGCGCACCCACTTACATGAATACACACACACACATATATATATATATATATATATATATATATATATATATATATGTGTGTGTGTATATATATATATATATGTATATATACATATACGCACATATATATACACATACATACACACATACATACATAACATATAGAAATATATAGACAGTAAAATCAAGTAAGACAGAAAATCTAAAATCGTATCATATAGACAGTTGTTCTATCTGAGAACGAGAAGCAGGCCACTGGCACTGTCACTTTCACTCATCAAAAAATTCCTAATCGCTTTCCTGAAAGTATGATATTGGTCTACCGTCTTTATTTCAGTTGGTAAGTTATTAAAGATTTTCGGGGCAAGGAAGTTAAACTGTGACTGGGCCATTGAGGTTTTTGTTATTGGAATAATGAAGTTGGATTGTTTGGAATATCTTGTACTGTACTTTGATTCACAAATATTTTTTTTTATAAATTTAAATTTAAAATAGGAAGATATGTAATTGACATACAAGGATTTTATATTAAGTACTTGGAGGTCGCTAAATAATTCCTTCGTGGGGTGTATGTAATGAACTTTGTAAATAGTCCGTATTATAAGTTTTTGAGCTTTTATTAACGGATCTAATATTGTTTTAGAGCATCCTCCCCAGACAATTATACCGTAAGATATAACTGATTGACATAGAGAAAAGTAAACTGTTTTTAGTGTATTTTTGTTTAATATGTTTCGTAATGCTCTGAAGATGTATGCCAGTTTCCGTATACGGTTTGTGACATTAATTACATGGTTTTCCCACCGAAGCTTGTTATCAATTATTACCCCCAAGTATTTAATGGAGTCTACTCGTTCCAGTGGAATGCACATACATCTAACGAGATTTTTACAGGAATGTATTTTTAGTACATGATTCATTGAGGGTTGACTTGGGTTATTGAGGCTAAATGTCAGATATTTCGTTTTAGATATATTTAACGTAAGTAGATTATCATCCAGCCATTGTTTGATATTTTGCAGTATTAGTTCCGCTCTACGAAATGTCTCTTCCCATGTTTTACTTTTTAGTACTAGGGCAGTATCATCGGCAAAAGTGATTATATTGCCATCAATTTGTAATCTACATAAGTCATTAATGTATATGAGAAAAAGTATGGGACCGAGTACACTTCCCTGTGGTTTAGTTTACAATTTTTTTTTAAATAAAATTTCCTTCGACTGGTTATTACTTGTGACCTGTGACGGCTTTGTTTGTTTTTATCATGAAAATTCTTTCTAAAATAGTAGGAATCCTATTAAATTTAATATTACAAACGCGAAAGTTTGTACGGATGTGTGTTTGTTACTCTTTCACGCAAAAACTACTGAAGAATTTTAATAAAACTTTACAGTAATATAGCCCTTATATCAGAATAACATATTAGCTATAATTTATAAAGCTAGCTAGAGAGGGGAACGGGGACACACGGGAAAGATGATTCAGGGAGAAACAATGTATTTCTTTGAATATGGCATTTCAACGTATGCCATGAACCAGCTAGTTCCAAATAAAATGCTTTGACAACGTCACAACTGCCTCGGATATTGGTTTATGTTTCGACCGTTTAATTTATTTATTCAATTATTCAATATCAACGCCCTGTTATTTTTTTTAAAGTTCAATGCATGATACAGAGAAAAGGTTACTTAAATCGATTGACTACCGGAAGCTGACTACAGGCTTTGGATGGATTAGAAGGATTGGCAAATCTGAAAAAAATTAGGGAGACCTATGTTCATAGCCATAGGCTCTGCAGGAAGAAAAAGATTCTGATCCAATACCCTTTTTAGAAGATAGAAAGTGTCGATTATTTTGTAGCGATTACTATTTTCACAGCTCTATCATATCAAATTTATTTTGTTGTCTATGGAAGAAAATGCCGCTTGTTTGTGCTCCTCTATTGGTTCGTAAATTTCCGGGATTCTACTTCTGAAAGCAAAATACGGTCAATTACAAGTGCAATAACAACCAAATAGGGATATTATATACACGGCTAGCCGCAGTGCCTAATAAACTCGACTTCGAACCCGAAACCGCTGTTCAAAACGACAGAGTTGCAATAAAACAATACTAACCTACAAATCACAGCATCAAAATTGGCGTCTGTCAAAATACGATGTCAAAAAACTGACTTAAACGACGTTAAAGGGTATTTAGACATAATATTTATCGTTTTGAGACAGTTTTTATAATATTCGCTTGTATTTATAACAGTTTGAGCGCTATTCATCCAAAAATGGCTACACCATCACCCGGAGTAAATAAGACCGGCAGCGGCTGGCCGCGAAAGCTGTCCACCGGCACCGTGCAGACAGGAACACCCACCCAGCAGAGTCAGACGCTGAGCAGATCAATACATCTGTATCCTTTGACGAACTACACGTTTGGGACCAAAGAGCCACTATTCGAAAAAGATCCCTCAGTCCCAGCGAGATTCCAACGGATGCGTGATGAGTTTGAACGCATCGGGATGCGGCGCTCTGTAGAAGGAGTCCTTTTAGTACACGAGCACGGTCTTCCCCATGTTTTGCTGCTGCAGCTCGGTACAACGTTCTTTAAACTGCCGGGCGGGGAGTTGAACACCGGGGAAGACGAGATCGAAGGCCTTAAACGTTTGCTAAGCGAGACTCTTGGACGCCAGGACGGCGTGCGACAGGAATGGGTGATAGAAGACACCATCGGCAATTGGTGGAGACCGAACTTTGAGCCTCCGCAATATCCATATGTCCCCCCGCACATCACCAATCCTAAGGAACACAAGCGCCTGTTTCTGGTGCAGCTGCAAGACAAGGCGCTGTTCGCCGTGCCCAAGAACTATAAGCTGGTTGCCGCGCCGTTGTTTGAGCTGTATGACAATTCTCAGGGCTATGGGCCGATCATTTCATCGCTGTCGCAGAGCTTGTGTCGCTTCAATTTCATTTATATGTAAGATCTCTTGAAATCAACATTATTATTAACAAATACAGAATAAAGTACGTTTAAGGCATTTCTTGTTTTTTATTTATTTATTTATATAGGAACAAACAGTGCATTAGTTACGGTGATGAGACAATTTATAAATATTAAGTAATATTTCTTGTTAGGTACCTATGATATGTTTCTTTGTGGTGTCTTATTTATGGTATGTATATTTAGTAATTACCGGGTGATGTGCGTAGTGGGTAAGTGTATGTGTGAGTATGTTTGTAGATGTATGCGTATTGAACTGTTTACTTATTGACATGATGCTCTTTTTAAATTGGGTAGTGAATTGAAGAAAATATCTATGTTAGAATTTAGACAAATATTATTGAACGTGTGAATAGCACGGTTAATTGGGCGAATTAGTTGATGCATTTATTTTATAATTAAGCATGTGGAATAGTATGTTAAAATTAATTAGGGAACGAAGTTCGATGTTATTATTTAAAAAATTTTAGATAAATGTTAAATCAGCCTTTGTTGCAAAGTTTGAAATGTGCATTCAAAGTTATTGTTAAATTTGAAGGTAAGATCTATATATATAAAAATTTAAAAGTGTGTTTCTGGGTTTGTACATATATATATGTGAGATGCCTATGAGTTGCTAAACCATTCATCCGATTGCGATGAAACTTCGGGGATTTGATGTGCGCATTTCCGCGGTGGTTTCTATATACAATATTGAGTTCTGGCATCATGAAATTATGCATTGCTATCCAATTGCAATGAAACTTTGAGGATTTGATGTGCGCATGCCCGCAATGGTTTCTATATACAATAGTGAGTGCTGGCATCATGAAATTATGCATTGCTAACCATTACTATCCAATAAACTTTCGGGATTTGAAGTGTGTATGTCCGTGATGGTTTCCATATACAATAGTGAGCTCTGGCATTATGAAATTTGTATAAAAAATTGCAATAGGTGGTGCGCGAGCTGTTTGAAAACTGAATGTATGGGATGGGGGAATGTGGGAGAGGGAGGGCAGAAAGAGAACACGTGAGGGGAAGGGGATGCAGGAGAGGAATGTGAAAGGACACGCAGGGAGATACAATTTCTTTATTAAGAGGCATAACAACGCATGCCGGAAACTCACTAGTATTTTATAAATTTGTTTTGAATATGTTCTATGCTATCTTTGTATATACGCCTAAAAAGACTGTTACATCTCCTAGGTAAGTATGGACCTGTATGTTTACTGTCTGTACAGACTGTAGAGTATAAATAAAACCATATATATGTACATTTTTACGCAGCATCACGTTCATTGGTCAAATTATTGTACATATTGTTTTGTATTAGTGACCGATGTACCGGTGGGTGCAATTCTTAGCCATAAGTTGTTATAATGATTTGTCTGGTTTGTAGTTATAAATAAGATTGTAGAGATATGTTGTAAGTTTGTACAGCGCCCTTGAGATGATTTTTCACAAAAACGGCGCTATACGAATATTATTATTATGTACGTACTTTTTGTTCTTAGACTGAATTTACAATCGTAACATAAAATGGTGCCTGTAAGCGTAAATGCAACGGAAAATAATTTCATTAATTTTAATCTTGTGTTAAACTAAATTTTGTAAAAAATTGCTTAAAATAAATACCCAGTTTAAATATCAACTTCTTATACTTTTTGGTCAAACCCCGTAGACATATGAATATTAGTAGACCTGCCCTAAGTGATAAAAGGTATTATTTCTCCCTCCCCATACCGGTTCCATTGGAACCGGCTAGGATTGAGTATGGCTTCGGGTGAATCTAAAAAATATGACGTCATCATTCTTCTGCGAGCCAGCGTCGAGCGCTCATCGGTAAATAACACCGTAAAAAACATGGTTTGTGTTTAGAAAACGTGAAAATATATACTATCACTCGAGATACATGGCGTGTGCTCGTTGATGTTTATTGGGGTAAGTAAATTATGAAACATTTGTAAAAGTGTCATAACAAAATATTGGAGTCTGAAAATAAGCGAACTTTAATTTGCCGTATTTAGACTTCGCAAATTTGTTCAATACGCGGTGAGCAATTCGCGCTCCCATGTAAAAAGGTCTATTCATTCAAAAGCAGAGTTTACTTTTAAGAACTAAATGGTGATATTATAATGCGAGATGCCTATATACTATCATATTGAGTTACCGACGAATCATATCTCCAAAGTCATCTTCCCGCTCTGCGCCCCGCTGTAGTTGTTGTCTACCCCTCACCTTTATGTTCTGGTCTACTAATATTCATATGTCTATGTCAAACCCCTACATTTTTTCATAGCTGGTAGCTACCCCTAAAACCCCATTAAAAAAACTGTATTTTTTTAGACATCTGGAAACATGAAATGGTGCTCCAAAGAAAATTCGAAAAAAAGTATTTTTCATATGTTTTTGAAGCACTCTAATACAGTGGTAACTCGAGATACGAACCGTCGAGCAAGCCAAGTTTTGCTTTGAAATACGAGCAACATTTGAGATACGAGGAATGGCCGGCTGCACACGACCCGCTAGTCTGGGAAAATACATGGGCCTGGTGGCGGATGAGAGAGACGTGAACAAGCTCCTCGAGGAGCACTCTCAGGAACTGACGTCTGAGGAGTTACAGTTGCATCAGCAGCAGAAAGATATTGGTTTGGAGGAGGATCCAGAGGTGGGGCAGGTTATCTCTACAAGTGAGATGAAGGAGATCTTGGCAATGTGGCAGAGAACAGAACCCGAAAAAGGCGCTGGTTGTGCATCTGAGCTATTTAACCCTAGATCACTAACCTTATTTTTTGACGCTTATCACAAACCTTCGTCGTTTCAACTACGGTACTTAATAAAGGGGGTTTAGCTATGACGTTACATATTATTAGACGAGGGGTAGAAATCTCAAAGTGGGAAGACAAGAACAAGACAATTGCACCGATCTCGATATCTAGTACTTTAGTACTAAACTGCTACGCGTCGAGTAAGGTTGCGTCTTACCAGCACTTACCAGTAAGTAAATTGCATTTTAAAAATTGCCAAAATTCCCTCCTGTGTGATGAGAAAATGTTTCAATTACACGACAAATAATAGTAAAGGCACTTTCATTTGTAAGTACACGCAAATTACTTCAATATTATCGATTATTATAAATATTACAATTAATTTTCATGTTTTCCGCTCGCGGTTTTACACGTCATTAGAGAAAATTCAAGTCCTACTAAAGTAAAGGGTCTGGACGCGCAACAGCCAAATTTCTGTTACTAAGTAAACTTCACTGTTTTAAAGTAGCCTAATCAGCCTAAACACTGTTTATTTGTTTGCTTGCGGTAAAACAACACATAAATCAGTAGTTCTAACAAGTTTTGATGACAATCGCCACCATTTGAAAACTGTCATTGCCCTATTGTATAGCTCGACATATCAAACTCCGACAGGCAGCCGGACCTTTTATTCTAGTGGGCCTCAAGAAAAGGAGACAGCGAACGTTCCATCAAAAAGTGACAAGCAATACACCGCCCGCTCATATATCCATGTCATTCATACACACGCATTATTTGATTGTCTATCTTTATCACACAGGAATAAACTTTTGAATTAAGAAATTATACTGAAAATCGCTGAAAACAAAAGAGTGTTCCTTACTTTCCACATTATATTGTGAGTATATGAGACTATGGCGAGTCTATTTATTTATATAACGTCATTGGGTTTAAGGATTTTATTAAAACAAAACATACACATATTTCTTTTTATTGTTAATGGACAGTGTTTATTTATATTATTTTTTATATTTATATAAACAAAAATATCAAATTTATTTATCAACAGCCTTATGAATGAGATCATAGTTTTCATGCAAAATCAACAATTGTTACATTTTTAAAGTTGGTATTTGAATTAGTTATAACTAAATTTTGAAAAAAAAAACTATTTAAATATCAAAAACAAAGACTTGAATTAACTAATAAAATAAAACTAATTTGTTGAAAATCTAGCAAAAGTAAAAAGTCACGTTATCACTAACCTTCGTCGATGTAACGAACCATGGTTGCTGAATTGGCGCTCGTAGACAACCCCCATCGTCCGCACTACCGTCTATCGCAGAAGTAACGGGCCAATTGAGATTAGCCTGAGTATGAAAGAATTACGGTCGCTCGCGCAAAAATTATCGCGGTTTTTTTAATCCTGCTTCGTCGAATCGACAAAGGTTTGTGATCTAGGGTTAATGACACTTGCCTAACTCATTTCCGCAATAATCTGAAAGGGAGGAAGAAACAAACCTCCTTGGACAGGAAAAAGGCAAAGACCGGTGAGAGGATGCGCCAGTGTTCCCCTTCTTTCACTGGTCCACATATTCTTCTCAATACTTTTCTTTCAAAAGTATCCAGCATTTCAGCCATCTTTCCCGTCAGTGTCAGCGCCTCACATCCATATGCCAATGCAGTTCTAACAATGGCCTTATTTGCATTTTTTTTTTTTACGTTAATTCCACACAGGAGGCCCTGAGGAAAATAATTTCCCTCAGGGCCTATGTCATCTGGGATGCTGTGTGGAGGGTCTTTTTGAGGAGAGGAAGGAATGAACATTGGTCTTGAAGAGACCCAGGTTGTAGGAAGGAGGAAACACAGAGGCCGGCAAATCATTCCACAGCCGAGCCGTTGAACACAAGAACGAGTCGAAGAAACGACCCGTTCTCATGTGACAAATGTCAACCGTGTTCAAATGTTGGGCACGCATTTGGGGTGTTTCTATGCACCGGTGCCGAAGGGATTGCAATCTTTGTAATACCGGTAGAACAAGGATAGCATTCCCGCCCGACGCCTGTGTTCTAAAGATTGCAATCCGTTGTTATGATGGGAGAATCTATTAAGCGGACCGCCCGTTTTTGCACAGAGTCGAGGGTATTTTGGAGCTCCAGACCAGAGGTGGCATACGGTTACTTTGGTTTTCCTGTGGACGCTATGAGAATTATGGCGCCGCAACCGGGCTCAAAAAGGCAATGGAGAGATATGAAATTACGAATGTTAGAGGAGCGTGCTAATATTTACACAAAATCGATTGGAAAATTGTGAAAATATTTAATAAAACACGACTCGTTTAAAATAGAGCAAAAATTTCGCACATGTTGTCTTAAACAGCATTTAAAGAAACACTGAATTTTTTCATACAAATAACTTGTAAAATAACTGAAACAAACATGTTTATAATAATTTTTGGAGCAAACTTTGCGATTTTTTTCTATCGAGGAAATTTTATATAATTTGCGTTTCGGTGCAGGCAATGTCCAGATATTATCTTCAAGAATAACATATATTTTTTTAAGAGCTTTAAAACTTAACGTGTTTAAGGGAGATATGTAAGAAATCTGTAGAAATTCGGGTAGCGGCGGCTTAAACACTGGCAGCAAAGAAATTCTCCTTCTGATTTCTGCTGGATCCTCATTGTCCTCCATCAGACTGGATCCCAGGTAGGTGAATTGATCGACCACTTTATGTGAATAGTTGTCTTTAAATTGTGCACTACCTCTTCTATGTGAAGGGTTTCTGCTCTGTATCATCATTTTTGTTTTGTCAACATTAATCCGCAGTCCAAAGACACTCGAAATGCATAGCTTGTAAACCATAGACATCCAAATGGATAGACGAGAAGATACAGATGAGGGGTAAAACCAAACTATGGAGGGCGAAGAGGGGAAAGATGACTGTGATTCGTTAAAAAATCAATCTGACAGTGTATAGGCATCTCGCATTATAATATCACCATTTAGTTCTTGAAAGCAAAATCTGCTTTTGAATGAATAGACCTTTTTACATGGAAGCGCGAATTGCCTGCCACGTTATTAACATATTTGCGTAGTCCAAATGCAGCAAAGTAAAGTTCGCCCTTTTCCATATTCATATTTTGTTGCCGTATTTAGTTAAGACACTTTTACAAATGTTTCATAATTTACTTACTCCTGTAACTAGCGACGAGCTCACTGGAGAAACACCCACATTCGCTATATCCACATTCCACATGTATTAGGGTATAATGTATAGCACAAGCTCTCATTTTTGTTTGTAAAATGTACGATGCGAGCTCGGCGCTGGTCAGGACAAGAATGATGACGTCACATTTTTTTAGATTCAAGCGAGGCTCTCGTAAGCCGAGCCGGCTCCATGGAACCGTTATAATAATACGCTTTTATCACTTAGGGCAGGTCCAGATATATTCATATGTCCATGTTGTAAACTATACAATACACTACCAGCTACGATCAGACAAACTGACTCCTTGACAAAATTTAAACAAGATATAAAAAAATGGATTATACGTACTGGATGCCACATATTACAAACATCTGTAAAATAAGTCGCACATAGACAAAAATAACTATTCATATACGACCTAACCCATATAAAATAAATGAAAATAATAGAATCCTGTCAAATTTAACTCTAGGAATTAGTATAGGATCCCTAGAACAACGACCTTCACCGAGATGTTTATTTGATGAAACGTATTTAATATTTAATTTAATATGTCAATAAATATATTGCATATGGGTTGCCTAACAAATTTTAGTCCAGGGTATGATTAATTAATAATTTAAAATTTTTTTTTTTTTAAACATTGCACCGGTTTGCTTATTAGACAAATTCTATACCAATCGAAAGTATGAAGCCCATAGAATATGCAAACGTTAGGTTGCCTATTATTTTCCGGTCACAACTCTCGGGTAGCCAGGTATAAACAGGTAATCGATATTAGCATTTTGCACCGGTCTGCTTATTTAATTAAAATTAAATTAAATTAAAGGTTATTTCATTATGAACACGGTGGTATAGGGTTGCCTTCGAAAAATCAGTCCCGAATTCCGGTTGTCGAATGTTGAAAAGTAAAATATTGCTGCGAGGGAATGTGTGCGCACGCTATTTGTTCTTGAAAATGAAAAGGATAGCGATAGACTCGTATATGCTGTGCATCATTTTGGAGTAGTTTATTATTAAAATAGAGGAATAGTTATTAATTTTTTTTTTAATCAATTAATTATTTATGTGTGTATATTTTTTAAGTGACACTAAAATATATATACATCTTTAGCAAAATAAAGGTTATAGAAATACATATATAATACTAATTTTGCAAATTTTATCTTTATTATTAGAAGGGAAATAAAAAAACAACAATTAAAAAAATACTTCTGTTTATTGCTAAAAATTATAAATATATATTTTTTTAATTATTCAGATTCCGAGTCATCGGACATATAACTATGATCTCCAACTTCTGAATCTTCTTCGTCATCACTCTCCGTTTCAGTTCTTTCGACAATGTCTTCTATCTTTAAAGGTGTATGATCCCCAATGAATCCTACTGGTTTTAAATATTCATCTAAGAACCAACCGCAGTTCTCAGGCTGAAGTTTCACGCATATTGGATCCGTTGCATTAAGCCACATGGAATTTACGAAAATAGTTCGTAAAATTTTCTGAATTAATGATATCCAACATGGTGGTATGGAGTTGGAGTCGAAGCCTTTTATTTTTTTTTAAAGTGCTCGCTGTCTTCTTTAGCAGAGTAATTTTTCATAAAAATGCGATATCTCGCATCATTCACGTTGGTGCAGTTCTTGATACCAAACATACTAGCCGTAAATTCTTGAACGGTCTTCATTTTTTCATCAATGAAAATATCAGCAGCATCTGTTAATGATGCAAAAACTGTTTGATATTTTTCATTTTTTGAAAATAGCTGAAAAGGTTTTACTTTTCCTTTATTATAAAATGCTGCCGTGTAATCGCAACCTGTAAATGCATGGAAGGCGGGAAGACTTTGGCATAATTTGATTCCTAACTTCAACGCTAAATCGGTGCAATTAATGCAATCAACAGTTTGATTATTAGTCTTTCTAGTTGCTGAACTGGCAAGCCAAAATTCTGATTTGATAAGTTTGTGCATATTTCCTAACAAAATAATCAAAACGTCAGTATCACAGGCTTTAATTAAAATTCTTGAGCCTGGTTCCGCTTTAGAAGCATGAAAAATAATCCTTGTATCTGCCTCTTCATGATGACATTCATAATTAGTTTCTTCAGTTTTTTTTACGGAATTTTCCTGAACTTGATAAGAGTAGTAGTGATGGTCGACGTTTAAAAAGATTTTTTTGTTTGGGATTATTGTTACCAAATTGTCGTTTTCCCAATAATCAGCCAGAAATAGCACCAGAGTCTCTTTAAAACGATAATTTTTAAGGCTTTGCAAAAAATTTTTTGGTCTAGTTTGTTGAGGTCCCGAAATTTTGTACGGAATATCGAATTCTTTTCTGCTTTCACGTTCGGAATCTTTGATTGACGGTGATAAGTAACGATCAAAAATTAAATGTATTTCTGTTGCGTTTGTTGAACATATTTTTATGAGTATTGACTCGGCAATTTTATCAAAAGTTTGAGCTATAGAAGATCCGATTAGGTGCATGAAATAAAAACCATCTATTATTTCAACGTTGATATGTGGTGGCTCAACCATTTCAGTTTTGGATTTCAAAATCTTTGCTAACGTTGATTTTGAAGTTTTTAGCATCTCCCCAGTACATGAAAAAAGAGCAGGAGGCAATGGAGCTAATGGAAAAGTCAAGCAAAATTCGAGATTAATTTTTTTGTTTAGACTAATTGCCAAAAGTCGCCCGAATACGTCTCGTTCCATTTTCAATAATACTTTCTTGTTCTTGTCTTTGGTACTCAAGACTTTAGTCATACATTGAGAAGCAAAATTGCAGATTTTGTTTCGTTTTATTGGTTTATCGAATCTTGCGGGAGTTGAAGAGCATTCCGAGATAAAATTTAATTTTTGTTGATAGCCTGCTGTTTTCACGTTCAGCAGGAAATCAGCAACTTCTTTAGATGCAGCTTTACCCGTTGAAATGTTGAATAATGTATCTTTGTCAATAGTGTCATCAAATGGATTCATCGTACATTTTATTGCTTCAATGATACTGTTAAGATTTTTTTATCTTTCTTAATTTTATTTTGCTGCAATGAGTGCGAAGTATCATCTTTTTTCGTTAATTCGATATTTTGTTTGATAGATGTTAATATCTTCTTCCTCATGCTGTGACTGAGCGCCCATCTTTGACGTGCAGATATTGAGTCTGCAGTAAGATTATCAGCCAATTGATTGCTAGCATCAGCATTGATGGTCTGCTCTAGCGTCAAGTCAACCGGTGATCGAGCAAAATTAGCTGCAGTTCGTCTAATTCCAAAGGAATTATTAGTATACAAATTGATTAAATTGCTCAAATATAACAAGGACCATCTGGCATAATTGGGCTGGTTTAACGCAAAAAATATATCAGACATGTTGAAAATTGAGTCCACGTATAGTTCAAAGTTACTGGTGCGGATACTTCTGGAAAACCGATGGTATAAATTAATTAACTCACAGTACTGGTAATAAAATTGAGCAGTTTTCCCATTTTTTCCGATCAAAGTCTGATTGCAGAATTCTTTATAACCGTTAAAATACGACTCAATAAATCTCTCTCTTGACTCTTTTTTTTAAATTCAGTTAGTGGAATATTCATATTATCTGCTATTCTACTCCAAGCATCATTAACCTGAAATATATATATTTTTTGGTAGGTATACTTACAGACTACTACTACAGAACAGTCCAATAATATTTGAAGAGATTTAAATAACCCATCAATATTGATATGAATTATTTATCATTAAGTGTCCGACCGAAACAGAACTTTCCAACGAAACCGAAACCGCTATTAACAGATGCTGCTGATATTTTCATTGATGAAAAAATGAAGACCGTTCAAGAATTTACGGCTAGTATGTTTGGTATCAAGAACTGCACCAACGTGAATGATGCGAGATATCGCATTTTTATGAAAAATTACTCTGCTAAAGAAGACAGCGAGCACTTTAAAAAAAAATAAAAGGCTTCGACTCCAACTCCATACCACCATGTTGGATATCATTAATTCAGAAAATTTTACGAACTATTTTCGTAAATTCCATGTGGCTTAATGCAACGGATCCAATATGCGTGAAACTTCAGCCTGAGAACTGCGGTTGGTTCTTAGATGAATATTTAAAACCAGTAGGATTCATTGGGGATCATATCACCTTTAAAGATAGAAGACATTGTCGAAAGAACTGAAACGGAGAGTGATGACTTTATTTTTCTTTCTTACATTTATATGTTATATTTTTATTTTATTTTATATTTTACATGTACCTACCTGGATCTTATTGTTTATTACTGCTGTATACCTAGAATAACACAACTTATATCTGATTTTGTACCTAATATCTAAGTAACTCCCCCAATATGTACCATTATTGTTAATTATTATTGAATCCATTAATGTGAAATTATGTACACGCAACCTGCCAATTTGACTGTCCTAAAACGGGAAACCTTCCTATTTGGACAGTCAAAGCTTCCTTTTATATTGTTATATCTTGTATGTAATAAATGTAATAATAATAAATAAATAAAATAAATAAATGACGAAGAAGATTCAGAAGTTGGAGATCATAGTTATATGTCCGATGACTCGGAATCTGAATAATTAAAAAAATATATATATATGTATAATTTTTAGCAATAAACAGAAGTATTTTTTTAATTGTTGTTTTTTTATTTACCTTCTAATAATAAAGATAAAATTTGCAAAATTAGTATTATATATGTATTTCTATAACCTTTATTTTGCTAAAGATGTATATATATTTTAGTGTCACTTAAAAAATATACACACATAAATAATTAATTGATTAAAAAAAAAATTAATAACTATTCCTCTATTTTAATAATAAACTACTCCAAAATGATGCACAGCATATACGAGTCTATCGCTATCCTTTTCATTTTCAAGAACAAATAGCGTGCGCACACATTCCCTCGCAGCAATATTTTACTTTTCAACATTCGACAACCGGAATTCGGGACTGATTTTTCGAAGGCAACCCTATACCACCGTGTTCATAATGAAATAACCTTTAATTTAATTTAATTTTAATTAAATAAGCAGACCGGTGCAAAATGCTAATATCGATTACCTGTTTATACCTGGCTACCCGAGAGTTGTGACCGGAAAATAATAGGCAACCTAACGTTTGCATATTCTATGGGCTTCATACTTTCGATTGGTATAGAATTTGTCTAATAAGCAAACCGGTGCAATGTTTAAAAAAAAAAAAATTTTAAATTATTAATTAATCATACCCTGGACTAAAATTTGTTAGGCAACCCATATGCAATATATTTATTGACATATTAAATTAAATATTAAATACGTTTCATCAAATAAACATCTCGGTGAAGGTCGTTGTTCTAGGGATCTTAGACTAAATAGATTAGACAGAATTTACTTCATCTCCTCCAAAAATAAAGAACTCCAGTTCAATTTTTTTTAATGATTAATGACCTTCTAACTTAAATAACTGCATTTTTAATTTTAAGAGTTAGTTTTAAAAGTTAAAATAATTGTCAAAGTTTTAATTTTTCAAGATCCCCCGAAAACCACCGTATGTATGGTGAATCATGTGACGTCATCACTCCTGAAAAATTACTATAGGATCGGGCAATCAGCTGATCAACTGCCGTCATTTTGAATTCCGTTGTTCGAAGTATTCTCCCTAGAAGTAGTATTACTATTTTTTTTATGCAGTAGTTTTTGAATATTTTCAATAATAGAGATAAACTAATAAGAGATACCTTTATTTAAAAATAAAAATACTATTCTAAGAAGTCGCACCATGCCATGGTACACGTAGAGAGCAATAGGCAAAACACAGTGGGTCGCTTCAGTATGACACTACTACACATTTTGAATTCCGTTGTTCGAAGTATTCTCCCTAGAAGTAGTATTACTATTTTTTTTATGCAGTAGTTTTTGAATATTTTCAATAATAGAGATAAACTAATAAGAGATACCTTTATTTAAAAATAAAAATACTATTCTAAGAAGTCGCACCACGCCATGGTACACGTAGAGAGCAATAGGCAAAACACAGTGGGTCGCTTCAGTATGACACTACTACACATACAATGGAGTGATGTGGTTTAATCAACTGGCAGTGGAACTGAGATTGGAACCTGACTATAATAAATTCAAAAATAGACTAAACTATGATATCTTAAATAGTTTGGCTACCTAGAGTCGCATTGGCAGTTGATTAAAGGTCTTACTTGTACCGCCAACATATTGATTAATTTAGCACTTTAGTTAATATTACCCACGCACAGGCAGTGCCTTGGTGGGTACCCATTATCTACTTTTGTCTTATACAGGGTGTTAAAGGACGTACTTGACTTACTTTAACCAGTGATTCCTGACATTATTTGGAGTAAAAAATGTAAATGAAATTTTGGTCTCCGGTGAAATTTTGATGTTTTTTTTTTTTTTTTTTTTTTTCTACAAAAACATAAAAAAATGGTAGTTGTTGAATAGTTGGAGGCGGGGTAAGGGGTTCGTCGGACACCCGGCTGAGTGACCAGTGACGACATGCGGAAGAAATTTTTTTTTGTTTGATTTTGAAGAAAAAAATTTCAAAAAAAAAAAAAAAAAAAGTTGTCAAAAAAGTCACCGGAAACCAAAATTTCATTTACATTTTTTACTCCAAATATGTTCGGGAATCACTGGTTGAAGTAAGTCAAGTACGTCCCTTAACACCCTGTATACATTTTTTACATTATTTTTATCTTGTGTTGTTATATATATTTAGAAAATGTGTAAAAATTACTTTTGAAATGTATAATGGGAAAAAATAAAGGAAAAAAAATAAATTAACCATACTTTATTGACAGTTTTTATAAATTTATTTTTTATTTTACATATATAAATATTATTATTTTTTTATTTATGCATGTAAATATTTGTGTTATAATTTTTAAAACTTCTTTTTGTTCTTCCCTTTACACACGAGTAATTGCACTCTCGTAAAGGTTAATATTGTATACATATGTATATGTGTTTTTACAGTTTTTAAATCAATGTTGCACGTTAATTACTCATGACTATGTTACATGTGTTTGTATATAAAAACCAATAAAAAAATAATAATAAAAATCAAAAAATAGTGCCACTGGCTTCAAACAAATGGGGCTCTAATGCAGTATTCATAAAAAGAAGATAAAATAAAACACAGCATTGAAAATATAGTATGCAAAGCATTTTATTATGATCAAAGAGAATATACAAAACAATTCTTTAAACAAGAAGATATACTATTATAAAATTATCACAAAATTTATAAACATAAATATAAGTTTTTCATTCCTAGCAAAATAATCAAAATTGTTACTTTTTCATTTTTCACCACAAGCGACCAAATCAATATAAAAATACAGCACTCTCTCAGTAATCCCCCGTATAGTTATACCATATCTTAAATAAAATCCACTTTTTTCTTCCCTTCTTGTTTTGAGGAGTTTTAGTCACAAAGTACATTTGTCACTTAACCCCTCAGGCAAATTTGTTCGCTTTTGGGAAAAATTCATACAGGTCTCATAGAAATCGTTGTGTCTCCCTTACTGCCATGGAGAGAAAAATGATCTAAATGATGAAAAGAGAAGCTTTATATTCAAATTTTAAAGTTAGATAGACTCTCCCACCTTAACAAACGGATTGCAATCTTTAGAGCACAGGCGTCGGGTGGGAATGCTATCCTTGTTCTACCGGTATTTCAAAGGAAAATGTTCTGAGAAACTAGCGTCATTGATCCCTTCGGCACTGGTGCATAGTAGGGAATCACGCATCCAACATATGTACACGGTTGACATTGTCACATGAGGACGGGTCGCTTCTTCGACTCGTTCTTGAGTTCAACAGCTCGGCTGTGGAACGATATGCCGGCCTCTGTGTTTCCTCCTTCCTACAACATGGGTCTCTTCAAGAACAATGTTCATTCCTTCCTCTCCTCAAAAAGACCCTCCACACAGCATCTCAGATGACATATGCCCTGATGAAAGTTATTTTCCTCAGGGCCTCCTGTGTGGAATTAATGTTAAAAAAAATCAATACTTGGAAGAGAGGAAGGTGTGAAGTGACCCATGTTGGAGGAGTGAAGTGCCCATGTTGGAGGATGAAGGAGTGAAGTGCCCATGTTGGAGGGATGAAGGAGTGAAGTGACCCATGTTGGAGGGAGGAAGGAGTGAAGTGACCATGTTAGAGGGATGAAGGAGTGAAGTGACTTATGTTGGAGGGATGAAGGAGTGAAGTGACTTATGTTGGAGGGATGAAGGAGTGAAGTGACCCATGTTGGAGGGAGAAAGGAGTGAAGTGGCCCATGTTGGAGGAAGGAAGGAGTGAAGTGATCCATGTTGGAGGAGTGAAGTGACCATGTTAGAGGGATGAAGGAGTGAAGTGACTTATGTTGGAGGGATGAAGGAGGGAAGTGACCCATGTTGGAGGGAGAAAGGAGTGAAGTGACCCATGTTGGAGGGAGGAAGGAGTGAAGTGACCCATGTTGGAGGGAAGAAGGAGTGAAGTGACCCATGTTGGAGGGAAGAAGGAGTGAAGTGACCCATGTTGGAGGGAAGAAAAACAGATGCCAGCAAATTATTCCAGTCGAGCTGTTGAATTCAAGAACGAGTCATACAAGCGACCCAACCTCAAGTGACAAATGTCAACCGCGTACGTATGTTGGGTGCGCATTCAGAGTGTTTCCCGACTATGCACCAGTTCCAAAGAAATTAATGATACTAGTTCCTCTGAGCATCTTCCATTGTAATACCGGTAGAACAAGGACAGCATACCTACCCGACGCCAGTGCTCGAAAGATTGCAATCTGTTTATTAAGATAGGAGAATCCATCAAACAATAATTTGGATTAAAGAGAGAATACTGAATTACCAATTCTACAATTCAATTGCAATAAATATTAAAATAAAAGGCAATACATATAAGCAAACAATATACGAAAGTCTTATAAATGATTTTTTTTTCTAATTCTCAGTACAGGGCATAACACCTCTGAATAAATGAGTCGATAAAATGTGTCCGTATACAAATTTTTACTTAATTCTGGTGAAAAAATCAAATTAACACACTTTGGGCGGGAAGGGTAGTTCTATCCGTCCTATTGAAATGAGCACTTTTATAATTAACAACAACATAAAAGGCAAAAAAATAAGTTCCTTATTGCTGTAATGCTGCAGCTCTTTCCTACATTTTCATTTACGTTTTTCTTTGCGTTTCATTTTCTTTATTCGTGTGAGCGAGATGTATGATAATGATTGTGTGCTTCCTTTGGAGGATGCAGACATACATTCACAATTTGGGAGGCAGGTATGGGTACCACCGCTCCGGGAACCATTTATTGGATAACCAACACCTCTGCCATAGGTCACCCCAAGTGGTTCGGGTTTATGGGATGCGATTTTTCCGGGTCTTGGCGGCGGATGCGTCTGCCCACCAGGTGCATGGCAGGCCGGATCGGGAGAGAGTAGTTGAGGGAGTCCCTTTGACTTCTCCAGCCGTACTCTCTCAGAACATCGCATTCATACATCCGTCACTCCTGGACACACTGTCCCTCAGATTCCTACCCACCCCTAATTCTTACACCCCTACCCACCCCCTTTCCTTCCTAGAACTTCCCTTCCTTCTTTCCCTAACAAGATCCTCCACACAGCATCTATAAAGATGACATAGGCCCTGAGGGGAATTATTTTCCTACACTGTGTATCTCATCTTTTGAAAGAGCTGCAGAAATGTTGTGATAAGAAACATGTATGTTTATTGCCTTTTTTATGACGTGAATTGTCAAAGGCTTTGCTGTCAAATATTTTAATATGAATATTGTAGAGTAATCTCTTTGTACAGGTCCCAACTGTATATAACCTCCTCGGACCCAGTGTCTCCTGTGGGCGACATAAAAAAAAGTGATGTGATTCCTGGAATACTATTAATTCAAACTAGTTGCTAGAGACCCAGCGTCTCCTACAAGAGACATACAATTCTGAAAACATTGAGAATGAAAAAAAACTTTTTTTAATAAAATTATTTTATGTGGTTTTTTAGATATACAAATTAAAAAATAAAAATTGATATTGAAACACTTTTTTTCCTGTGTCTGAGGAGGGTATATGTGATACAAGTCTTACCCCGACTCTTATCTACAAGTCTTTTCTACACAAGAATATTGATAAGGAAACTTACACTTTTACACTTGAGATGCGCGAATTGTTATTTTTTTGTAATGTAGCAAAGCGAAAACTAATTTTTTTGTAATGTAATAAAATTTAAAGACGGCATAAAAAAGGTAATAAATATGTTCCTTATGAGAAGATATACAATGTAGGTACATGGGTCTGTTTCCTCCAAAGGAAAAAGTCATAATTTTCTTGCATCTCTCTCACACATCGCACCGTGACGTCTCCGTAGACAAGTAAAATACTATTTACTGTGACGATAATTTTGAAAGTATGGAATATAGTTACATGGATAATATTGAAGTGTGAGTGAATTCAAAAATGTTATATGTCGACACGCTGATGGTTTTGATTTTGTTCTTAAACATATCACAAGTGCGCCCCACGGTTGAATTTGGCAGCCACCTCTGGTCTGGAGCTCCAAAATACCTGAAAAATACCCTCAACTCTGTGCAGAAATGGGCGGTCCGTTTGATAGATTCTCCCATCTTAACAGACGGATTGCAATCTTTAGAGCACAGGCGTCGGGTGGGAATGCTATCCTTGTTCTACCGGTATTACAATGGAAGATGCTCCGAGGAACTAGCATCATTGATCCTTTCGTCACCGGTGCATAGTCGGGAAACACGCCAAACGCGTGCCCAACATTTGTACACGGTTGACATTTGCCACATGAGAATGTTTCGTTTCTTCGACTCATTCTTGTGTTCAACAGCTCGGCTGTGGAATGATTTGCCGGCCTCTGTGTTTCCTCCTTCCTACAACATGGGTCTCTTCAAGACCAATGTTCATTCCTTCCTCTCCTCAAAAAGACTCTCCACACAGCATCCCAGATGACATAGGCCCTGAGGGAAATTATTTTCCTCAGGGCCTCCTGTGTGGAGTTAACGTAAAAAAAAAAAATATATATATATATATATAATGCTGCATCTCTCTCTTTAACACTAAATAATAATAGTCGAAAATGAGACAAACGGTGAACGAATGTCTGCACCCCCCCAAAGGAAACATACAATCATTATCATACATCTCCCTCACGTATAAAGAAAATGAAACACAATTCCCGTCGCCGTGACCAAGCTGTAATGAGATATATCTGTTTCCTCCAAAGGAAAAAAGCAATACTATGGAAGAAACAAACACACATATTTTGTGTATCTCATTTTTTGTCCCATCATTATTTAATGTGTAAGAAAGAGCTGCAGCACTACAATGATAAGGAACATATGTTTTTTTCCATCAGAGTATCGTAACCGTGAATCGTCGCGATAATTATAAACATCACTAAATGGCCCAACACTGACTTTAACCCGTGTTTATGAAATCCTATTACAAAGTAGGCTATAATTTTGTACAACACTTGTATAGTTGGAGTGTGGTGAGTACTAGAGATGAAACGGATATCCGGTATCCGGCCTAAATTTACTATCCGGCCGGATACCGGATATTCAAAACCTACGACAATTTCCCGTAATAAAATGCAATATATTAATCTTTGTGAGGTAAATATCAATAAAATCGCTTATAATTATGACGGTTTTTACTTAACCGGTTATTTGCCGGAGACGCGCCGGCGCGCGTGTCATATGCGCAGGCGCAAGAAAATAATTCAAATATTTGAAATGAAAAACTTTTGGTCTGCGATTTTGACCCTTATATGTACGAATTTGTATGAAGAACAGTGTCAAAATCGCTTGCGCCATCATTACTCTAGGTGGTGTTGAAAGTTTCACTCGACTTGGCACACTGGAATATTTTTAAAACGATTTCTTCTACGACAATGCGCTGTCAGATTTGCCGCGAAATTAACGGTCGCAATCACATCGCGATGTATGTGTATCGCGAATAAAACGTCGTAAAACCTATTAATTTACGTAATAAATGCAAGTAATGTGGTTTTAGTAGATAGTTTATTGTGTTGTGAACGTGTTTCAGTCAATAAAATATACAATACATAGTAAAATTTATCAACAAAACATTCAATTCAAAGTGGTGGTTTTTTTGTGCCTTGTATGGCGGCCTTTGACGGTTTAAGTCGAAAAAGTTACAAAAAAGCCATAAGGCCTTCCAAAAAACTAAAATTTTCTTCTGAGATATTCACTCTAATGATAAATTAATAGTAAATATCTAAACAAAAAACTTTTAGTAAAAACTTACAAAAACCTCGCAGAGTAGCGAAAACTTAAATTAACACGATTAACTCATCACAATAGCACCTGTGTGGCGCTAAACTCGTCACGACATACAACGAGACAATGGGCCGGATATCCGGCCATCCGGCTTCGCCGGATATCCGATATCCGGCTAAACAACTATCCGTTTCATCTCTAGTGAGTACTATATAAAAAATTCATTAAAATTTACATATTATTTTCAAAGATATATTGGTTTCAAACAAATATCATTTTCCCAAATGGGTTCTTTGTTTTCGCCCGCCTAAAGTGTGTTAATATTCCATTTTTGGGGTTATTATGCCGTGTTGCACTTTCTACTCCTTTATGGGCACCTGGCAACCTCAGAATATTTTTAAATGATTTTATCTGTGGCATCAAAATGTCAAATTTGTCGCGATTCTTTCTGTCAAAGTCCGATGAGTATTACTTGACGAAAACATCGTAAAATATATCAATTTACGTAATTAACGCAAGTAATGTTGTTTTGGTACACAGTTTATTGTTCTAGGAATGTGTTTCGGTCAATAAAATATACGATAGTTCAAAATTAATCCACAAAACATTCAATTCAAAATTCAAAGTGGTGCTTTGTTAGGAAATTTCCGTGTTTTTTATGGCCTTTGACGGGTTAATGTACGTTTAAAGTTGTATACCATGGATTTGACATTTGCAAAGTTTCGTTACAATCTAAATACGCATGAATTACTTAGTTTACCCAAATTAACCAATCAGGTATTTTGCCATTGTGCAAGTTTTTTGTCTTAAACGAACTGCCAGATTTATAAAAACTTTGTGTTATTTTCACTTCGCAATTAAAGCTCTATAAATCAAACATTTCTGAACGTAGCCGAATACTAAAAACTGTTTTAGAAAGGTTACAAAATAAGCTTTCAAATTGTTATCTATAATATAAAAATTAATCGCTGAATTTGTTGGTAAGCGCAAATCTCGAGAGCGGCTGAACCGATTTCGCTAATTCTTTTTTTAGAATATTCCTTGAAGTACGAGGATGGTTCTTACGGAGAGAAAAATTAAGAAAATTGGATAATTTCAGAAAACATCGCACGTTTGACAGTTCGCGTGGTTGAGAATGACATTTTGCAAAACTGAACAATCATTGTTAAATCAGGATTCTATTTTTGAAAATCTTTTAAGTTGATAAATTTATTTAAAGTAGGTACTCCCTTAAAAGTTTCAATCGAATTAAGAATTTTAGATATTTTAAATGAGTTATGTTATGTACCAAATTTAATATAACATGAAAAATGGAAATTTGAATAAAAATTGTAAAAGGTGGCACGCGGGCTGGTTAAAAACTGAATGTACTGGGATTGAATATATGGAACGTGGGAGGAGGGTTGGCGGGACGAGGGAGCGGGAAAGGGAAGAAGGCGGGGAAGGTGGAAGGGGAAAGCGAAAGGGGGGAGGGGGACTCGGGAGGGGGGTTCACGCGACGGGGGAAGGGGGGGAGTGGAGTGGGGAGAGGGAAGGTGGAGGTGACGGAGTGGGAACGCGAGAGGGGAAGAGGACGCAGGAGAAGAAGGAGAGGCGGAAGGGGAACGGGACGAATGGGAAAGGACACTCAGGGAGAAACAATTTCATTATTAAATGGCATAGCAACGCATGCCGGGACCAGCTAGTATTACAAATAAATATTAAGATTTGTAAATATTAAAATTTAGAATGCAAACATTAAAGGTAAAAATGACTCACGTGATGTTTTTATGTGAAAACAGTACTAAAAATCAGGGATTATGTAAAAAAAAAAAAAAAAAAAAAACACTTATTCTATTGTATAAATGTATAATTAACAATTTCGTCACCTCACATTTTTACCATTTCATACAACAATATTTAATAAAAAATTAACAATGTCTAACGGCACATAGACGATTTGGCGGGTGAAAACTGTTTCTACAAAATAAATCTTTTTTATGTACTTCTATGGACAACTTTGAATAGAGATGTGAAGCTTGATTCAATATGGATCTTCTATTTTTTGTTTTAGGATTGTCACTAGAACAATAACAGAATTATAACGATTACTGTGGGAACGAACACACGCTTATTATTAAAGACCGGATTATATGCAAATGCATATTTGCATATGCATTTGCATATTTAGACCCTTTTCAGCGGTAGTTGCATATTTTAGCAAAAAAATTGAGATCTTGCATATTTACGCTTGATCTCATTCATCGTTCACATAGTGACACTATAAACGTCAGATGCTAAGTGCGCGGCTAGTGAACTGATCGCACCGCGGCTAGTGAAAATGCTTGAAACTCATGGATTGGCGTTGAATGAATCTACTCAGGTTATGAAGAAAATTCGCCTTATGAATTTCTCGTTTCCAAAGCTATTCCCGAGTAAACTAAAAGAAAAGTTTGAAAATTTACTGAACAATAACCCAGGGTTTGAACCCTTGTGCCAAATTGATAGCTTCATCAACGGGGCAGGTGAAATTTTGTCCGGCACAATAAGTAAAAAAATCGCACCCAAATTTAAATTGTGTCCAGTCACATCAGTAGACGTAGAACGCTCTTTTTTCGCTTACAAAAATATATTACGCGATTGTAGACACAATTTGTCTACAGAACATTTAGAACAGTAGGTATTTAGTCATATACGTTTTTAAACGTATATGACTAAATAGAGAAAGCAATTGCAAGCATAGACAATCCCACAAATTTGACAGTCGATTACGTGAAGTATAGGGATAACGCCTGTAAGATTCTTGCTCAAAACAATTATATGCCTAGGGTTTTTTTCACATAGAATTTAAACAAACTTATAATATATTTGCGGCACGTTTCAGAGATGCTGATACTCTCGGTATCGCCCCGGTGACAGACCACCATTCAGAAACGAAACACGTTATTTTTTTGATCACGTTTTTTATAAAATTTTATTCTACAAAAAATTATTAAACTAAATAAATTATACGACAGTGCAGTGTTCATAAAAAGTGACATTGTAAACGTGCTGCAACAAGACAGATACATTGCTAGCGTACAGCACGTTTACAACTTGTTATTAAAAAATTAAATTAATAAAATAACACACTGTAAAACTTTTCAAATTCACAGAACTTGAACAATTCATCAAATTTTGAAGATAATTTTAAAGTTTTGTGAAGCATTGGCCTGTAATAATATAATAACAGAACTTGAATAGAACTTTCACAGAACTTGAAAATTTATGAATTGTTTAAATTCAATCATGTTGGAATTTATTGCTAATAACAATAAGCAAGTACAAGTATGGTAGAAACTCTCAGTATCGCCCTGGTTAAAGACCACCATTCAGAATCGAAATTTGCTTGAAATGGATTTAGCCATGTTTGGTGACCAGATCTGAATAGCCAGGGACTAATTTCCGAACTTTCTTCTCTCCATTGCGGAACATTTGGCAGCAGTTGGGACTCCTCACATAAAAAAGGGCTGTTTCTCAGTGAAGCTTCGCACGGACATCATTGTGGAAGTGTACGCATATCCAATATACAGAATTTCTATCTTTCAGTTGATTAGTCAGACAACTCCAAAAGCTGAGTTTTTTAATAATGAGGAAAGCAATATTCAAATGCTCACCACAAATCAAATATTATTTACACGTTTCTGTGTGTTGCATATAAAATATGCTATAAAATAACACCGGGAGGCACAACAGTCCGGTACACTAGTACGACATTTTGAAATATCCTACTAGTGACTCAGAAAACATCAAAATTTAGTTTAATTGACTATAACAAGTTTGAGTGCATGTCTAATAGATGTTGGTGGTGTTTAACCCATTGGCCACAAACCCCGGCAGCCTGCCGGGTGTGCAACTCAGGTACTTAACCACAAACCCCGGCACGCTGACGGGCTAGACTAGGTCCGCCAAAAAACGGAAAAACGAGCACGACTGTGACATTTTTGAATAAAATTTTAAATGCTGAACGCTCTGTAGGTAATTAATCATTAATTTCATAGAATTGGCAATAATATGTTCCTTATGTTTTTTCCCTGGTATTTGTGTTCCAAATTTTGTATGCTGCCAGCCGCCATTTAATTTCTTCAAAATTGCGAGTGGTTGTAGACTTTTGGTAGTGACCCTGAACGTCCCTGATTGCTTTGAGGACTATCATACCAAATTATTTTATTAGTTATTAGTATACATGTATGTAAAAAGCAAAGATTATTATTGTTTGATTTACGAATATTATGTTTTCTTGTAACTTTTTGAATTAGAATGTGGAAAAAAACGTACGAAAAAAGAGAAGGTTATGTTTCTATCCTTATTTACACATATTTTAATGTTTTTTTTAATTTTATTTTAATGTTTTTCTTTACCTTAATCGAATATGTAAATAAATTTAAAAAAATTAATTCATTTCAATATATGGTTTAAAAGTTACAATGCATTTAGTACACCAATGCGGGTATTCAATTTTTGGTACAAAATTAATTCAGTGGTGAAGGCCAATTTTTTTGTTCATTAATTCTGTGGCCAATGGGTTAAGAGTAATCTGAGTATTGTACCAGAACCAGATAGAGGGGACACTAACACATATAACCAAATACTCAACTATTTAGATTTTCCGGAGATGTCTGACTAATCAACTGGACGATATGTTTATATTTTGACATTTGGAAGTGCAGTCTCGTCAAAAGTTTTAATATGGTGGTCACTTATACAGGGTGTTGTGATGTAAATTTTCAAGTTCTAGATTGATCAAATGATGTTTATACAGCTGCTAAAAGCAATGTTGATTAATAAATATATATATATACACTTTCGATGATGTTTAGTCGCGAGTTCGAAGACCCCAAATAGATGTTCTGCGATTTCCCACTGTTGGTCGAGCGATGGAACTGAAAAAAAAAAACATTATCATATAATAAATACTTCAGACCTCCGTGGTCGAGAGAGCTAAGGCTCTCAACTAGCAATTCGAAGGTTTGCCCCTCATTTATCAGTTCATATTACAGTAGAATCCCGTTAATTCGAAATCCACGGGACATTGAAAATATAATTTAGAATTAACAAATTCCCACGTAATTCGAAATTTTATAAAAAAAAAATTGTAAAAAGTTCAAGTCGGGTATAATAATACGACTCATTACCGTGCAAATCGAATTTTCGTAGCCGTTTACCGCCACGGTCGGCCCTATATTAAGCTCATAAAAATACGACATTTTCTGAGTAAATAAAATTTTCACGACCGAAAACCGTCGCAGCCATCTCTTTAAACTTATAAAAATGTGATATATTGCCGGCCATTTGAATTCAGATACTCAAAGAAAATTCGTAAAAATACGATATATTTTGTGTAAATTGAAATGTCGTGACGGAATCCCATCGAGGCTGGCCCTCTAAATTCAGATACCTATTCGAAATTAATTCGTAAAAAAATGCATAATTTCCCTTTACATCAAATTTTCTCAGTTTATTACCGCCGTGGCCAGCTCTTCAAATTCAGATATTTCTAATAAATTCGTAAAAATACAATATTTCGTGGAAATCGAATTTTCGCTGCCAAATCCCGTCGTGGCCAGCCCTCTAAATTCAGAAACCTATTTGTAATAAATTCATAAAAATACGATATATTTCCAAGAAAATCGAAATTTTGCGGCCAATTTCTATCGCAGCCGGCAATCCTAATTCAAATATTCGAAATAAATACAGAAAAATATCGATAATTTTCGCGTAAATCAAATTTTCGCAGCCGTTTACCCCCGAGGCCGGCCCTTCAAATTCGCGTATTCAAAGTAAATTTGTAAAAAAATTCTTAGTAAATCGAAATTTTGCAGCTGAATACGACACTCCAATGTTAAGCAATTCCGATTTACAAAATAATAATACGAATAAGGACAATGTTAATCCACATTTTACAACATTTTACCGGCACAGCTGTCTGTCAGATTCAGATTTACGAAATTATTATTTTTTTTACTAAAAATCAATGTTTTTCGAATTACACAAATGAATTTTCATGTGCGGGCCAAATAAATTTCGACCAATTATGCGTTTTTTTCAAATTATTGGGGTTCGAATTAACGGGGTTCTACTGTAGCTAGATTAATGAAATCAACAGTTACGTCAAGAATGATATTGGCACAAGCGATTCTGACCTTATCCTTCATACAGTTTCTTTATACATAAGCGTTAAATACGCATTTTAAAAAAATCGCCGGCGAGCTCAGGACAAATGACAGATTAAAGACAACGATGATGGTTGGTACCTGTGCATGAATTTGTTGAACTGGATGTGAGGAAGTTGCCTTTGGAGAATAGCGATGTTCAGAGGAGGGGGTAGACCAAACGCATCCACCCACTGAAGTGATGGACATTTCTCTATGGCGCTGCAACACACACATACATATATTCATTTATCTGTACTGGATTTTTACAGATGTTCATTTAACCGGTCAGCAACTTAAGCAGATATATGCGTTAAAAATACGATAGCGGTCAAGTACAATAAGCGTGTTTACACGTCAACACGTGTGTCTCCATAGAAATCGTTCTAAATCCGTTATTGTTTTAGCGACATCCCTAAAACAAAAAGTAAAAGGTCGATAGTAGATCAAGCTGTACATCCCTATTCAAGTTGTCCATAGAAATACATAACAAGAATATTCTGTCAGTCGCGCGGTTGACACATATTTTTACCCGCCAAATTGCCTACGGGCCGCTCAACATTTTATTTATTTATATGAAACTAGCTGGTCCCGGCATGCATTGCTATGCCATTTAATAAAGAAATTGTTTCTCCCTGAGTGTCCTTCCTCATTCGTCCCGTTCCCCTTCCGCCTCCCCTTCCTCCTCTTACCCTCTCGTGTTCCCACTCCGTCACCTCCACCTTCCCTCTAACCACTCCACTCCCCCCCCTTACCCTGTCCCGCGAACCCCCCTCCCGAGTTCCCCTCCCCCCCTCCCAGGTTCCCCTCCCTGGTTCCCCTTCCACCTTCCCCGCCTTCCCTCTTCCCTTTCCCGCTCCCTCGCCCCGCCAACACTCCTCCCGCGTTCCATATATTCAATCCCAGTGCATTCAGTTTTTAAACAGCCCGCGTGCCACCTTTTACAATTTAAATTTCCATTTTTCATGTATATTAAATTGGTACCTAACACCTATAAAATATCTAAAATTCTTGATTCGATTCAAACTATTAGGGGAGAACCTACTTTAAATAAATTTGTCAACTTAACGATTTTCAAAAATAGAATCCTGATTTAACAATCATTGTTTTGCAAAATGTCATTCACAAACATGCGAACTGTCAAACATGCGATAGTCGTTAGGTTTTCTGAAATTATCCAATTTTCTTAATTTTTTCTCCGTAAGAACCATCCTCGTACTTCAAGGAATATTCTAAAAAAAGAATTAGCGAAATCGGTTCAGCTGCTCTCGAGATATGCGCTTACCAACACATTCAGCGATTCATTTTTATATATAAGATAAGATGATAAAAAAGTGAGGTGACAAAAGTTTTTATTATATGTACATTTAAACAATAGAATAAGTATTGTTGTTTACATAATCCCTGATTTTTAGTACTGTTTTCACATAAAAATATCACATGAGTCATTTTTACATTTAATGTTTGCATTCTAAATTTTAATATTTACAAATGTTAATATTTATTTGTAATATAACAATTGGAAAGCCTATTTTGTAACCTTTCTAAAACAGTTTTTAGTATTCGGCTACGTTCAGAAATGTTTCATTTATAGAGCTTTAATTGTGAAGCGGTAATAACACAAAGTTTTCGTAAAATGTCATTTCGTTTGAGACATTTTAAGTGAATATTCACGATTTTCGGAGGGGTTTTAAGTTAGAACAATCCAGTTATAAAAACTCTGTTAACCCTGAGGGTAATTTGTTTGCTTTTCGGAACAAAGCATACAGGTCTCATAGAAATCATTGTGTATCCCTTACTATCAGATAAAAACAGTGCTAGAAAGAGAAAACACCATGCTTTATATTCAAATATAAAAGTAGGGCACAGAAGAATTAAAATGTACACATACGAATAAATGAAACCAAAGTTTTTGACCACAATTTGAAAATTTATTTGTGAATTTTTTATTAATTATTTTTGCAAGAAATGATAAAAAATTGAGGTCACAATAACATTTATAAAACATTTGTCTAATAAAATATGTACGTGTTTCAATTTTATTACATTATCAGTAATTTTAGTTAGAAAAAATGTAAAGTGAGCCATTTTTTAATAATAAAATTTGAAAACTTATTTCGACGGCCGGCATAGTCCAGCGGTAATGCACTTGACTAGCACTCCGAAGGTTGCGAGATAGAATCCCAGCGTGGCAAATAAATTTTATTTGATTAATTTGTTATTTCACAATTTATTCATTTAACCCGTTCGAATTTTCGCAAATATATGCTTAAGATGTCTCAAACGAAATGACTGAATAGTAAAAACTGAATCAATTCGAATTCGAATCAATATTACAAATAAATATTAACATTTGTAAATATTAAAATTTAGAACCCAAACATTAAAAATAGGTAAAAATGACTCATATGATGTTTTTATGTGAAAACGGTACTAAAATCACAGATTATGTAAACAACAATACTTATTCTATTGTGTAAATGTGTAATAAACACTTTTGTCACCTCACTTTTTTTATCATTTCATATAAAAATATTTAATAAAAATTAACAATGTCGAGCGCGGTCGAGCCGCCCGTAGTAATTTTGGCCGGGTACATATTTGTGTCAACTGCGGGACTGACAGCATATTCTTGTTATGTATTTCTATGGACAACTTGAATATGGATATACAGCTTGATCTACTATCGACCTTTTACTTTTTGTTTTAGAGATGTCACTAAAACTATAATGGAGTTAGAACGATTTCTATGGAGACACACAAGAATTTGCAGTAATTAATATTTTGGGGCTTCTTGGGCTAGCGAGATGGTATTATTCTGAAACATCGACTTGAACTCACAGGTAGTCCTTGAGTTGCAGCATATAGCAGCGGGACAGTGCGAGGTGCTCCAGAGACTGCAGGGTGCGGACTCGCTTCATGGACTCTCCGCTGATGGAGGCGGCATCGGACAGATCCAGCTCCACGAGGCGGGGACACCTGGAGACTATCGCAGACACCACTAGGGACAATACATGGAAAATATATTTTTCAATCAAACTAAAAACAAGATATTCCAACCAATCCAATTAATTATATTGCAATGCAGATAACTCCATATAAAGTGTATTAAACTGTTATATTTTGACTTTGTTAGAAGTAAACTTGAATACGATTCTCCCATCTGGAACCCACATTATAATATTCATGTACAAGCTGTTGAAAGAATACAAAACAATTCTTACGTTTTCTAAATTTTAAAATGGGTATTACAGCAATTATATATGTTGAACTACAACACTCTTTTAAATGATATGAATATTGTTATGATACAATTAATCCAATTAATTATTTTATCACAACAATTCTAGACACGTACCTCATTATAAAAATAATTGTCTAGGTGAAACGTCAGTCTACTTTTTTTTAAACGTGGAAGCTAAGCGATTCACTTGTTTTTCGAACACAAAAAAAAAAATATTAAACGTTCGGAAAGCAAAGAAATTCACTTGTTGAGAAGGGGCCTATGGAGGCAGACCGCTTTTCGATGGCCAAACGTGACAAATTGTGGGTGCCAAATCGCTACCAAATTGTATCATAACATAACATATGGTCTTATCGGATGGGGAAGCTCATGCGATTCCACTATAAAACCAGTCCTCATAGCACAAAGGGCAATTCTGAAAATTATACTTAGAGTACCCATCAGAACCCCTACAGACTATGTTTTTAAAGTGCTGAATTTAATGTCACTGAAACAAATTTATACAAAAGATATTCTAATGTATGCATTCAAAAATCAGTATAACTTTACACAGACAAACTCGGGCCGATTCACAATATCTACATTACAACATACATTCTACCAACCTACAACTAAAACGACTTTTGGACAAAGAAATATGGAATACTTCTCTGTAAAATTATTTAATTTACTCCCTCTTGCAATGAAAACCATAAAAAAAATAACCGCCTTCAAAAGAAGCATAAAAATATGGATTATGGACATGGGAAGGAAGAAAATAGATTCAATTTTGCAACCAAATAAAGAATAATGCTTGTTTGTACTTTCTTTTAGATCTAACATCATAATTTTCCTTGGCAATATTCTAACATAGATTAGGTATTTACTTATAATTCAAATAATAAAACTTGTACAATGTGTCCTTAGAACGGGGTACCCTAGTAAGGACACATTTTCTCTAAAAAACTGTAAAAAAAAATAAAAAAATAAATAACAATATGCTCAAATTGTCAGACAGAAGGATTTTCATTGACTTGGTATTTCTATATAAAATTTTAAATGATTTATTTGATAGTCCGATATTGTTTGAATTGATTAAGCTTCAGGATTCCACTACGTAATACTAGAAGTCAGGATTTATTGCAGTGCAGAAATTCTGGGACTAACTGCCATATGTATTCCACTTTTTCCAGAACACTAATGGAGGGAAATAATTATACCAAGTCAGTGGACATCTTCAATTTAATTTTAAACAAATATTGTTACTGGGGCAGTTCAGTTGTGTACAATAAATACTGTATAATTTTTACTATTCACATGCAAAAGCCCCTAAAATTGGCGTTAATCAATATATATATATTATAAAAGAAAGTCCAAAAAAACGTGCGGAACGCAAAAACTCAGAAACGAGTGCCGGTACGACCAAGAGAGTTATATGGTATCGTAGATCTCTATCCCCCCTAGGGAATAAGGGTATTCGTTTTTACCTAAAGGGCTTGCTTTTGAATATATAAGGGCTGAAAGTTCTATGAAGACTCTAGAAACTTCAAGAAGAGTCTGGAAGATTCCGGAAACTTCTAAAAAATTCGATAAGACTCTGGAATGTTCTGGAAGAAATGGAGGAGTATATCAGCGAGTCTAGAAGCTTCCGGAAAGTTCAAGAAGATTCGATAAAGCTGTAGGAAGTCCTAGAAGGTTCGATAGGGCTGTACAAAGTTCTGGAAGGAGTGGCGGAGTATGTCGGTGAGTCTAGAAGGTTCTGATGGTTCACGAATGCTTTAGAAAATTGTGGGAGGAGAAAGTTCTAGAAGCTTTCAGAAATAATAGGCGGTGAGCCGGTGAGTCTGTAAGATTCCGGAAGTTCTAGAAGGTTCTTTATCTAGGAAGTTCTAGAAGGTTCGATAAAGACGTACAAAAGTTCTAAGAAGACTCTAGAAATTTCAAGAAGAGTCTGGAGGATTCCGGAAACTTCTAGAAAATTCGATAAAACTCTGGAATGTTCTGGAAGAAATGGAGGAGTATGTCAGCGAGTCTAGAAGGTTCCGGAAAGTTCAAGAAGGTTCGATAAAGCTGTAGAATGTTCTGAAAGGAGTGGAGGAGTGTGTCGGTGTGTCTACATAGAAGGTTCCGGAAAATTCTAAAAGGTTCCATAAAGCTGTAGGAAATCCTAGAAAGTTCGATAGGGCTGTACAAAGTTCTGGAAGGAGTGGCGGAGTATGTCGGTAAGTCTAAATGGTTACGGAAAGTTCTAGAAGGTTCGATAAAGCTGTAGAAAGTTCTGGAAGGTGTGGCGGAGTATGTCAGTGAGACTAGAAGGTTCTGATGGCTCACAAATGCTTAGAAAATTGTGGTTGGAGAAAGTTCTAGAAGCTTTCAGAAATAATTGGCGGTTAGCCAAGAAGATTCCGATAGTTCTAGAAGGTTCGATAGAGCTATACAAAGTTTTGAAATGAGTGGAGGAGTGTGTCGGTGTGTCTAGATGGTTCCAGAAAATTCAAAAAGGTCCTTTGAAGCTGTGGAAGTTCTAAAAGTTTCTATAGGGCTGTACAAATTTAAGGAAGTTGTGACGGAGTATGTCGGTGAGTCCAGATGGTTCAGGAAAGTTCTAGAAGGTTTGATAAAGCTGTAGAAAGTTCTAGAAGGTTCCATAAGACTGTAGAACGTTCTGAAAGGAGTGGAGGAGTGTGTCGGTGTGACTAGAAGGTCCCGAAAAATTCTAGATGGTTCCATAAAGCTGTAGGAAGTTCTAGACGATTCGACAGGGCTGTACAAAGTTCTGGAAGGAGTGGAAGATTATGTCGGTGAGTCTAGAAGGATCGATAAAGCTGTACAAAGTTCTGGAAGGAGTGGCGGAGTAAGTCGGTGAGTCTAGAAGTTTTCGGAAAGTTCTAAAAGGTTCGATAAAGCTGTAGAAAGTTCTAGAAGGTTCCATAAGGCTGTAGAAAGTTCTGAAAGGAGAGGAGGAGTGTGTCGGTGTGTACCGACTAGGTTCCAGAAAATTCTAAAAGGTTCCATAAAGCTGTTGAAGTTCTAGAAGGTTCTATAGAGCTGTACAAAGTTCAGGAAGTAGTGACGGAGTATGTCGGTGAGTCTAGATGTTTCCGGAAAGTTCTAGAACGTTTGATAAAGCTGTAGAAGGTTCTAGAAGGTTTCGTAAAACTGTAGAAATTTCTGATAGAAGTGGAGGAGTGTGTCGGTGTGACTAGAAGGTCCGGAAAAATTCTAGAAGGTTCCATAAAGCTGAAGGAAGTGCTTGACGGTTCTATAAGGCTGTACAAAGTTCTGGAAGGAGTGGCGGAGTATGTCGATGACTTTAGATGGTTCCGACTAATTCTAGAAGGTTTGATAAAGCTGTAGAAAGATCTGGAAGGAGTGGAGGAGTACGTCGGTGAGTTTAGAAGGTTCTGGAAATTTGGATAATCTTAATCTTCAATATGCATACAATGTAAAAAAAGTTTATAATGTGCATTCCGCTAAAACTCAAAGACTTTATAAGGGCAGGAAGTTTCGCCCCTTTGAAATTTCTAGAACAGTTCAAAACATTCCAGAGTATTCTTGAGCATTCCACCACATTTCAGAATATCCAGGAACATCCCAGATCATTGTGGAACATTCCAGAATACTCCTGAATGTTATGGAATGATCTGGAACATTATTCTGCAACATTTGAAGTTTTTTTTGTATGGGACTACCCATTTGGGGTAGGTATATAAAGCAAGATCTGTCGTGGATTTGAACGTCAATTCAATCTTACATCAACTCCCTGAGCGAAGCCGGATACCTCAGTCAGAGTATTTGAGAGCATTCCACAACGTTCCAGAACATCCCGGAACATTCTGGAAAATTGTGGAATATTCGGGAATAGGGAATCGGGAACATCAATGTGAAACATTCCAGAACACTCTAATGTCTCGAATGTTGTCCTGAGCGAAGCCGGGTAACCCAGCTAGTAAATAAATAAATTGAAAGAGATGGGATTGGGCAAGAAATTGAGTAATCTGAAAAATGTTGCTTGTTGTATGCTGATGACGCGGTGCTGATTTCTAACAATATGGAAGATCTACAGTCTCTCGTATCTAGGACAAACGAAGTATGTATGAAGAATGAGTTAATGATGAATGTACGCAAGTCTAAAGTCATGGTGTTTGAAAGAGTGAAAAAAAAAACAGTCCTTTTATTTAAAGAATTTGCAACGCAACTATCACATCATTTTTTATCTTGTTCATACAAGAGAAAAAAATCTGGCAGATTCGATATGTTACAAAATGAACAGTCTTTATACAAAGTGGAACAAAAACACTGTTTAACGGTTGTGAAGAGTTTTTTTTATAAGTTAGGCAGCGTATATATAGTTAGAACTAATTTGTGTAGGGATTGTAGTTATCATAGTTCTTACCGTCATCCTTCAGGGTATTCCTGCACCCAGCCAAGTTCAGCCTCTGCAGCGAAGGGGGCAGCTCCGACCCCAGGGCCTGCAGTGAGGACTCACTGAGTCGGGTCCACGCCAAATTCAGGTGCTCCAACTTCTGCAGCAGCAGGAGTGACTTCCAACCGCCCAGTTCTAAACCGGAGGCTTGCGAGAGGTTGAGCGCGCGCAGCTGTGTTAGTCTGTTAAAGAAATTTAATCGTTTAGCCGTGTTTGTTAACCAGATCTGAATAGCCGGGAAGTTTTCGGTCTGCCTCTTTTCCATCTACTTCTTTGTTACTCTCTTCAGCCTTACAACATACTCCAATAAATCAATTTTTAAAATTAGATTGTGTAGGGACATATGGAGGAGCCTTGTCGATGCAATGGGTCCCCGACCCGAATAGGATAAGGGGAAGAAGATGATGATGATGATGAGATTGTGTTGTATAATTGTTAGGTTAAGTTGTGCTGTGATTTGATTAGATGAGGTTGTGCTGTTTTTTTTTTTAAAAAAATTTTGGTATATTTTATCTCTACATATTATAAATTAAAGTCCCCCGCGTCGTCTGTCTGTCTGTTCGCGATAAACTCGAAAACTACTGAACGGATTTTCATGCGGTTTTCACCAATAGATTTGAAAGTGTGTTTTGTGAGGAAGGTTTAGGTATGTAATTTGTCAAGGATTTGTGTAAATTGGTTGAAACGTAACGATAATTGTTAGAAGTGTCGGAAAAAGTCAAGCCGCCTGGTAGCTTTCATCGAAAACGCTGCCTAATCCTTATGGGATATAACAAAACAATGCATGGTGGGATATTACTCTTTTATAGATCTACAAAAAAGTCTGCGAAGGCATATATCTATCTTTTACGGATAGCTTACTATACCCATTCTATCTTCTAAAAAAATGGTCACGTACATTGCGGTAATTGAAAAGTTATTTAGACGGATAAAGTATTAATCCTTATTAACTTAAATAGTTATAAATTAAAGTCCTCCGCGGCCTCTGTCTGTCTCTTCGCGATAAACTCAAAGACGGCGGTGGTTATGAAGGTTGGATAACCATCCAGTAGGTGACGTTGTGTTTTATTAGCCACAGCAACGCGTGGCCGGGTCAGCTAGTTTAGTTATAAAATTTGACATCTTATATCTAATATTTACAGAGAAACCTCACTCCATGAACCCGGGCACCCCTGCTTAGTAACCAAACATAGCGTACCACTTGGGATTACCTACGGTAGAGGTACAAATCTCAAGTACGCCCAACAATTGAATTTGAGAGCAACCTCCGGGCACCCCTGCTAAGTCACCAAATGTATCGAACCACTTGGGGTGACCTGTGGCAGAGGTGTTGGTTATCCAATAAATGGTTCCCGGGCCGGCGGTACCCATACCTGCCTCCCAGTTGAGGTCATATTGATCTGTGATTAGATTATAGTTTGTGTAGTGGTTAGGTTAAGTTGTGTAGTGGTTTTGGGTTGTGTACTAACTTTCCGAGAGCCTGCTCCGCCTTCCTGTCGAGGGTCAGATTCTCCAGACTGAGTCTCAAGAGACAGGGGCTAGCTGCCAGGATGGAGGTCAAACACTTGGCTCCGATGGTGGCAGCACTGAGATCCAAGTATTGCACGCGCCAGTCGGTGTGCAGAGGGAATGGCAGAACAGGTTCTACCAACTGGAACAAAATATATAATATTGGAATATACATACTTTTATTTATTATTTCTGTTTTACCATTATCATTTTGCTATTTACATTGGTTCCACGCAGGAGGCCCTGAGGAAAACAATTCTTTGTCAGTCATCTTTGGGGATGCTGTATGGAGGATCTTTTTAGGAAAAGAAGGAGGGGAAGTTTTGGGAAGGAAAAGGGTATTAGGGGTGGGTAGGAATGTGGGAGTCAATGTGTCCAGGAGTGATGAGTGTATGAATCCATCCCTCCCACTGATGTTCTGAGATAGAACGGCTGGAGAAGTGAAAGGGACTCCCTCAACTACTCTCTCCCGATCCGGCCTGCCAGGCAGAGCTGGCGGGCAGATGCATCCGCCGCCAAGACCCGGACAAACCTCACCCCACGAACCCGGGCACCCCTGCTAAATCACCAAACTTAGCGAACTATGGGAGAGGTGTTGGTTATTCAATAAATGGTTCAAGGGGCGGCGGTACCCATACCTGCCTCAGTATGCCAACATTGCATCTGCGTCAGTGTCCGAGTAATTTGTCGCTTTTGGGTTGTCTCCCTTAATATCATGGTCAGAAACATGATCTAAACAGTGTTAGAAAGAGAAGACACCAAGCTTTATGTTCAAATCTAAAAGTTAACCATAGAATAATTAAAATGTGCTATACCTTCATGAAATCGAAGATTCAAACCGCAATTTTGAAAATTTTTTACAAAACTTTATTAATTTTATTACTACATGATTCATTTGGGAGGCGGGTACCGCTGCCCCGGGAACCATTTATTGCATAATCAACAGCTCTGCCATAGGTCACCCAAAGTGCTTCGCTGCGTTTGGTGATTTAACGGAGGTGATTTTCTGACAGAATATGCCCGAAGTCTGAGAAGTTTATACTGCATTACCAAGCACACATCCCTCCAAATCTACTGTAATATTGGGATGGCGGAATAATAGTTAAGAGACTGTAAGTTGTACATTACCTGTGCGTTGGCCAGTCGCAGCACTACGGGGTGACGCTCCATCAAGGTTGGTAATGCACCAGAGGGTAGAACGCGTCCCCCCAAATCTACGCGTGCCCAAAGTCGGCCGTCCGCCGCTAAACGACGCCATCTATTGAAAAAAAAAATTATGGATGAATCTTCATGCTATTCTTAAAAGAAAAGACGCTCACCAAGAAATTTTAATAATAGGTATTTTACTAATCTGTTCCTGTCACTGTCACTGTCATAATCTATTTATCAATTTCTGATAAGATAAAACTTTAGGGTTAAGTTTGAATTTTGAATTTTAATTGAACATATTTTAACCCGTCTAATCACAGGAGACCCAAGTTGTCCTAAAACATCATATGCCATTATAATAACAGGAGACCAAGATTGTCCCAAAGCGAGCGTGCATTATTAAAAGTTAGATATCTCTCTTCCTGTCATGTGAATATTTGTGATTTCTTTTATGTTAGAAATCGAAGGAAATAATGCTTTAGGATTATGCGAGCTATATTGTTCAGATATTTTACAAACTTATTTCGCGCCAATTTGCAACGTAATATACATCTAATCTTAATATATAAAACAAAGTCGGGTTAGTTACACTATTTATAACTCGAGAACGGCTGGGCTGATTTTGATGATCTTTGATTTGTTGGATTTGTCTCCGCCCCGGATAGGATAATAACTATTAAAACATCACAAAAGTTAACAAAATAAATAGTTATAAAGAAAATTATTTTCCCCATACATTTTGTATGGAACGAATTCTCCTATTTTGAAAGAACTGCAGCAATATTGTAAGGGGTATAATATTGAACTGTGCATGAATTCTAAACATTCAAAAACGTCAAATGTCAATGCGTTGATTGTTGTGCATTTGTTTTTAATCATATAATGCTGCCCTTCTTTCTTACACACTCAATGTCAATAGTCGAAAGTGGGACAAATGGTGAACGTATGTCTGCACACCTCCAAAGGAAAAATACAATAATTATAATAAATCTCTGAAATGAAACGCATTTTTTTACATAAGCTCCACACAGGAGGCCCTGAGGAAAATAATTTCTCTCAGGACCTATGTCATCTTAGGGGATGCTGTGTGGAGGATCTTTTTAAGGAATGGGGAGGATAGAAAGTTCTGGGAAGGAAAAAGGTATGAGGGGTGGGTAGGAATCTGGGGTCAGTGTGTCCGGGAGTGACGGACATATGAATCCATCCCTCCAACTGTGGTGCAAGGCAATGGGTCGAGAGAGTCCGGCTGGAAAGGTCAAAAGGCCTCCCTCAACCAGTCTCTCTCGATCCGGCCCGCCACGCAGCAGGTGGGCAGGCGCATCAACTGCCAAGACCCGGACATAAGTCAGTGGATAGGAATCTGGGGGTCAGTGTGTCCGGGAGTGACGGACGTGTGAATCCATCCCTCCAACTGTGGTGCAAGGCAATGGATCGAGAGAGTCCGGCTGGAAAGGTAAAAAGGCCTCCCTCAACCAGTCTCTCTCGATCCGGCCCGCTACGCAGTAGGTGGGCAGGCGCATCAACTGCCAAGACCCGGACATAAGTCACCTCATGAACCCGGGCACCCCTGCTAAATCACCAAACGTAGCGAACCACTTGGGGTGATCTATGGCAAAGGTGTTGGTTATCCAATAAATGGTTCCCGGGGCGGCGGCACCCGTATCCGCCTCCCGAATTCCCGTAAGTAATTGTAAAAGTAAGAAAATCACAAAAATATAAATCCGTGCACAACGCCATCTCTGATACTGACAAAAACAAAACACGGACAGTTGCGCATTGATAATTGCTTCATTGCATAATTTTTAACTTAATAAAAAAACTGAATTTAATTCAACAGCTATTGATTCTGAGGCGGTACGATGTTCATCGGGTCAGCTAGTTTTAAAATGAAATGAAGACTGCTTCTGAGCCCTTGGACCCTCTGTTGCCCAAAGCCTGAACTAAGCTAGCTGCCATCTAGCAGACTTTTGGGACAGTTCTTAGTACTGCCATATATGTGCCTAAGCAGGAAGCTTTTAGATACAATACATAAGTGATGTTAGAATCTTGTAAAATAAATGGAGCTTGATTTTAGAATTTCTTCATAAAAATATCTAAGGAAATACAACATAATATACAAGGTGTCCGGAAACTCGTAGTACAAGCGGGAAACTGGAGAATCCACATCACATTTGGAGTCGATTTTGTGGTTTAACGTTTTTTGATTTGAGCTTTCGTTTTCGAGTAAATCGGGTCCGAAGTTGGAATTTTTTTGGTTAAATTTGAAAAAAAATTTCACTAGGGGGTTGATTTCAGCTGTGTAATGTCTTATAAAATGCAAAGAAGGGTAAACCGGGCTCAAAATTTTTTTTAACCCTTTAGTTGCCGAAAAAATGGAAAAATAGAAAAAAAATAATATTAAAATCGAAATGCTTAGATCGAAAAAAATAAGTTTTTTGGGTTCTTTACGTGATGTAGATCACCAGTTTCCCGCTTGTACTACGAGTTTCCGGACACGTTGTATACATGGTGTTAAGGGACATACTTGACTTGTTATTCCTGACTTTATTTGGAGTAAAAAATGTATCTAAATGAAATTTTGGTTTCCGGTGACATTTTTGATGTTTTTTTTCCACAAAAACATTAAAAAATGGTAGTTGTTGAACAGTTGGAGGCGGGGTAAGGGGTTCGTCGGACACCCGGCTGAATGATCAGTGACGACATGCAGAAGAAATTTTTTTTTTGTTTGAATTTGAAGAAAAAAAATTAAAAAAAAAAAAAAGTCGTCAAAAAAGTCACCGGAGACCAAAATTTCATTTACATTTTTTACTCCAAAGTCGGGAATCACTGGTTAAAGTAAGTCAAGTACGTCCCTTAACACCCTGTATAGTTCTGAAAATTATTTTGGCTATAAAAATGGTTTTGCATTCAAACCTAATTGTTTAAAAACATGTCAGTTAGAACCTTGTTCAACTGAGGTGGCAATTTTCTTTTGTTAACTTTATGTACTTATTTAATTTATAACACAGTAAACCTGTATTTTTTAGTTTGTTTTTTTTTTTACATTAGTATTAGCCCTGAGGAAAATTCCCCTCAGCGCCCATGTCATCTTAGGAGATGCTGTGTGGAGGATCGTTTTATGGAAAGAAAGGATAGAAGTTCTGGGAAGGAATAAGGTATGAGGGGTGGGTAGGTGGGCAAACATGTCTGTCGCCAAGACCTAAACAAATCTCACCCCACGAACCCGGGCACACCTCATATGTCACCAAACATAGCGAATGGGGTATATCTATGGCAGAGGTGTTGGTTACCTAATAAATGGTTCCCGGAGCGGTGTTACCCATATCTGCCTCTCAAATTGAGAGTTGCAAATTTCTTTCAATAAAGATTTTATTATGACAATTATATTTACCTTCTACAGACATGCATGCATCTGACGATGGTCCTCTTTGGCAACCACTGGAACACCGACAGAATGACCTCGTCAGACAACTTGGAGAAGCTGGCGCCGTCATACTCACTGCTGTCAGAGAAGCTGTTTCTGATGCCAGGTCGACAGGCGTGACGGCTCGGGGTTGTCACTGTCTTTCCGGGTGTGTCGCATGTTGTACAGAATGACCTGGAACATACAAGAGGTTTTGTCGTTATTATTTAGTTAGTTAAAATTAGTACCTACCTGAGCTCCAGTCTGACAGAGAACAATGAGGATCCAGCAGAAATCAGAAGGAGAATCACAGCAGCCAACAAAACATACTTCTCTTTGCTGCCAGTGTTTAAGTCACGTAGTGTCCACAGAAAAACCAAAATAACCATATATAAGACCATTGTTAGAACTGTATTGGCATATGGATGTGAGGCGCTGACACTGACGGTAAAGATGGCTGAAATGCTGGATACTTTTGAAAAAAATGTGCTGAGAAGAATATGTGGACCCGTGAAAGAGGGTGAACAGTGGCGCATCCGCACAATACAGAATTGTATGACATATATAAGGCCCCTAGCATCTCAGCACATACGAGACTCCTCAGGCTGAGATGGGCTGGGCATGTACAGAGAATGCCGGGTACACGTGTCCCAAAAAGAATTTTGACTGGACACCCAGGTGGAAAGAGAAAAGTGGGAAGACCCAGACTGAGGTGGGAAGACGAAGTAAGAGGGGATGCAGCACAGCTTCTCCAGGTACCAAATTGGAAGTCAGCCGCTGATGACAGGAGGAGTTGGAGGCGACTGTTGCAGGAGGCCAAAGCTCGATATGGGCTGTAGCGCCATCGAAGAGAAGAGAAGAGAGAAAATTAGTTAATATTATATTTATTTTTTATTAGAACAACCCTCATTTTTATAATAGGTTTTGAAGGTTATTCCCATCAATAAACGACCCGTCATTGGTTTAAATGTTCCAATGAGGCGTACCAGGCACACTTCGCTTTTCATATAGAAGTCAACAACACTAATGCAGCAAATAACTTACCAATCACAACTTATATACCCTCTATGAAAAATTACTACACTTAGACATTTTTCACGATTCCTTGCAAACATACTAAATATTAGGGGTGGATAGGAATCTGGGGGTCAATGTTTCCAGGAGTGACAGAGGTATGAATCCATCTCTCCCACTGCGGTACAAGGCAAAGGGTAGAGAAAGACTGGCTTTAGAACTCAATGTATGCATAACACTAGATCGAATAAAAATGATATTAAAAATATTCCAAGTTATAAAACCACATTTGGACAAAGAAACTATACATATTTTGCAACAAAACTCCATAACATCCTTCCCCAAGACATAAAACTAATAAAAAAATCCAATTGAATACAAATCAAGAATAAAAATATGGCTTCAAGAGGTCAATGAGAAAACCCTAGCGAAGACGCTAAAAACGACATAGAAGACAAATGAACTATATTTAAATAACTTTAGTCCGCCTCGGCACAGGACCCCCTAGTGAGGAGGACTAAGAAATACAATATTTTATACTTAATTTCACATTACATTTTGTATGTAAATTTTTTTCTATATAGTCGCTATAATAAAAAAATAAAAAAATGTCAGGTCTTCCTCCACCAGCTTCTCCCAATCGCATTCGCCTCCAAGACCTGGACAAACCTTACCCCGTGAACCTGGGCACTAAGTCCCTAAACGCACCAAACCACTTAGGGCGACCTATATCGAGGTAGAGGCTTTGATCATTCAATAAATGGTTCCCGGGACGGGGGTACCCATAAATTGAAAAAATAATAATAAAGAAACTTAAACTCACCTATCTCTCGCTGTGAAGCATTCCTTCTCTTCGTTATGCCCGTAATAACTATCACTGTCTCCCTGCACCATAGTCTGTTCCAGCTCGTCTTCCTCCCCCGATTCCAAGAACACTTGGTCCACGGAAGACAGGGGGAACGTACCACTGTCATCGCTGACCTTCGAAACCTTAAAATCACCAAAACCACCATCATCCTCGAGGTACTTATCAATCAAACGGTTCTGTATCAATTCATTCGGACTGTTCTGACTCTCTAATGCTTCCGAAGAACTCGCCGATTGTTTCAAATTCGAATTCGATTGATGTTCATTTGTTTTAGAATTCGAATTTGGTTGATGTTCACTTGTTTTAGAATTTGAATTTGGTCGATGTTCGCCTGTTTTAAAATTGGAACTCGCCGATTGTTTCAAATTCGAATTCGGTTGATGTTCATTTGTTTTAGAATTTGAATTTGGTTGATGTTCATTTGTTTTGGAATTCGAATTTGGTTGATGTTCATTTGTTTTATGATTCGAATTCGGTTGATGTTTGTCAGTTTTCGACGCGCTAACTGGACGGTTGGATTGTTGGACATCTTCATTTTGCTGCGTCTTATCGCTGCTCAGTTGGTTTTTCAGTTCTGTAATGCTTAGTTCGATGGATTCGTTGGAATTTGAGATGTCAAAGTCGGGAGCGAAGTCGCAGTTGGATCCTGAGATCATCATCGGATGGTTTCCGCTGCTGGATTGAGAATCTACGGTGATTTGGGTGTCGTTGAAGAAATTGTCAAATTCTTCTTCGTAGTCAATGGAGCCAAATACTTGTTTGAAATCTGCAAAAAATTATTAATTAGTTTTTTTAATTTTTTATGCGAGTACCGCACAAGAGTCCCAACTACTCCCGACTGGAGCCATTGAGACTATACCATCCCCGAATTGGGATAAGTATGAGGCTGAAGGAAGTGGGGAGGGGAAGGAGATGAGGCAGAGGAAGTACCTGCCTGTTCAGATCTGGTCACCAAACACGACAGCTAAAGTCTTTTCAAATCTGAATGGTGGGCTATATTGAGAGTAACAAATTATATTGCTTACCTTTAGTGGCGCAACTGTCCTTCTGCGTATGGATGCGGGACTTGTGGAAGTGAGGTAAAGGACTGCACTTGATGTGCGGTGAAGAAAGGCAGTCGATGGCCTGCGAAGTACTTGCCTAAGGACAAACAAACCAATTAACAACGCTATTTTGAAAATACTAAAAAAATATAAAAAACAAATAAATAATTATTCTAACCGTGTTTTCCTCTTCATGGCCAACTTTAACTTTTTTACCAGGTTTTTCCATCTCACTACTTCTCTTATAGGCAATTTTCTCGCCACTGACAATTTTTTCGCCACTGACAATTTTCTCGCCACTGACAATTTTTTCGCCACTGACAATTTTCTCGCCACTGACAATTTTCTCACCACTAACAATTTCCTCTCCACTGACAAATTTCTTGTCACTGACAATTTTCTTGCCACTGACAACACCTTTGGCATTGATGTTTTCATCACAAGTATTCAACAAATTTTGAACAAGCTTTTTGTCAACATTTGACTTTTTTTGTTCGATTTTAACAAAATTTTCACCAACTTTGCATGCGTTTGTTAAATCAATTTGAGAATTTTCATTGGTTTTTACGTTGATGTTTGATGCATTGGGACTGTTTTTATGCAACGGCGAAGGTTTTTGGTTCGTTTTATGGAGAAGTAGAGATTTCTTATTGTAGTAAGTCGTAGTCCGAAGATTTGGGCTCCGATTTTCAATGTTTTCTAGAGACGGGTTGAGATTGCGTGATTCCTGAAAAAGAAAAGAATATTTTTAGTATCGGAGGTAAAGCGAGATTAAAATAATTCCCCTCAAGGCCTGTGTTATAATTGGGGATGCTCGGTTGAGGGTCTTTTTTAGGAGAGGAAGTTCTGAAAAAGAAATGGTATGAAGGTGTTGTGTTTACACAAACAGTTCTCCAACTCGTCTTGGGAGATTTTTTTTTTTATGAATACCGCACAAGAGTCCCAACTGCTCCCGTCTGAAGCCAGTGAGACTATGGCATCCCCAATCAGGGTATTTGTGAGGCTGAAGGTAGTGGAGAGAGGAAGGAGACAGGGAAGAGGAAGATGGGGAAGTACCTGGCTATTCAGATCTGGTCACCAAACACGGCTAACGCCATTTCAAGCAACGTTTCAATTCTGAATGGTGGTCGTACACCAGGGCGATACCGAGAGTATCTCCCACTCTGGAAAGTGCCGCAAATATACTATAAATGAATAAATTGTGAAATACACAAATTAATAAAATAAAATTTATTTGCCACGCCGGGATTCGATCCCGCGACCTTTGGTGTGCGAGTCAAGAGTCTTACCGCTGGACTACGCCGGAAACTACTATGCGACCTACGATTACTTCTTGGGAAAGAATAGAGTTATTTTATGTTAATCTGGGATTTATTTTATACTTTGCGTGTACAAGTGGTGACTACGATAGTCAGCCTAACTGGAAGCTGGCTAAATGAGATCTGAATTGAGCGAACTCCTGCAGACTGCACCTAGGCCCTTGGCCCCCCTGGTGCCCAATCTCCGAACTAAACTAACTCCATCTAGCGGACTTTCGGGACAGCTCTTAGCACTGCCCTCTATGTGACAAGCTCGGAAGCTTTTAGATATACCACAGAGGGGTATGTAGGAATCTGGGGGTCAGTGTGTCCAGGAGTGATGGAGATATGAATCTATCCCTCCCACAGCTGTGTAAAGCGATGTTCTGAGAAAGGTCGCAATTAGTCTCTCCCGATCCGGCCTGCCACGCAGTTGGAGGGCAGATGCATCCGCCGCCAAGATCTGAACACCTTATGAACCCGTGAACCTCTGCTTAGTTACCAAATGTAGAGAACCACGTAGGGTGACGTTTGGCAGAGGTGTTGGTTACCCTATAAATAGTTCCCGGGGCAGCGGTACACATACCTGCCTCCCAAATAGAATTTTTACATGATTGTATAAAAATGTAAATAATTATTGCTGATATTGTTATACAACGTGTCCGGAAACTCGTAGTACAAGCGGGAAACTGGTGAATCTACATCACGTAGAGAACCCAAAAAACTTATTTTTTTCGATCTAATAGTTTCGGTTTTAATATAATTTTTTTTTATTTTTCCATTTTTTCGGCAACTAAAGGGTTAAAAAAAATTTTGAGCCCGGTTTACCCTTCGTTGCATTTTATAAGACATAACACAGCTGAAATCAACCCCCTAGTGAAATTTTTTTTCTAATTTAACCAAAAAAATTCCAACTTCGGACCCGATTTACTCGAAAACGAAAGCCCAAATCAAAAAAAGTTAAACCACAAAATCGACTCCAAATGTGATGTGGATTCTCCAGTTTCCCGCTTGTACTACGAGTTTCCGGACACCTTGTATTTCCAATTGTGAGGGGGGTCGGAATGGAAATGGGCAAGAGAAAGATTGGGAAGTATTTGCAGCACTTTCCAGAGAGGAGATACTTTCAGTATCGCCCTGGTGAAAGACCATCATGCAGAATTGATACGAAACATTGCTTGAAATGGGTTTAGCTTTGTTTGGTGATCAGATCTGAATAGCCAGGTACTATTTTCCCAGCCTTTCCCTCTCCTTCTCCTCCCCACTATCTTCATCTTCACAACATAACCCAATTCGGGATGCCTTAGTCTCACCGGTTCCAGGCGATTGGGAACTGTTTTGACTGTTGAACGGTACTTATATAAAAAAAAATTATACAGAAAGGGTGTCCATAAACTAGTATACATATAAAGCGGGACACTATGCGTATACAGGGTGTTGCGGGACATACTTGACATACTTTAACCAGTGATTCCTGACATTATTTGGAGTAAAAAATGTACTTAAATGAAATTTTGGTTTCTGGTGACTTTTTCAGTCACCAATTTTTTTTTTCAAAAACATTTTTTTTTAATTCTCTACAGTTCGTCACTGGTCATTGAGCCGAGTAATCGCCCAATCCCTGACATCGACCCTAGCTGTCCAATACCTTCCGATTTTCTATGTTTTAGTTTTTTTTGTCACCTGAGACCATTTATCATTTACATCTTTTACACCAAAAAATGTCAAAAATCACAGGTTAAATTTATTCACATACGTCTCTTAACACCCTGTATATTATATAACTTACATGTTCTTCGTCTGGGCTCAAATTTCCATCCAATATGGCGACACCCATCTCTGCTAAATCCTGAAATCATTTTAAAATTATAAATACAAAAATGAATGCACATTTGCTTGCTTGTTTGTCCCTTATGAGTTGCTAAACCATTCATGCGATTGCGATGAAACTTTGGGGATTTAATGTGCGCAAGCCCGCGATGGTTTCTATATATAATTGTGAGCTCTGGCGTCATGAAATTATTCGTTCCTAAACCTTTCATCTGATTGCGATGAAACTTTGGGGATTTGATGTCTGCACACCTGCAAAGGTGAGCTCTGGCATTATGAAATTTGTATAAAAAAATTGCAATAGTGTCACGCAAGCTGTTTGAAAACTGAATGTACCGAGACTGAAAGTATAGAACGCGGGAGGAGGGATTGGGAATGCTTGAGGGGAAGGGGACTTTGGAGAGGAAGGGGAGGCGGAAGGGGAACGGGACGAATGGGAAAGGACACGCAGGGAGAAACAATGTCTTTATTAAGTGGCTTTGCAAGGCATAAAACGGGAACTCGATGTGTCAAAATCACTTTAACAATTTTTTATTAATTTTTATTTTTTTTTTTACAGTGAATACCGCACAAGAATCTCAACTGCTTCCGTCTGGAGCCAGTGAGACTATGGCATCCCCAATTGGGGTATGTTGTGAAGCTGAAGGTAGTGGGGAGGGGAAAGAGGTGGGGAAGAGGAAGGTTGGGAAGTACCTGGCTATTCAGATCTGGTCACCAAACTCAGCTAAAGCCATTTTCAAGCAACGTTTCAATTCTGAATGGTGGTCTTACACCAGGGCGATACTGATAGTATCTTCCACTCTGGAACATGCCGCAAATATACTATATATTATTTTTAGGGATGTTATGGAGCTCCGTATCCGTAACCGAAACTATCGGATATCCGAAATAAAAAAATATCCGTATCCGTAACCGTAACCGATATAAAAGTTTCGGATAGTTTCGGATAAAGGCGGAGTCTAAATGACAGGTTTGTTTCATTGTTAAAAAGACATTACTAAATGAATACAATAGGGAGAAAAGACTGACACTCCTTGAAGATCCACTCTTATGGTGGAAAATGCATACCAAATACCATAGTTTCAGTAATGTAGTGAGACAGTACCTCTCTCCACCTCCTGGAAGTGTGCCAAGTGAGCAGCTTTTCAGTGCTGCTGGATTAATTTACGACCCCTTAAGGAATCGACTCGCTGGTGATAAAGCTGCGAAATTACTTTTTGTTAAGTATAATTTACCTTTGCTCAATTTTGAGTATTAAAATTACAATTAAGGTTTAAGTTTTTTAATAAACATTTTGTAATGGTTTCTTTTTTTACAAAATTCATTGAACTGTTTTTGTTATTATGTACTTAGATTACAGTAAAAGTGTACCAAGGTTTTATTACAATATTATTTTTGTTTATTATAATTTTCTTTGTTTATTATAATGTATGTACTTAAAATTTTTTTAAGTACATACCTTCATAGTTCATAGGTACCTACATATCACTTAAAGTTACTAAAATAATAGTTGTTTATTTGACTGATTGTAAAAACATAATATAGACTAGAAATAAAAGTCAAATCTTTCTATTTGTATTTTACTTTTATAATTGAGAAATATTTTAAACATATGTGATATAAAAAATATATACTTCGCACTTGCACAATCCATAATGGAATACGGCATTATTGCCTGGGGCTGTGCCAGTAAAAAATACATTAATACACTGTTTAAAGCTCAGAAAACCCTAATAAAAGTAATACTTAAGTTACCAATACTAACACCCACATCAATCATATTCGAAAAATTCCCAGTGCTGAAAATTCAAAAATTACATTCAAAACAAATACTAACTTTCCTTTACAAGAACTTATCCACATTTAACATTTCACAAAACTCTCGCAATACTAGAACAAGACATGCTCTCCAACTACAAATACCAAAAACAAACACATCCTTATATATATATATAAAACTATACAATTCTCTTCCTACACAATATAAAACAACTAATATTTTTGAATACAAAAAAAACATAAGAAACTGGCTACAATCTTTCTAACTTTTAATTTATAATTTTTGTCGAATTGAAGTCGATTTTATATTTTGATTTTTATTGTTTCTCTTCTTTATAGTAGCTATTAACACTCTTTTGTTTTACTATTCACAATTTATAATTTACTTCTGAAAAATGTCCTCCACAACACAGGTGAACTCCTAGTGTGGAGGACAATATATTATACCTTTGTAACATAAATGTACTAAGAATAAATAAATAAATAAAATTTTAAAATTCTAATATCCGTAACCGAAATTATCCGAAACTAGCGGATAATCCGAAATAATTTCATATCCGTATCCGTATCCGAAACCGGTATAATATTATTCCTATATCCGTATCCGTATCCATATCCGAAACTTCATATCCATAACATCCCTAATTATTTTAAATGAATTAATTGTGAAATAACACAAATTAATGCACCTGATAGTTGATGACGTGATCCAAACCTAAATAGTTCCCACTGCGAATACGTAGGTTCAATCCTTAAGTACTCCATCACTGCACAAGCAATGTGCAACCACTAAAATATGGATGGAATTTCTGAGATTTCTTTACCTGAGGGAGTATGGCTCTACCTTACACACTTTCTCTTGAGCATGCTCGGTATGAACCTTCTACTGGTCAGAAGGGATGTGCTCATTGAAATACTTTTCTTCAGATTGATTCGTGGATGGTTTAAAAATTCGGGTATCTTGGAGAGCATTCATTTCTACGTTCCCGATTGTTTCATAATGCCTAGGTTGGTCATTGAAGTATTTGTTCTGCTTTCCGCCAATGGTAGAGCCAGGATTTAAACCTTACTGATTTGATTGCGCAAGAGGTACTGCGCAACACATTCTAAATATCAATCCCTAAGGGCAATTTGTTCGCTTTTCGAATCAACTCATATAGGTCTCATAGAAATCGTTGTGTCTCCCTTACTATCATGGTTAGAAAAATTATCTAATGAGTGTGAGAAAGATAAAACACCACGCTTTAAATTCAAATCTAAAAATTAACCACAAAATATGTTTTATGAAACCAAAATTTCCCACTGCGATTTGGAAAAAACAGTACAAAACTTTGGGAATTTTTAATTAATTATTTTTATTTGAAACGACAAAAAAGTGAAAGAAAAGATTTTTTTTTCATTATCAGTAATGTTAGTTAAAAAAACGTAAGGTTAACCATTTTTAACCCCTTCGCAACTTAAGCAGATATATGCGTTAAAAATACGACAGCAGTCAAGTACAATAAGCGTGTTTATACGTCAACGCGTGTCTCCATAGAAATCGTTCTAACTCCGTTATTGTTCTAGTGACATCCCTAAAGCAAAAAGTAAAAGGTCGATAGTAGATCAAGCTGTACATCCCTATCAAGTTGGCCATAGAAATACATAACAAGAATATGCTGTCAGTCGCGCAGTTGACACAAATATTTACCCGCCAAAATTTACTACCGGCGGCTCGACCGCGCTCGACATTTTTATTAAATATTTTTATATGAAATGATAAAAAAGTGAGGTGACTAAAGTGTTTGTTATACATTTATACAATAGAATAAGTATTTTTGTTTACATAATCTGTGATTTTAGTACCGTTTTCACATAAAAACATCACATGAGTCGTTTTTACCTATCTTTAATGTTTGCATTTTAAATTTTAATATTTACAAATGTTAATATTTATTTGTAATATAATAATATGAAAGCTTATTTTTTAACCTTTCTAAAACAGTTTTTACTATTTGGCTACGTTCAGAAATGTTTCATTTATAGAGCTTTAATTGTGAAGTGGTAATAACAAAAAGTTTTTGTAAAATGTCATTTTGTTTGAGACATTTTAAGGGCTTAAATGGCGATTTTCGGAGGAGTTAAAACCATTTTATTTTTGCATTCAGATTTTTTTTTTTTATGCCTGTATCACTAGGATATACCTGTGTCGAGACATTCGAATTGTTATTATAATTGTTATTGTTCGAATTGAAAAATCTGAAAGCATATTTCATCACCTTTCAAAAACAGTTTTTAGTTTTCGTATGCGTTCACAAATTCTCCATTTATTTGGATTTTATTGCAAGATGGAAATCTTTTAACCTTCCGACAAAATAGGCCCAAGGTCTGTGGGGGGTTAAAATTAAAAAAAAAAAAAAACTGAATAGTAATGACGACAATTAGTACATTTACCTGATTATCTTCTTTTTTATCATTCAAACTCCAGCGCTCCTTGCCTCGGGAATCCAAACGCATTCGTTTCCTAAAACAAAACATAAAAAATTCTAAATTGTATGAATGGAAAATTATGCTTTAAAAAGAAAATTAATATTTTATTAAAAGGAAACTGGGAGGAATGCAGATCCGGGCACAGCTTGTTTTTGGCAAAAAACCATGTTTTCACCGCATTTTAAGTTGAGAACTTTAATCTGGAAGGTGAAAAAAAGTACGGAAAGAAATAAAAAAATTTGAATAAGTAATTAATTTTCAATTACGCTAAGTAAAATTTCACTTCGCGAACCGACACTATGAGAACCCGGCGGCCATTTTGTCACTGATAATTGGTATCCCTGATACAAGGATGAGCAAGATACGATTGTAGCCGACTTCGTGGGATACATGGATAAGGCGCCGTTTACACGCACACTTCAGAGCGATCGAGTCCCGCGCCACTTCAGGCAATGGTTTGTCTAGCGGGATTGTGTATATTACCTTTACTTTAAAAAACAGCCTACGTTTTTAAATGGTTTGTCTAACGGGATTGTGTATGTTATCTTTAGTTTAAAAAACAGCATACGTTTTTGAATGGTTTGTTTGGCTACGCAGGGTTTGTGTAGCGGGCTTGTGTATGCTATCTTTACTTTAAAAAACAGCCTACGTTTTTGAATGGTTTGTTTGGCTACGCAGGGTTTGTGTAGCGGGCTTGTGTATGTTATCTTTACTTTAAAAAACAGCCTACGTTTTTTAATGGTTTGTTTGGCTACGCAGGGTTTGTGTAGCGGGCTTGTGTATGCTATCTTTACTTTAAAAAACAGCCTACGTTTTTGAATGGTTTGTTTGGCTACGCAGGGTTTGTGTAGCGGGCTTGTGTATGTTATCTTTACTTTAAAAAACAGCCTACGTTTTTGAATGGTTTGTTTGGCTACGCAGGGTTTGTGTAGCGGGCTTGTGTATGTTATCTTTACTTTAAAAAACAGCCTACGTTTTTGAATGGTTTGTTTGGCTACGCAGGGTTTGTGTGGCGGGCTTGTGTATATTATCTTTATTTTAAAAAACATCCCAGAATTTGAATGGTTTGTCTCCATTCCAGTACCTGATTAGAGGTTCGATTACATTATATTATTAATTCTGTTTTTCATAATTACGCGCCTTATTATTTATCCCACGAAGTCGGCTACAATCGTATCTGGCTCTTGTTTGTAGGTCTGGGATACCAACATAACAGTGACAAAATGGCGGGCGAAGTGTCGTAGTATCGGTTCACGAAGTGAAATTTTATTTATACTTTAAACGGCTGTATCTCCCTCAATTTTGCCGAGCGCGCCTTAATTTTTTTTATTCAGCTTCTCCACACTTTTCTCATCTAGGAAGTGCCTTTTTACTAAATTTCCAAACTGTGCCCGGATCTGCATTTCACCCAGGAAACTTTCACTTTGTCACTGGAGATGCGCAAATTACATTTTTGTTGTAATGATTTGTATCAAAGTGAAGACCAATTTTGTAAAGTAATAAAATACATACATTTTTTACACTTATGTCACTAATTTGTAATGTAAGCAATTTGATGACCCAGATGCAATGATAGCCATGTTCGATGGAGTCATAAGAAGTAAGCTGGAGTATGCTAGTGGTGTGTGGACTCCGCACCAAGCTAAATATATTAATATGCTAGAACAAATTCAGAAAAAGTTCCTTAGGTATGTCTATATGCGGATGAATGGAACGTACCCGAGATTCATGCACCATATGGAATTACTTGAGGCAACAGATAGATTTAGCTTGGAAACTAGACGTAATGCAAATCTTGCAATTCTTAGTTTTAACATAATCCATAATCGTATTGACAGCCCATTCCTCTTGGAATGTTATGGCTTATACGTGCCTGAAAATTTCAGTCGTAGTCGTCGACACGACTTGTTCAAAATACCATACGGCAGAACAGATGTTCTAGCACAGCATAGCATGACAAGAGGAATGGTGCTGTTGAACGAAATATCGGAAACACTAGATAATAACACAAGATATATAACTCTTCTTTAGATAGCCTTAAGATTTTTTTGTATAATAATCATCTTCCTAGGTGTTAAGAGTGTCAAAATGAGAAAATTGTACAGTAATTGGATAATAATCTGTTGTACAATTTAAAAAAAAAAAAAAAAAAAATGGCTCAACTTTTTGACTTTAACTTCTGTGTATGGAGTCCTATTACAAAGTAGGCTATACTTTTGGACAATACTTATACAGGGTGTCCGGGGGTAAAGTGCATTAACTTCGGGGGGTGATTCTACATGATAGTATGAGTAAAAAAGATAAATAACTTTTTTCGAAATTCCCACTTTTAGGGATAGTTTTGTGGTAAAAAGATAAAATTAAACCGGCGTGTGTGGGCAGCATTATTATTTTCCGATGATGTGTCTTTATCTAGTGTGTATTTAAGACTGACTTAAAGGAACAACTTTATTCAGTGCGTGTTTTCTTCAGACTTACTTTTGTTTATTTAGTTGTAGACTTGCCTAACTGTAAAAATTGTGTTTATTTGTGCGTAATTTTGTTATTAAATTATTATTTCAATGCCTGGTTTACCAACGAAGAACGGGCAGACGTTTATTAATGAGATACGCCACAATTGATAATAATATTACTTTACGTTTACATGCTTGCTTACAAGCTGAAGGTGAACATTTTGAAAATTCGTTAAACTTGTAAAAAGCGATGACATTTGTTAAGTGTTTGATTAATTTATAATAATTTTATCGTTAAAAACGTGACTTCAGTTGTTATTTAAGTGCAGTTCTCTTTTAAATTTTGGTTTAAAACATACGATTTTGTATAAACGTCAAATTCTCAATCTTGTTATTGTTTACAAACGGTTTCTATGGATACAGGCCAAATCACAACCAACAGGGTGGCCACAAAAAATGGATTTCAAAATTCCCTGATAATTCCAGGTTTTCCAGGGCAGTTTCTACATTTTTCCATGATATGTTTAATTTGATATAAGGGAACGTACCCATACTACGTGACCTGTTCAGCGGGGGGGGGTCTTCAAAATACCACGCTTGGTACAAATGAGCGGCGGGGGGCTTAGGTTTTTGGTCACTGGGGGGGGGGGTTAAAAAGTGCAAAAAGTTCGTCACGTAGTATGGGTAACTTCCCTATGGGGATGCGTTTGTTAAATAAATAATAAAGGGAATTCCGTCATCTATAGCATAAATTATTTCTTTGCATTACAATAATCTATTGAACACAAAATACACTTGTTACAAATTTATGATATTTCGCCTGAAGAAATGAAAAGACGAGACAAAAATAGAAAAATAAACAAAAAAAACATTAATATTAGAAGAGATACAAAAAAATTATCACATGAAATAAGCAACAATACTAGGGAACAGTTTAGATTTAGAATATTAATAATTAAAACAATATACCCTTTGGGTAGAAGAAAAGAAAAGAAGAAACGATATCTGAACCATAAGAAAATGCTTATGGTTCAGGGAAAACTGAACCATAAGCATTCGACTAAAGTTTAGAAAGAGGTTTTTTATGTATTTACACGAAGCTATGGTATAAATAGTGTTACAATGTAATTTTATAAATACTAAAAACCTTGATTTAAATATTAAAATACATACACACACAAAATAAAAACACACACACACATCAACAAGATGACATGATTGTGTTGCAAGGGCATTAATGAAAATAATAATAAAAAAATACCTATCTAGTTTGTCTTTATCGGCATATCTTTTGTTATACAAGTCGCAAGTAAAAGTAATAATAAAACACAACTTTGGGGTTGCACAAATCGCAAAATAACGAATATAGTTTTATTTTTGAAATTCCCTGATATTATAAATTTTTTTCGAAATTCCCTGACATTTCCCTGATAATTCCAGGTTCGGTAAAATTCCCTGATAATTCCAGGTTTTCCAGGTATTCCAGGTCTGTGGCCACCCTGAACCAAGCAACGTTGCAATAATCGCGCCCGGGTTGCAATGTCGGGTAAGTTCTACCTTACACTAAGGATTTTCAGTAGGTATGTCTTTTTGTATGGGAAAAAAAAGTTGGAATTTCAGAAAAGTTATTAATCTTTTTTACTCCTACTATAATGTAGAATCGCCTCCCGAAGTTAATCAGGGTGGCCACAAAAAACGGATTTCAAAATTCCCTGATAATTCCAGGTTTTCCAGGGCAGTTTCTACATTTTTCCATGATATGTTTAATTTGATATAAGGGGATATCGTTCGTTAGATAAATAATAAAGGGAATTCCGTCATCTATAGCATTTATTATTTCTTTGCATCACAATAATCTATTAAAAACAGAATACACTTGTTACAAATTTATGATATTTCGTCTGAAGACTTTTTTCAAGCTTTTGAAACCATAGATAGAGATGTAATCATTAAAAAAACTATTTAAAAATGGAATAAAAGGAAAGGCATTGAAATGGTTCAAGGATTATTTAACTAATAGATATCAAACCACAAAAGTGGGAGAGACAATCTCCGAACCAATGAAGATTACATTGGGAGTACCACAAGGGTCTGTTCTCGGATCTATTCTTTTTATAATGTACATTAATGAATGGTAAAAGTATGGCAGACGACGCATTGACATATATAGCAGGACGACGATGGATTAATGAAACAAATGACAATTCTACAAAACAGAGCTATGAGAACTATATTGAAGAAAAATAGGTACACTTAGTCAAGAAAATGTTGAAGGAGTTAAATATCTTGTCATTTAAACAAATTATTTACTTCAATACTATATTGTTAATCTACAAAATAATCAATGGCCATACGTCTATTAAATTCCTAAGAAAAATTGATAAAATACAAAGCAACAACATGAGACGTGGAAAGAAAATGAACTAAGACTCCCCTTCAGGGAAAAAACACAAGTCAAAAGTCACTAATGTACGGAGCATTGAAGATATTTGGAGAGTTACCAGAAGAAATAAAATTGGAAGAGAGCATAAAGGCATTTAAAATTAAATTGCGAAGATATGTGATTGATTTGGTATAGATGTGTTATTTTAAGTGTATGTATATATAAGGATTGTATTAGTACATAGATAACTATGTACCTATTTAAAATACCGCAATAAAACAATAATAAAACCACTTTGGGATTTCACAAATCGCAAAATAACGAATTTAGTTTTATTTTTGTAATTCCCTGATATTCTAAAAAAAAATTGAAATTCCCTGACATTTCCTTGATAATTCCAGGTTCGGTAAAATTCCCTGATAATTCCAGGTTTTCCAGGTCTGTGGCCACCCTGTTAATGCACTTTACCCCCGGACACCCTGTATAACAAAATTCCTTCAAATGTACATATTATTTTCAAAGATACATCGTTTTAAAACAAATTCCATTTACTTGAACAGGTTCCGTGTTTGTTGTGTGTTAATACATTTTACATTATTTATGCATTACTCTGCTTACTGGCTAATACGCAATGTTTCTTATTCAAACAGTTAGATTTAGCTTTATTATTACGAAAAGTGAGTATTTATGTCGGGGGAGACCAAAAAACATGCAAAAAATATGCATTTAACATTTTAATTTTGTTAAAATTAATTCACTCACGCGGTAACGCCATTGTTTATTCATCGTTTTTATTTTAACATTTCATAGACATGCTGCCAATCATAGAAAAAATATTATTTCCATGTAAAACAAAGTGAATGCATCATTGACAAGTTTGTACTTGTATTTATAACAGTGGAACATGGAAAGAAATGTATTAGAATAAGTATACAAATCCGCTAGACAAACCCTGCTTTGCCAAACAAACCATTCAAAACCTGGGATATTTTTTAAAATAATGATGAAATACGAGTTTATTTTAGAGAGTTTTATTTTATAAGATTGGTACTTCCGACAAATGTCATATTCGATTGTCTATTTATTAGTTAAAAAGGGAACATTCCGTATTATCCGTGCATCAAACTTCGACAATACGAACGTTCCGTACTATCCGTGAGGTGGACTAACCGCAAATTTACCCATTTTACTTTTCTTTTGTATTGGTCAGTATTTGTTAATTCAAATAAAAGTGATGATTTACAAAGTGGTTTTTTCCAGTGTCTGGACAACTCAGAATCATGCGACTATATGTATCTCTACATATTATAAAACAAAGTCCTCCGCCGCTATATCGGACGTGCTTGCCATTCTTAATTACATTTTCAAATTATTTTATCTGGTGACCAGACAACTCATAATGAAACCAACTCAGAAGCACCTCAAAAAGGTCATTAGGAGTGATGATAAAAAAAAAAAAAAATTGGTCAAATAGGTTAAGTTAGGTTAGGGTTACCGGCTATTTTAAAATTATTTTTTCATAGCTTTTAATGACCTTTTTGAGGTGTTTCTGAGTTGGTTTCATTATGAGTTGACATGGAACCATTTTATCTGTATGTCAATGTTAATAAATTCTTATATCAGAGAATTCTGTTAATCCGCGGATGTGACATTAATAAACGATCAAAACTTGTCAACATCCGCAGAACCCTCATTACGTCTGTTGAAAAATATTAATTGTTTTGCTAGTCTCTCTGTAACTGTATGTAAACCCTTTCAAAATAAAAAATGGGCATCAGCAGGTAGTAAGTAGGTGTAGAACCCTGGCATGTCCTCCGTACCGACGGTGAAGGCGGCTTGATCAATCAGAGGCTCGGGCTAGGGGTCCAACAGTACTTTCCTTGGCCACGGTCAAATGCCTAAATTAACAAAAAGGCAAGCTTTCACCGTCCAAGCCCTTCTTTCTTTTCGGATCTGCCTAGGCGACGAACCCTGCCCGGGTCTGCCTGCCGCCTGCTAGCCGCCTCTCTACTGCTGACTTGTGGCTTTCACTTCTCAACCAAGCTTCCGCGGCAAGCAACTGCAACATGCGGCGGGCCCCTAATACCTACTCCTAACTCAAGGCGGGAGGTTTCAATATTTGGCGTATATGTTTCAAAGTGTTTTTACCAACCCTCTTCTTACAGTCTGTATACCTACGACGGCCCCTGCGGTATAGCCGCATCTGTCTGTTTGCGAGAAACTCGTTTTTGAGAAAATTAAATCTAAGTTTTTATTAAACGGATTGTCATGCTGTTTTCACCATAATTATATAATTTGTCAAGGTTTTGTGTAATTGGTTGAAATACATAATACATAAAGGATGTGGTGGAAGAGCGGACTGGCAGCGGGCGGTGTGGGTTTGATTTGTATGGAAATCTACAGTTTTATGCCGAGTGTAACCGACGTGTTGCTCTCCCTCATTTCTTAATTTTTAATCTTATATGTTTTACTTATGTACAATGCCCCGGTGCAACCAAATAAAGCTTGTGTGCCAAGTTTGCACCGGGAGACATTCTAGAATCCTATAATTTTAATAATTTAACAATTAATACTTTATTTATGATTATTTACGCCTCCAAAGGCAACCAGGCTGACTAGCCTCCTTTTTAGTTATGGCCCTGAGAAGGGCCGTTTTTTCGGCTCCGAAGGAAGCAGCTACTCCGCTAAGCGGACTGCCTTCCCTCCCTTGCTGCTCTGCCGTTATGGCTCAGCAGGAAGCGGCTGCTCTACCAAGCAGGCTGCTTTACCTCCCGTTTTTGGCGGCCCCAACAAGGGCCTTTTTGGGCTCTCAGTCGGCTTTACCGTGCCGCCAGCAACGATCTTTTTCAAACACATTTTTTTTAATTTTAAATGTCTTTTTCTTAATACACAGATGCCCTGGTGACACAAGTAAAAACTTGGTTACCAAGTTGCCACCAGGAGACATCCTAAACTTATTATTTCATCGCCTTCAGGGCTATTTTTCCGGCTACAAAGCCAAAAAACCAATTTGGGCGTCCCTATTAAGGGCCTTTATATTGGTCAAAAATACACCATATTTTAATATAACTTCGTTTAAACACCCCGTAGGACGCTGAAACTAAGACGTTTCAGTGCAGAGTCCTACGGGGCATCCATAGAGCCATAAATAAACATTGTAACTCTTAAACTGCCAGCGCTATCAGCACTTGAGCAGATTTTCGAGACTTTAGCATCATTTCACTTTTTCTCCATTTTAAAAATCCCAGGACCTCGTAAAGCGACGGAACCAAAAGGTTTCGATAGCCAAGCTTACGGGGGACCTGGGAAAAATATTAACTTCTTTGTAACTATTCAAACACTTTGTTAAAAAACAAATACCTACCGACAAAAAGTCAAACTTCCTTAAAATCAACCCAAACTCAGCAAACAAAAATTCTACGGATAGAGAATATCCGTAGAACCACTCTAGTTTTAAGGAAAACATTGTAAATACATTAACCTAACCTGTATAATTAATTTAAGAAACCAATTTTAGACGACCACTTTCAAGCAAGTGTTTGCCAAAATGGGTGGCCCACAGAAAGGCACACCTTATATAGGTAAAGGGCTAGGTAAAACCTCCCACCACAAAAATGTACCACGTGACAGGTTTTGTCACGGAAATCGGGTATATAAACCCGGCCATTTCTCATAATAAATCAGTTCTTCCATCAACGTCAACTCGTGTTATTATTTCCTTCTGGGAAAAGTTATTATCATCCGCTGCCTCCCGCCGACCTCTGCCTAGACTTTGCTCCTGGTGCCATCAGTCTCCTCCAGAAAGCCGGCCCTACTTCAGGCAACCGCCACGCACCAGGACTGGGCAGAGGAGTAGGCACATCCAGTGTCCTCAACTCATCAGGCACTGGGTGCACGGGAGGTCAGTATTATTATTATTTCAATCATTTCATCCTGGTCGTGTACTGAAACCGGTACCCTTTTTTTACAGTCTTGTACAGGCTTGATACGTCTGGTACACCGAGGTTGATGAAATTTTGCACATATGACCTTCAATGCAAGAGGAAGGTCACTGATTACATTTCATTTCGAAAACTCTGTGTAAATCCCTGGCATCGCCGGGGACTTCAGCTAGTAAAATATATGGTAAATATTTCCCTATCGAGTCCACGCTCACAACACACTTTAAAAAATTAAAACAAATTGTACTAGGTAGATTACAGTTAGTAGTAAGTAATTCAGTAACCGGAATTGAAAAATATTGCATTTTAATGGTTATTTTGTTATCTTTAAAAACGCGAAATTTCATTTCTCAAGGAACGCCATGTTGTTAATTACGACGGCAAACGACTCGCGAGATTTTTCGTGTTTATGAAACGGAACAAAATAATGATTAATACGCATTATTTATCATTTCCGAATATTGCAATTCGTACTTATTATTGTCTAACTGACAGAAAGTGATTTTTTTCTTTTAAAAATGCGTATTTCATCGTCGTAATTAACATGGCGGTCCTTGAAAAATTACATTTCGCATTTTTTAAATTAATAAAAAAACATTACAACGCAATATTTTTCAATTCCAGTTACAGAATTACTTATTACTATGAGGCGGATAGTGGAGGCAAAACGTAAAATTCCAGAGCCGCTCATTATTAAAGGCAAAACAATTAAATTATCGTTATTTAACCGGTCAAATTTGTTTTAAACAGAGTGTAGCTTATGCACGTGGCTAGCGAATACCACGAGAGGTTTGGTGTGAACAAATTCTCAATTTTGTATTATTTTTTACGAAATAGATTTTCAAACAGTGAATTCGTACAAACAACACTTTTGCACATACAAATATATTGGATTTTCAGTTTGGAGGTTGTGTGATATCAATTGTGTTATTTTAATGAAATATTATACCAAGTTTGTAGGAAATAAATAGAAAATTTAATAATAATGATATTCCAGTTTTGTCGCTGGCATTAGCATGCAGGTGCAGAGCGAACTACTGTGATATAGCCGACAAAATATTACGACATGCAAAAGGTTGAGTTCAAATGGAAAGGGATAAATTGATTTCAATAAAATAATATTACATCTTATACTTCTCTTTGTCCTTTTTGTGATAAAAATCACTTTACTTGACTTGCTAGCTGCGGTTCCCCTCAGCGGCGAGTCGGGCAAAATGAAATATGATACCTTTATTTGGAATATTATAAACATATGTATATAATATTATTTTCGTCTCTTTCTCTTCAATAGAAAATATAAGGAAAAGAAAAGAGATATATTATCGGCTTGTTTTCTAAGAAAACAATCTTTCCTAATCTACAGCAGGACGTGAAATGTTTTTAATACTTTGAATATTACGAAACAGTATTGACAATATCATTTTGCTATTGTAATATTTCGACAGTATTTTTTAGAAATCCACTTGAAATAAGATGTGAACAGATTTGTTTTTATTTAGGTATAGTCAATTTGGGAGGCGGGTATGGGTACCGCAGCCCCGGGAACCATTTATTGGATAACACCTCTGCCATAGGTCACTCCAAGTGGTTCGCTACGTTTGGCGACTTAGCAGAGGTGCTCGGGGTCATGGGATGAGGTTTGTCGGTGTGAGGTGGTTGGTGTATTGGGCTACATGTCATGTCACGTATCGTATGGGTCAAATCCATGGGGTGGTGAGGCGTGAGGAGTTTGAATGAGATTTTTGTACAAGAACCAGGAGGTGGTGTTGGGGTGATATAATAATACCGCACAAGAGTACCAACTGCTCCAATTTTTTTTTTTTTAAATATTTTTTATTGTAAATTATTGTTATGTGAATACCGCACAAGAGTCCCAATTGCTCAAATTTTTTTTTTTTCTAAATATTTTTTATTGTAAATTATGTATTGTTAAGTAAATACCGCACAAGAGTACCAGCTGCTCCAAAATATATATTTTTTAAATTTATTGTAAATTACCGCACAAGCGTCCCAACTGCTCCAAAATGTTTTTAAAATTAAAAAAATATATATATTTTTATTGTAAATTATTATTATGTGAATACCGCACAAGAGTCCCAACAGCTCCCAAGGGAGGGAGGTTGAGGGAGTGTTGAGATGAGGTGGAGGGGGTTGCTGAGGGGGGGATCAGAGGGTGGGTGCAGGGGGGGGTGGATCAGTGGTGGTGGTGGGGGGAGGAGGTGGAAGGGGGGTGGGAGGGTAGGCTTTTTTCATATCCATTTTTCGTATTACAAAACTAACAAACACGGGAGGCGGGTATGGGTACCGCCGCCCCAGGAACCATTATTAGATAACCAACACATCTGCCATAGGTCACCCCAAGTGGTTCGCTACGTTTGGTGACTTAGCAGGGGTACCTGGGCTCATGGGGTGAAGTTTGTCCAGGCCGGATCCGGAGAGAGTGGTTGAGGGAGTCCTTTTGACTTATACGTCCACAGCTGATGACATAGGGTCTGAGGGGAATTTTCCTCAGGGCCCCCTGTGTAGAGCTGAAATTATCTAGCCAACCCCCCCCCCCCACGTCCCCCCCCCCCCGTAAGCGAAAATATTTTGTAACACCTCAACTACAAACTCATCCTGATGTCGTGTCCTACCCAACACTAAGTCTTTGGGGTTGCTGTGTGGAGGTTTTTTTTTTTTTTTAAAGAGAACCATGGAAACAAAGGGGGAGGAGACAAAGAGGCCAGCAAATCATTCCATAGCCGAGCTGTTGAACTCAAGAACGAGTCGTAGGAACGAACCGTTCTCATGTGACTCGACTCGTTCTCATAACTCGTTCTCACTCGACAAATGTCGGGCGCGTAAATTTTAAAATTATTTTAAATAATATATATGATATATTTGCGGCGCGTTTCAGAGTGGAAGAGACTCTCAGCATCACCCTGGTGTGAGACAACCATTCAGAATTCAAGCATTGCTTGAAATGACTTTGGCCGTGTTTGGTGACCTGATCTGAATGACCATGTAATTCCCAACCTTCCTCTTCCAACTTCCAGCCCCAGCAATTGGGATTCTGGTGCGGTATTCACATAAAAAATGTTTTTAATTTTTTATTGTTGTACTTTCACTCCACACAGAAGGCCCCGAGGAAAATAATTTTTCTTCAGAGTCTATGTCATCTATGGAGATGTTGTGTGGATGGTTTTTTTTAGGGAGAAAAGGGGTCTTGAAGAGATCTATGTTGAATTAGGTAGGAAACACAGAAGCCAGCAATCATTCGACAGCTGAGCTCAAGAACTCGAGAACTTGAACAAGCCGTAGAAATGACCTATTCTCATGCGATTTAAAAGTCAACCATGCACAAATGTTGGGTGCCCGATTGGTGTGTTCCCCAATTATGCAACGGTGCCGAAGGGATCACAGACGCTAGTTCCTTCGAGCACCTTCCATTGAAATACCGGTAGAACACGGACAGCGTTCCTAACTGATGCCAGCGCTCTAAAGATTGCGATCCAGTTGTAATCGGGGAAGCTATCAAACGGACCGCCCGTTTTTGCGCAGAGTCAGAATGGTTTTTTTTAAATTATTTTGGGACTCCAGACCAGAGGTGGCTACCAAATTAAACAGTTGGCCGCCCTTGTATTTTATACAGGGTCAGCAGTTAAAGTATATCTCCAAAACAAACCGTACCGAGAAAACTTTAAACTTCATGTATCTATAAGTCAATAAACTTTTATTTCCGACAACGTACTCAACTTGCTAAAACTGTGAAGTAATTTAAAACAACTATTTAATAGGTACCTACGCGTTTTTTGCGTGTTTAAAAATTAAGTTGTCTTCCCTAGAGTTCGGCTCTGTAAAAGCCACCACTTTGCCGCCTCTTACTTATTACTAACTGTAATCTACCTAGAACAATTTGTTTAATTTTTTAAAGTGCGTTTTGAGCGTGGACTCAATAGGGAAATATTTACCAAATATAATATTAAAAATTGGTTAAATAGGTTACGTTATGTTAGGTTATGGGCTATTTTTCAAATTTTTGTTTTTTAAACTTTTAATGACTTCGGGGCGTTGAAATTGCATGATTCTAAGTTGTCAAGGAACCGTTTTCCATTTACTACACTTATGACACATCTCAAAGTATTGGCTTCCTTTGAACAAAAAAAATCGAATGGAATTTTAAAGTGATAAATTGAATTCTGCAAGGCCTCTCCAATTTTTCAGATCCTCATGCCAAGTGAATTAATGTGAGGGCCTTGTAGAGAAACCCAGTTTACCTACAGGAGGGAGGAAACACGGAAAGCAGCAAATAGGGGCTACAAACTTTACTCAAAAGGGCGTGATGGCGATATTTTACAAGATAAGCGAGTGCGTACTAGAATACAGTATTTGTGGGTTCTGTATAGTTCGCCCAGTTTCAGAAAGGCTTTATTAAGTGAGAAAATAGACTTAAAAAGAAATATAAAAACTCTTCTAGTACTTTTCAATCAGATAGCGGGAACTAGTTTGTGTACGTGTTAATTATCACATTTCTGAATTAAAACATGAATATAAATGATCCATCAATCAAACACGAGCCACACATAACACAATAGGCTTAAAATACAGAAAACAAGAAAGGATTGCACAAAATACAGGTGTTTTAAAATCTATATTGTCATTTTGCGCGGCAATTATTCACTACGTGTAAAGAAAAAAAACTTCGTAATTATCTCTGAAACTCGGTAAAAGTCGAGGAAAACTTAGAATTAGAACAGAATAACGTCATTCGGTACGTTTTAAAATAACAAATTGATCCAAAAATACATCTCGACATACAAAAAAAATTAATGGCGAACTCAGGTGAACATAACCTAAAAATTAAACAAGTTTGAAAGTAGTTTTTTAGCGTAATAATAACAATATATTACCTTTCGATGATGTCCAAATCGTCCAGAAAGCGGGGAACAGTGTTATCGGGTTCATTTTCATTAGATTCCATTATAATTGTGATATTTTTCTAAGTTGGAGAACTACTTCAACTTGACAAGAACAAAAATACTTTCGACAATATCGACTAGAGATGGTCGATGTTCCTGTCCCGGTGACCGGTGACTTTGCTGTCGTTGGGTCGCCCGATGATCGTTCATAAAACCGGCTATTTCTGGAGCCGGTTCTATGTTGAATTTTTATGGACCAGTATATCGGTAAAATTTCTTTAATGCTCGCTAATTACTTGAAACCATGATAAAATTTAAGCATACTAAATCAGCCGCTTAATCCTTGCCAGCCGAAAACTAGTAGTCCCATTTGACACATCCGTCAAATTTGACGTTTACTAAAATAATATTTTAAACTTTCATCTCACTGAAATATTTACGTATAACAGCTACTTTTATCAATAAAGACTTCGATGATTTTTTTGACAAGGAATGTCAATGATTTTAAACTATAAACGGCGAGAATTATGACGAACTAACAATATTGTGAATAAAATATCGAGTGCAGTTCACATGTGGTAGAAGTGAAACTTCACCATACAATCTCAACCCATCAAAGTGAGTTTAAAATCAAACGGCCAATGAGCGCAGTTTGACGCTTCGTAGGTTATGTAAGTAGGTAAGGTTTCGTTATATCTCATTCTCTTGCAGGCTAAATATTATAGATGTATGTGTTTGTCACTTTTTAGAGTCGTTTCAAATCATAACGGTAATAAAGAAGTTTCACTTCCAAAAATTGCATTCGGATAGTGTCCAAATAGTCTCTTAAACTAAAAACTTATTTTAGTAAAGATAGTCGTCGATTACAAGGAACCTTCCCCCCAATGGTAATACATTCCAAAAATTGCTGATATCTGGAACCGGTTCCCGTTACCGCAGTGACGGCCCAATTCAGGTTTAACCAACACTACTACCGACAAAGTTTTGCACAGAGATTTTAGGCGCGCTCAGCTGTTGCGTCTTCTTCTTCTGTTTTATTAATGGACGCGATGTTTGCTTGCGTGGCGGAATTTTCGCGGTTTATTAATTTATTTGTAAATGAACTTTCAATGACAGCAATTGTTCTATAAAAATATATATATCACAAATTAAGAAAAAGGATTGTGCACACGCGTAAATAAAGCAATCACAATTTGAGATTGTCACTGCTAAAAGTACTGATGGTATCATAATTCACTTTTGGGAATCAAATTTTTGTACACACAATTATTCAGATTTTACAATAATTTATTTTATGTTTTTAAGATTTTTAATTCAAGCATTCATCTTCCATCTTATGCATTTGCTTTTTGATTGTTATGAATATATACAGCATAGGTACATTTTATGGTTCATGCATATTTTTATGAAATAGTGTACATTTTTGTTTGAATTAAGGATTCAAAATATATGTGTACATATTTTTATATAACATTGTTCTTTGGGACCATCGATAAAAGTAGTTAAAATGAGTAAATCGTAATCGTGATTTTAAAACTAAAATACATCCATATTTGTAAAAAGAAGCAATATGTGGAAGATAAATAGATAATTGTAGGATTATTTGTATGATTTTCAGATGGAAATAAGGGAAGCAGTTTTTGTTAATGATTTCTCTAAAATCTTCCTTGACAGAGGTCATATCAATTTTATCATGGTGCTTCTAATTTATTTTGGTAATATAAAGAAACCTTTTCCTTTATGAGTTTAATGGCGTTGGGCCAAAGAATACAAATTATTTTGTAATTATACTATTAAAATGTTAGGCAGAATAGCTAAAAGAATGTCTGAAAACTACTTTTAAACTAAAATTAATTTTAATTGCAGTACCTACTCATTCGGAAAGTAAGAACCGGCTTGGGTTGTTTTCAAAACCGCTTTAAAGCTTTTTGTCTATGCATTCTGACATGGACGTCAAATCCCCAGCCGTGCCTACATCGCTTTGTTTATTTTCCCCGAATTTCGCCGATTTAGCGGCCCGTTTGCCCGGAAAACGGCGCGCAAATCCGGAAAACTACCTCATAATCGTAAATAAACGTTAACAAAGCGAGTGACCGTGTTATTTCACAAGTTATCGCCCTCGCAAAAGTGACATTGTCCGATCCGATAATTTGTAAATTTGTACTGGTGAAATATTATTGTTTGATAGCTACGTTGTTTATATGTTGTGAAAAAACCGTGCAAATATGTTCGTAACGTTTTAAAGTTAGTTAAATTTAAGTGTTATATTACTTCAAGTTAAGTGTTGGTGTTTTTGCAGTTTTTTTTGTGTAGATAATATTTATATATTTGTTATAAGCGATGTTTTTGATAAGTATTTCACCTGCGGTGGACCCATAGATTCGTGATATGAATGTAAGTACCCTCCTTGATTCACTGAGTTCGTCAATAATACTCCACTTCACGTTTTTATAACGTAAATTTCATGTTTTTATGTAGCTGTCACTTACATGTCAATCCTAGATTGTTTATAGAAAGAAGAGTAAACACGATAAATTATAATGAATTTGTTTTCTTTGGTAAGAAGTGTGACGCATTGAAAATTTAATTTAAAACATTCTTTGTAAAAGGCTTTCATTTAAAAAAAATAACTTGAAAAAACGTATGTGAAATAAAATCGATGTGTTTTACCCCATTATTAATTTTGGTAAAGTATGAACAAGCCGCTGCATGCCGCTACACTTAAATAGACATAAAATTTGAAAAGTAAACTACAGTAGGGCCTCGCTAATTCGGAATGGGAAAAACAAGACCCCTTCCAAATTATCGAGGCATCTGGATTAGTACCTATGCATTTTTTTTAATAGGAATAAAACACATTTTTAACTTGGGTTTCATTTATTAAAGTAAAAATTTAAGGGTGAAATGCAGATCCGGGCACCACTTGGAAATTTAATAAAAATGCACTTTCTAGATGAGAAAAGTGTGGAAAAGTTGAATAAAAAAGAAATTAAGGCGCGCTCGGCAAAATTGAGGGAGATACAGCCGTTTAAAGAATGTATGAAATGACACTTCATGAACCAGATACTGTCCGCCATTTGATACTAATTTGTTGGTAGGGATACCTGATACAAGAGCCTAGATACGATTGTAGGGAATAAATAGTAAGGCGCGTAGGTACTGGAATGGAGACAAACCATTCAAATCCTGGGATGTTTAAAAAAAATTTGTTTGATGTTTTTGTTTTGTTTGAAATTTTTGTTTGATGTTTTTGAAAACAGGGATGTTTTTTAAAATTGACGCGAGCAGGGCGGTATAAAGGGGCACAAACCATGTTACACAAACCTAGCGTAGCCGCTAAACTACTTGAAAACAGGGATGTTTTTTAAAATTGACGCAAGCAGGCGGTATAAAGGGGCACAAACCATGTTACACAAACCTAGCGTAGCCGCTAAACTACTTGAAAACAGGGATGTTTTTTAAAATTGACGCGAGCAGGCGGTATAAAGGGGCACAAACCATGTTACACAAACCTAGCGTAGCCGCTAAACTACTTGAAAACAGGGATGTTTTTTAAAATTGACGCGAGCAGGCGGTATAAAGGGGCACAAACCATGTTACACAAACCTAACGTAGCCGCTAAACTACTTGAAAACAGGGATGTTTTATAAAATTGACGCGAGCAGGCGGTATAAAGGGGCACAAACCATGTTACACAAACCTAGCGTAGCCGCTAAACTACTTGAAAACAGGGATGTTTTTTAAAATTGACGCGAGCAGGCGGTATAAAGGGGCACAAACCATGTTACACAAACCTAGCGTAGCCGCTAAACTACTTGAAAACAGGGATGTTTTTTTAAAATTGTCGCGAGCAGGCGGTATAAAGGGGCACAAACCATGTTACACAAACCTAGCGTTAGGTTAGGTTAGGTTACGCATTTTTAAGGCTACGAATTTTCATACTTTTGGTTTAAGAATACGGTCGTTGAGATAGTTGTAATTCATAATATAGGGATAAATATTTTTGAGAGCTGGTAACACTGACTTTCTTTTCTTAGGTTAGTATGACTGGTTTATTTATAAAATGGCGGGTGTACTGACATAATCTGTTCGTGGAGTGAAATTTTTCTTAACGTAATTGAAAATTAATTACTTATTCAATTTTTTTTTTTATTGCTTTCCGCACTTTTTTTCACCTTCCAGGTTAAAGTTCTCAACTTAAAACGCGATGAAAACATGGTTTTCTGCCAAAAAAAAGTGGTGCCCGGATCTGCATTCCTCCCAAATTTAAAGTCAATTTAGACTAGAATATGTATGTACATACAAATGAAGATACTTAAAAAAAATTCAAACATATAAGAAATTTGGGCACTTAATATGAAAAAAAAAAAAACTAAAAGTTAATTAACGAGTGACGGCACATGATTGAATGTTGACTCGTTTTGACCCGCACGCACCCGTCCGGATTACAGTGTGCACCGAAGTAACGGGGGTCCGGTTTAGCGAGGCTTTACTGTACTTTTAAACTTAATTACCACAAGAACCATCGGTTTCAGTCGGGATAGACGGAAAAATATGCATTAAAATTCGATTTTCGTTAAAAGTTTAAAAATCACCATCTCCATTACGGCCATGTTTTTTTGTATAGATTTGACCACAGATATTCAAATACAGAAGAGATATGCTATGGTGTCCGCACAACTGTCGCCCCGGACTACGCGCTAATTAGTGTAGTTTTCATACAAAAAGAATTTGTTCATTTCGTTGATTTTTTGAAAATGTGCATTAATATTGGTTAACAATATATATTGAATAAGGAAAGAATTCGTTCATTTAGTTTAACGTTCATTAGGTTTATTCGTTAATTATTTGTTCTTTTAGTTTATTTGTTAATTGCTAAAAAATATCGGCGACACCCGGAAGCGCAGACCCATATAGTAAAAACAGCAGATAGCACATCTACTTATATTCCAATATCTGTGGATTTGACATTTGCGAAGTTTCGTTTCAAACTAAAAACGCATGAATTACTTAATTTGCCTAAACTAAGAACCTTATAACCTATTTTGTGTTCATAAATAGTTGTTTCTTGGAACAATTGTTGTAATTGAGGGAGCGGGAGACAGAAATGAAAGGCGTCATGTCGAAGTAGTGAGTCAGTCGTTTATTGGCTACGTAGCGAAGGTCGGTGAAGCGGTAACATGATGTAAGGCGGAGTGCCGTAGATGAGATGCTGCAGGCGTGCGGAGTGATGGAGATGGTGTGGTGAAGATCAGCGAGTTGTTCGACACCATGGCGGTGGAGATGACCTATCTTCCAGGCCGTTGCTCGATGCTTTAAGTCGCGGAGATGAACGGTGTGTGGCTCGGTGAGCTGAGCCACCAGCAGGTAGTCCTGGCGAGGCGGAGCGTGTTTCCATGGCAGCGAAGCACGGTGGGGCTTCGGGGTGCCATGAAGTGGTGAGCTGATCCCTGGACTGAAGGTGCGTCAAACCTTATAAGTCGCGGGATGGAGCTGTTCTCAGGAGCTGAAGACACGATGGGCCTTGTAGCTGAGACGTGGTGATGATCCTCGGGAAGCTGCCCTGGATGTTTGCCATGCAGGAGCACTTGTGCGGAGAATGTTACGTGCTGAGTTGTTGACCGACTGTTAAACTGAGACTGAACTGCAGCGGGTGAGCGATCGGCTGCTTATATAGCCGCGGCGAGTAATAACCCACACGGTAGGTAATACGCGACCCTTCGGCAGTTGACGAGAATGTTCGGCGCCGTACAGATATTGTACGGTGCTGTCTCAAGACCTTTCTAGGCGGTGGCGATATTATTATCGTCGGGCCGGCACGGCAGGCGAGAAAGTGCATCGCGGGCGGTATAAGTAGGAAGGTACCTAGGCAAGTAGGTTTGCAAGCGCCGCGCGAATATTAGGAGATGTTCTCGAATCTTCTTTTGATGGCGAAGTTTATGATGTGCCGCCACAAGAAGCCGCGAAGTATAATTTCCGTAATCTGTGCCTAAAAATGCGGCGGCTTATCCATAAATTAATATTTTTTCCCCTACCTGTACGGTGTAAAGGCAGGGAAACTATGTCGCCATCCAGTTGGGCAGCATTGTGAGACGGGTTATGGGAGGGGCTGTTCCTTCCTTCCTCTCTTGCCCTGTCTGTTAAACGGACGTTGGCTATCATGTTGGCTATGTGTACTTTGTTTACTGCGGCCCAGAACAACTCTACAGTAGACTGGCCAAACCACGGTCTCAGGTTTTTCAGCCATGAGGTTCTCCTTCTTCCAGGGCCCCGTTTTCCGGCAATCTTTCCCTGCATTATGAGATGCAAGATCTTCTCTGGATGTCTCATCACATGTCCTACATATTGAAGTTTTTGGATTTTTATTGTTTTAATAACTTATTTTTGTTTATTCATCCGAACCGTAACATCTTCATTGGTAACTCTGTCCATCCATCTTGTTTTGAGTATTCTTCTGTAGATCCACGTCTCGAATCTCTATTGGAAGGGATTTATTAATGCGAGTCTTGAAGAAGTGCGGATTAAGTATATGAAGGAGGAAAAACAAATGCCGGCACCTCATTCCGCACACGAGTTGACTCGCACAAAAACGAGTTGAAGGAACAACCCATTCTCATGAAGCCAATGTCAACTGTGAATGGGTGTTCCGCTAATGTCCGGCCAATTTCACACATGTGCACAGGTCCACCTGGGATGATTGCTGCTAGCTCCTTAGAGCAGGGTCGTTAAAATACTCAAACAAGAACAGACTTAGCGCTTTTTTTTTTACATTAGCTTCACGCAGGAGGCCCTGAGGAAAATTATTTCCCTCACGGCCTATGTCATTTAAGGGGATGCTCTTTGTGGAGAGTATTTTTAAGAAAAGGAAGAAGAGGAAGTTCCGGGAAGGAAATAGGTATGAGGCATGGGTAAATCTGTGTGTCCAGGAGTGCACTGGAAAATATTTGAAAGTGAATTTTTATACAAAATGAATATAAAAGGACTAAGTACCTTTTAAAGATCATTAGAGATTTTAATGATAATATTACAATTTAAAAACAGATGAGGTAAAAAGTGACAACATTGTGTGAGTCAGAAGCCTCGATAATATACTTGACATAAAAAAAAAAAAAAACTGCGGTGCAAGATGATAGGTCGAAAGATTCTGGCTGGAGAGGTTAAAAGACCTCCTCAACCAGTCTCTCGATCCGGCCTGCCACACAGAAGGTGGGCAGACACACGGCCGCTAAGACCTAGATAAACCTCACCCCAAGAACCCTGGCACCCCTGCTAGGTAACCAAACATAGCGAACCACTTGGGATGACCTATGGCAGGGGTGTTGGTTATCCAATAAATGGTTCCCGGGGCGGCGATACCCACACCAGCCTCCCAAAATGCATGCCCACATTGCGTCTGTGTATTAGAGATGGCAATCAGTCTGTTAACCTCTCATCTGTACCTCGCCCGCCGGCGGGCTCAAAAAAAAATGTTTGTTTTTTTTTAAATGCGATTTTAACCCTTAAGTATAAAGAAACTGTGTAGAGGACAAGGCCAGAATCGTTTGCGCCAATATCAATCTAGGACGTAGGTACTATTTGATTATTGTAGCTACTCTGAATTATTTTAAAAGAATTTTCTATGAAATTTGTGGGCATTTTTTCGAAATACCATCCAACAGGTTAACAATGGATTTCCTATCAGTCGGAACGCTCTCCTTTGCACAGAATCAAGTAGGATTATCAAGTGTTGTGGGGTTCCAGCCCAGAGGAGATTTCCGAATTCAATTGTTTGATGTTAGCAGCTGATAACCATCGAAGAATCAGCTAGCCCTGTACAAGGCGCCCAGTTTCTTGGGAGGGTCAGAAGAGAAGTGTGTATTAATTTTGATGCATATCTTCAGATTTTTGATTTGTTCAGATTTTCGTAGATATCTTGAAAAATCCACTAATCAAGCAGCCACCTCTAGGTCTGGAGTCTCAAAATACCTGAAAAACGCAGTCGACTCTGTGCAGAAATGGGCAATCTGATGGATTCTGCCATCTTAACAAATGGTTTGCAATCTTTAGAGCACAGGCGTTGGGTGGGAATGCTATTCTTGCTCTACCGGTATCTCAATGGAAGATGCTCTGAGGAACTAGCTTCATTGATCCTCTCGGCACCGGTGCATAGTAGCTAAACGTGACCCAACGTATGTACACGGTTGACATTTGTCTACGACTCGTTTTGTTCAACAGCTCAGCTGTGGAAGCATTTGCCAGCCACTGTGTTTTCTCCTTCCTACAACATGGGTCTATTCAAGACCAATGTTCATTCCTTCCTCTCCTCAAAAAGACCCTCCACCATAGACATATGAATATTACTAGACCAGAACAGAAAGGTGAGGGGAAGAAACCAACTACAGCGGAACGCAGAGCGGGTAGATGGCTTTGGTGATATGCGATTCGTTTAAAACTCAATATGACAGTATATAGGCATCTCGCATTATAATATCACCATTTAGTTCTTAAAAGTAAACTTTGCCTTTGAATGAATAAACCTTTTTACATGGGAGCGCGAATTGCTCGCCGCGTAATGAACAATTTGCGAAGTCCAAATACGGCAAAGCAAAGTTCGTCTATTTTCAGAGTCCAATATTTTGTTGCCATATTTAGTTAAGACACTTTTACAAATGTTTCATAATTTACTTACCCCGGTAAACATCGACGAGCACACGCCATGTATCTCGAGTGATAGTATATGTTACAAAAAAGATCATATTATGTGATTTGAATAAGCTTAAAATAAAGTAAAATAATTCTTGCCTATGGAATGTAATACGATGATTGGGTTTATTCTCTTTTTCTCTTCTATTTTTACATGTTTTCAAAACACAAGCCACTATTTTTGCCGTGTTATTTCGTAAAATGCACCGATGAGTACTTGAAGCTGGCTCGCAGAAGAATGATGATGTCACATTTTTTAGATTTGCGCGAAGCCATACTCAATTCCAGCCGGTTCCAATGGAACCGGTATGGGGAGGGGGAAATAATATGCTTTTATCGCTTAGGGCAGGTCTATTAATATTCATATTATGTCTATGCCCTCCACACAGCGTCTCAGATGACATAGGCCCTGAGGGAGATTATATCTGACCTCATTGATGTAATTTAATAATTTCTAAGATTTCTCTACCTGAGGTAAGTAGTATGACTACTACCCGTGGCTCTATCCTACCGCCTTTCTCTCGGGCATGCTCGGTATGAACCATCTACGGGTCGGAAGAGATGTGCACATTGCTACAAATTTCTTCAGACTGATTCGTGGATGGTTTGAAAACTCCACTATCATGGAGAGCATTAGTTTCTATCAGAGGCGGCCCGTGACAAAATTTGCGAGCAGTGCATTTCACAAAAAAAGGTAACATTAACATGGGAAAATAAAGTGATTTAAAGGGAGTGACATACCTAGTACAAACGTTCACTTGTAGAGAAAATTTCGTCGCTCTTTCATTTGTGAAAATACTTCAATGACACGATTGTTAAAGTCTGGTATAGAAGATGTCAAACCTTTTTCGATGATCATCATTTTTATTTTATTTTTTTTTTAAAGTTTCTTTATTCTTTGAAATATTCGTTACATAAATTGGGGAATTTTCGACCACCATACTAGGCACATGCCTGTGTTGTGGTAGTCGATACCGAGACCGATGACCGATGACCGAGCATTAAGCCGATCTTGGGACCTAGTGTTCCTCAGAAATATTTTTACACGTTTTAACGTAGAAAAACACCGTTCGCACTCAATAGTTGTCATTGGAATAGTACAAATTATTTTTAAAAGTTTAACTGTTTCACTAAAACACTCCACTAAGTTACATTTGATTAAATCGACGTTAATCACAATGTTTTCAGTAGCCCTCATTTTTAAATAAGTTTTTTTACAGAATAAAACTTGCGAAAACCGTTAAATTGCTGTCAATACCGAAACAATTCTGAGGTTGATGCGCCGCGCCGGCAACCGATGGCGTTTAAACATAACATTGTTAATAAGTCTTAAATTCGTTGAACATGACTATTTCATTCCAAAGGTTCGGGTCCACATTACGCAAGTTTAATGTTTTGACGTTTGCTCCGCTAATGCACCCAGGCACCATATGTCTTCTCTGCTTTCACTCGTCAAACGTCGTTAAGGGTCTATACCTGTCTTGCTCATTTCACGGGCACGAGCACTCCAGCATCTGGAGATGATCCCAGTAGAAATATAACATCATGTGACGTCACGCCTGGGCATAACAAAATGTGCACGAATTCCTTTCTTTCATGGGACATGGGAGGGAGTTTAGTCAATTCGTAAAGATTTTGTAACGTTGGCGGGAATTCTTCGTGAGGGGATGTACTTATTTACACTTCTGACGTATATCGGTGTTCGGCAGTGCAGTGCACAAATGCACCAAGGAAGGGGCCGCCTCTGGTTTCTATGTTCCCGATGGTTATCTTCGTCACTGATAGCACAGACTGTTCTATCTCTCAGTTTGCAGAACTAATTGCCAATGGTCATGTCTTGCTGTTGAACAAAATCAATTCAGATATGGACGTATTTAACATTACTGAAGCTGCCTTTAAAAGGCAACTTATATATGTATATACATATACAAAAATCAAAATATGCTTGCTGGGGTGTATGTGAGTATGTGATATGTCTATGCGTTGCTAAACCATTCATCCGATTGCGATGAAACTTTCAGGATTTGATGTGCGCATGCCCGCGATGGTTTCTATATACGAATATAATAGTGAGTTCTGGCATCATGAAATTATGTGTTGCTAACCATTCGTCAGATTGTGATGAAACTTTGGGGATTTGATGTGCGCATGCCCGCGATGGTTTCTATATACGAGTATAATAGTGAGTTCTGGCATCATGAAATTATGCGTTGCTAACCATTCATCCGATTGCAATGAAACTTTGGGGATGTGTTGTGAGCACGCAAGTCCAAAAAGGTAAATGTTCAGGAGAGCCAAAAAACTATTTTTTCTCTAATTAAGGTCTCATAACTTCTTCGGACATCCATGGGGGATAGATAATTTTTTTTAAAATTATTAATTCAATTAGTTTTATTTTAAAAACGAGCTAATAAAACTAAATATTTTATATTTAAAGCCTTTAAAAATATTGTCATCATTACATAGTATAAAATGAAGTCGCTCAAAATGTATGTGCGCATAGATCTTTTAAACTACGCAACGGATTTTCATGCGGTTTTCACCAATAGAAAGAGTGATTCACGTGGAAGGTTTATATGTACAATGCATGCTTATTATAGTAGAGAAAAGCAGAGAAATTCAAATATTCAATTCAGGCAGCGGGCAGCTGGCAAGCGGGTGGTGTGGATTTTATAAAGGTTGGGTAATGGCATTGTGTTTCGTTAGCCACAGCCACGTGTGGCCGGGTCTGCTAGTTTAAAATAAAACACTGACTTGAGTCAAACAAAAACACGGACTTGAGTCCTTCTGCTTCAAAATGAAGTGGAATATTTTGTCATGACATGTGGTGTATTATGAAAGGATCAATGTTTACGAATTTGTTTACTTTAATAGAAAGGGTAGTAATTTATAATTTAAGTCATAATACTACATAATACGTAGGAATGAGTCATAATACTCAAAATGCAACTAAATCATAAAGATACAAGTCCATGGTACATCCTTCTGCTTTTAAGAAAGTTGTTTTAACATGGTAGTTGCATCCATATGCAATTTTGAAAATCCTAAATTTTCTTCATGATAGGACCTGTTCTGCCACTGATAAACATGATTATTTACTTCAAGTCTGCATCAAAAACACATTTCTTCAAATTTTGGACTTGCATCCGTATGCTTCTCGGCTAAAGAATTTGTTAAGTGGCATTGCAACGCATGCCGGGAAATCGCTAGTGTTTTATATAATACTGTTTTACAAATGTATTTAGAAATGCAAATTGAAAAATTGATTCATATTTATTTTCTAGTTGGAGTCACCGATTTTGGGTCAGGCCGACCCAAGTTTCCTGAAGTGTACCGAACAGTTCACCATGGCTGATGTGCAGATCTCCGCTCATCCTGGTGAGTTATGTTATTCTGACTCTTGACTCGACTCGACTGTTTGATTCCCTCAATTGTGGCACGTCTTCGTTTAGGCTTCCCCGACTTCTTCTACCATTCACATTTGCGTCATATATTCTCCTTACATTCATTTTGTCCTTCGTTCACTCTTCATTACACACTCACAATTTTAGATCAATTGAGATTTTGATATATTTCAAGGTCAGAATCGCTTGCGCCAATATCAATATAAAATACCATCCAACATTCAATAGATTAATTGAAAAAAAAATGTCATCTACATTTTTTATTTCAAATTTAACTAGAAATCGCTCGTTAAAATCCTTTAAATATGTGCTGTTACAGGTTGTATTTATAAATATTTAGTTTTAGTTATTAATTAACCCTTAGCAGAATAAGGAACTCCAGTGAAAAATATTATGGCTTTAAAAAAATATGTTCATATAGACCAATAAACGCTGATTTTGAATATATAAGTTTTATTTCATAATATTAAACGCAGAGTTTTTAAAAAATTATTAAAAAGTTCATTTTTAATCGGTTTATAAAAACACGCCGTCAAGTTGGCATTATTGAAATTTTAGTGGTGACGTCACTGTTCGACGTGTCGTGACGTCATCGTAAAGTCATTGTATGGGAATGTATGATATGACACAAGCCATTGTATTAATTTATTAGTTTATTTACATACTGTTTATAGAGATTTAGTTGTTGTGTTTATTGAAACATTATTTAGGCCTAAAAAATGTTTCAAAAATAAAGGTATCTCTTATTAGTTTATCTCTATTGTTAAAAATATTCAAAAACTACTGCACAAAAAAAATAGTAATGCTACTTCTAGGGAGAATACTTCGAACAACGGAATTCAAAATGGCGGCAGTTGATCAGCTGATTGCCCGATCCTATAGTCATTTTTCAGGAGTGATGACGTCACATGATTAACCATATATGGTGATTTTCGGGGGTCTTGAGAAATTAAAACTTTGACAATTATTTTAACTATTAAAACTAACTCTAAAAGTAAAAATAAAAATGCAGTTATTTAAGTTAGAAGGTCATTTATTCCTTTTTTTTTTTTTTTTTTACATGAATACCGCACAAGAGTCCCAACTGCTCCCGTCTGGAGCCAGTGGGACTATGGCATCCCCAATTGGGGTATGTTGTGAGGCTGAAGGTAATGGGGAAGGGAAGGAGATGGGGAAGAGGGAGGTGGGGAAGTACCTGGCTATTCAGATCTGGTCACCAAACACGGCTAATGCCATTTCAAGCAACGTTTCAATTCTGAATGGTGGTCTTACACCAGAGCGATACTGAGAGTATCTTACAATCTTGAACGTGCCGCAAATATACTATATATTATTTTAGATGAATAAATTGTGAAATAACACCAACTAATCAAATAAAATTTATTTGCCACGCCGGGATTCGATCCCGCGACCTTCGGAGTGCTAGTCAAGAGCCTTACCACTGGACCATGCCGGCTGTCGAACCTAAAAAAGCCGGCCGACCTTAAAAAAAAATAAAAAAATTGAACTGTAGTTTTCTATTGTGGTATCCCAATGATAACACAAAATAATTATTGTAGGGTCCCAGGGTATGGCCTCCAGACTGTCTGCCGTCAGGTGTAAGATGGGCAGATTTTGTTGACTTCTTCGTTTCCACACCAAGGGAATCGTACAGAGAGAGAAATGATGTGGTTTGAGATATTATTCTTTGTTAGTAAAAACGCTTATGTTGTACTGGATATTATTGTAAAACTTGAATTTCTTTAGATGAATAATTTTACGATAATTTATTTTAATAATTTAACTGATAAATTTTTATTTTTAAACGATAATTTAATTTATTTATTTAATTTTAAGAATAATTTATTCAGATGAAATATTAAACGAGGCAAGGAGTGTGTGCCAAGATCGAGTTGTTTGGCGGTCCGTCCTCTCTGCCTACCCCTGCGGGTAAACGGCGTGATGGTCAGTTAGTTAATAATTTTACAGAGATTTGTTTCTAATATGAGCACTAGAGCTTTAATTTGCAGAATGTGTCGCAAAAAATGAATTTGTGATTTTTATGCATAAAAAGAGAAAATCAGAGCACGACCACAGAGAAATGAGTGCAAGTGCTCCCATGGTTGAATTTGGCAGCCACCTCTGGTCTGGAGCTCCAAAATACCTGAAAAATACCCTCGACTCTGTGCAGAAACGGGCGGTCCGCTTAATAGATTCTCCCGTCTTAACAGGCGTCGGGTGGGAAGGCTATCCTTGTGCTACCGGTAATTCAATGGAAGATGATCCAAGGAACTAGTGCATAGTCGGTAAACACGCCAAACGCGTGTCCAACATATGTACACGGTTGACATTTGTCACGTGAGAACGCTTCTTCGACTCGTTCTTGTGTTCAACAACTCGGCTGTGGAACGATTTGCCGGCCTCTGTGTTTTCTCCTTCCTACAACATGGGTCTCTTCAAGACCAATGTTCATTCCTTCCTCTCCTCAAAAGACCCTCTACACTGCATTCCAGATGACATAGGCCCTTAGGGGAATTATTTTCCTCAAGGCCTCCTGTGTGGAGTAAATGAAAAAAAAAAAATTGACAAAAATGCATAAAAATATTTAGCAGAAAGGTGACATAGACATTTAAGTTATGGGTAAAAGAGGCTACACATGGAAGTTAGGAATAAATGATGAAATGTGAAATGCTAAATGATTTTAAATATAGGATGACACAACACCCGACAATTATAACCTAGTGTAGCAGTGAGCTTTTTAAAATAACACATCTATTGAAGTAACTAATACTGCCAAATATTTGCCCTTGTCAAAAACTTCATTAAAAATTTGAATATTATTGTATTTACTGACATTTTTATCATTCAGTTAAAAATTTTAAGAAAAGAAAAAAGTCGAAAGTTCCGGTAAGGGTTTAAACAATTTGGGTACTTGCTGTTACGTCTTGTATTTATAAATATTTAGTTTTAGTTATTTATCTACTGAATAACGATGAATTGCTTGTTGGGATTTTGCAGCGGACATCCACTCCTTGCAAGAGGCCCCAATGGAGCTCTACCAGCCGGACATCGCTATAGACACGGGGGCCGAGGTGGAGGTGTCGACGGCGGCCCGAAGAGGGCGCGGTCGCCCCAAGAAGGGATTCATCAAGAAAGAGATTCCCAAACCTGGTGAGCAGCCGTTCATATCTAATTTGACAATAAGTCAATCATTTTTTCTCACTAAGTGAAAATGCAATAGAGCTTTAAATTCATAACTTTATATTATTTGTAGCTTTTAAAAAAATATTTAACATTTTTTTTTTTTAAATTGAAAATTTTTTAGTATTAACTCGCCGTCATCTCTGGCGTTAGGGAATTACTTTTAACGACGGGTTGTTTCAAATAATTTGAAGGATACCTCAAATATTTGAAGTTAATTTTCATGTCCTGTGTAAGTTCTATTCAAGTTCTGTTATTATATCTTTATAGGTCAGTTTTTTTTTTTTTTTTTTACATGAGCTCCATACAGGAGGCCCCGAGGAAAATAATTTCCCTCAGGGCCTATGTCATCTTTGGGGATGCTGTGTGGAGGGTTTTTTTAAAGGAAAGGATGGAGAGGAGAGTTTTGGGAAGGAAAAGGGTTTAAGGGGTGGGTAGGAATCTGGGGTTCAGTGTGTCCTGGTCATCCGCCTCCTAGACCTAGACAAACCTCACCCCATGAACCCGGGCACCCCTGCTAAATCACCAAACGTAGAGAACTACTTGGGGTGACCTATGGCAGAGGTGTTGGTTATCCAATAAAGGTTCCCGGGGTGGCGGTACCCATTTCCGCCTCCCAAATTGAAGTTGCTTCATGAAACTGAAATAATCACAGAACTTCAATAGAACTTACACAGAATGTGAAATTCACTTCAAATATTTGATGAATCCATAATATTTTTTGAAACAACCGGTCTTAAGAGTTGATGTTTTAACACAAGGGCAGTATTTAGCTCATTATAGCGATACGGAATTCGGCATTAAGTTAATTAATTTAAGAAAACTGTCTAAATATATTGTATACGGTTGATTTAATAGGCGTTACGCTGTCGCAAAAGATATACAATCAACCTTCTGGTATATATTTGGTAATTTTTCGGGATTAGTGTCCATGGTTATTACGAATAATTTTTAGAAAAAAACTTTAGATTCGCCTTAATCACTATAAAAGGAAACTTTTTGCATCACGGCCGGCGGAAAATAATGCATTTTAATTTTCAATTGCGAATAAAATTTCACTTCGCGAACCGATACTACGACAACCCGTCGGCCATTGCGTCACTGTTATGTTGGTATCCCTGATACAAACAAGAGGTAGATACGAACCCTGCTTTGCCAGACAAACCATTAAAAAATGTAGGCTGTTTTTTAAAGTAAAGATAATATGTATAAACAAGCCCGCTAGACAAACCCTGCTTTGCCAAACAAACCATTTAAAAATGTAGGCTGTTTTTTAAAGCAAAGATAATATAAACAAGCCCGCTACACAAACCCTGCTTTGCCAAACAAACCATTCTAAATATATACAAATAGAGGTTTGTTAACATTATAATTCTGTTTTTCATAATTACGCGCCTCATAATGTATCCCACGAAGTCGGCTACAATCGTATCTAGCTCTTCTTTGTATCAGGGATACCAACATAACAGTGACGAAATGGCCGCCGGGCTGTCATAGTATCGGTTCGCGAATTGAAAATTTATTTAACGCAATTGAAAATTAAAATGCATTATTTTTCGCTGGCCGTGATGCAAAAAGTTTCCTTTTATAGTGATTAAGGCGAATCTAAAGATTTTTCTAAAAATTATTCGTAATAACCATAGACACTAATCCCGAAAATTTACCGTATATTTTAATAATACTCGTAAAGTTAAAAATTACAAATAAATATTCATCCTCGACTTGCAAAAAAGTCAATAGATGTCGCGTATTAGAAATAAAATGGATAAAAATTTATCCAGGCACTATCTAGATAACATTTAGTTCGAATTGAATCTTGCAATCATATATAAAGATAGCAGCCAATAATACGTGCATTAAGAAAATGAAGTTAATGTTGGTAGTTCTTAGTCGAAGATACAGTTAAAAGTGACCGAATTGGATATAGGTTCCGTAGCTCAGAACCCAAGACCCTTTGCTTAGAGCACTTGCCATGTAAGCAAAGGGTCTTGGGTTCGAGTCCCAGTGAAGTCAATATCTTTTTCTGATTTTTCTGTCTCCAGATTTTCGATTGAGTTTCGCTAATATTGTCTTCATTTAATTAAATATTATAATTTGAGATTTTACTCATAAAGTTAAAAATTTAAAAGAAACCTTTATATGCATTTGAAAACGTAAAACATCGATTTTTCACCTTTGATAATTGCCAAAACTGACCTGCAAAGTCATAGAAAATTCATTTAAAAATATTCTAGAGTAGCTAGATTAATGAAATCAACTGTTACGTTAAGAATGATATTGGCGCAAGCGATTCTGACCTTGTCCTTCATACAGTTTCTTTATACATAAGGGTTAAAATCGTATTTAAAAAAAAGTGGGTTCGCGGCAAATCACAGGTTAATGAACGTGTTCGGGCAAGCAAAAGCAAAATTTAACAATGGGCGGTACAATAGTATAAGGATTTGATTAGAATATTTATCTTTCTATATGTGATTCGTCCCTCGGTAAGAGACAGATTAACGTGTAAGGCTTATATTAAATTGTTTTCACATATTATGTTCATCAGTTAAAATTTTTTTTCAATGTCGTTCAAGGAATTTGTGTTGTTTATTTTATTTTGCTTATTTAATTTTGTTATTAAATTATAGCGGAGGGGACCTCGAAGCCAAAACGTGCCTACAAGAAAAGAGCGCCGAAAGTCATCACAGAAAGTAATTTTTATCATTTTATATATTTTTTAAATTTATTTATTAACAGATATGATTTCAGATTTTTTCCGCCAAAATTAATTTTTGGGGTTTTATGCCATGTTGCGCTACCTTCTTCTTTAGCCGATGTTTCAGACAGCGTTAACTTACTAACTAATTAACCATCACGCCATTTTGCCGCAGGTATAGGCAGAGAGGATGGAGCTTCAAACAACTCGTTCTTGGCACACACTCCTTGCCTTATTCGCATTCATACATGTACTTCTATTATTCTGACTCTTGACATGGTCTTGCCATGTCGTCTTTCTCGGACGTCCCCGACTTCTTCTACCATTCACATTTGCTTCATTCCTTACACTGCTTTCCTCGTTCACTCATTCTACATGCCCAAACCATCTGAGCGTCCCTTTTTTAATCTTACTCACTACACTTACATCAGGATTACATTCTTTGCGGATATTTCTTACACGATACGCCTCAGGGATCTCATTTCTACAGCATTCAGTCTACTTTCATCCTTCCTCTGCCAGTTCCATACCTCACTACCAGGGTAGATACCAGCACTCCATTGTGGACTGCTAGCTTCGCTTCTTTTGACAGTTTTTTTTATTAGCGCCAACGGCATTCAGTCCTCCATTAATGGAGTTACCTGCATTTACCCTTCTTTCAATGTCTCTATCAGCCTTCCTATCTCTTGTTACTATAACAATAGTGTCCATAATCACATCTGCCCTGATGATGGACACTGTAACACTGTCCGAAACACAGATAACAAAGATAAACACAGAATACAAGACAAAAGCAAGTTTCTTCTTGAGACAGATGGAGTGTATAAACTCAGCTGTTCTGGATATGACACGGTTTATGTAGGCCAGACAGAACGGACCATCTTCAGAAGGATATCAGAACACTTTAGAGCATGCAAACTTGGCCATCCTGACAAATCAGCAATTGCCGAGCATTTAATTAAAACAGGCCATTACTTTGGATTTGTTTTTGAAATTCTGGGAAGACCCAAAACGAATGGAGCATTCCTAATTTTTTTATTTTTAAGTTAGTTCCACGCAGGAGACCCTGAGGAAAAGAATTTCCTTTAGGGCCTATGTCATCTTACGGAATGCTGTGAGAAGGGTCTTTTTAAGGAAAGAAAGGAGAAGAAGTTCCGGGAAGGAAAAGGCTATAAGGGTTGGGTAGGAATCTGGGGTTAGTGTGCCCAGGAGTGACAGACTTATGAATCCATCCCTCCAATTGCGGTGTAAGGCGATGGGTTGAGAGAGTCCGGCTGGAGAAGTCAAAAGGCTTCCCTCAACCAGTCTCTCCTGACCCAGCCTGCCATGCGGCAGGCGGGCAGACGCATCAAATCTCACCCCATGAACCCGGACACCCCTGCTAAGTCACCAAATGTAACGAACAACTAGGGGTAACCTACGGCAATGGTGTTGGTTATTCAATAAATGGTTCCCGGGGCGGAGGTACCCATACCCGCCTCCCAAAACAGAAGCAATTGAAATTCACAAAATCCCATTAATATTGATGAAGACGACAGAGCTCTAGGCTCAATAGTTCTTTGTATCCGATAATTGACGGCTACAGCAATACTAAACGCAGAAAATCATTTAACATTATACGATAATACCAGTTCATAGAGAATTGAAGCTGGCAACACGGTATCGCATCTATATTACATAAGCACACACTTCTTCATGACAATCTTCGATTATTCATCTGCCTTTATGATGGACACTGTAACGCTGTCCGAATCGTTGGCTAAAGAAGGAGGTGGCGCAACATGGCATAATACCCCAAAAATAAGTCACTAATTATTTATTAACACTTTATTTGCATTTTATTACACAATAGTAACAAACGGATCACGCAATTAGATCTGAGGCAAAAACACATATGTACTTAGGATTGTGTATATTGGTGCACATGTACTTTTCTGTCTCGCTTATGCCTGTTTTTTATTACTAAGTGAGAAAGGAACAAATTGAGCCCTTTGTGTGGAAAAACAGCTTTTTTCTTGCATCGGCTTCGAGCTGACATAGGCCCTGACGAAAATAATTCCCCTCAGGGCCTATGTCATCTTTGGGGATGCTGTGTGGAGGGTCTTTTGAGGAAAGGAGGGATGTCAGTGTGTCTAAGAGTGACAGACGTATGAATACACTCATCCTACTGCAGTGTAAGGCGATGTTTTGAGAGAGTCTAGCTGGAGAGGTCTCCCTCGATCAGTCTCTCCCGATCCGGCCTGCCACGCAGATATGGTGAGTAGACGCATACGCTGCCAAGACCCAGAAAAAACTCACCCAATGAACCCGGGCACCCCACCAAATGTAGTGAAATACTTATGGTGATCTATGGTAGAAGTGTTGGTTATTCAATAAATGGGCAGCGGTACCCATATCCGCCCACCAAAATTGAAAATTTGATACATTCAAATTACTCGCCATACATCCAACTACATTCACAGCGAAAATCGTTTTAAAATCTCAAACACAGATGGAAGTACAAGGCCTGTGGTGGCGACTGGTAGAGTGTTCTTAATACAAGTCAGCCATTACTTCAGAGAAAGCGATGGTTTGCAATATCGGCATTTGGCTCAGTTGCCAAAATTGTGCTGATAAAGTTTTATTTGTGTTGACACATATCAAACTCACCTAAATCCCATTTAAACAGTTTTCGGATAATGACGATTTTTTCTAGTTTCAACTTTTAGCTAGTAAAAACCTGTGGATATGACGTCATGTTATGAATATTGTACCTGGGAACACAGAAAAATAAAAATCAAAATAAATTTCTTATAGTAAATTTGCATTTTCGATGATTTTTTAATGGACTTTGGCGCATTTGATATAATACCTATGGAAAAATGAAATAATATAACTTTGTATAAACCACTTATTTGATGCGCAAATCCGACCGGTTTCGGAACAAACGTTCCTTCGTCAGGGAAAGCTTATACTAGTATAAGTATAAGTATAAGCTTAGTATAAGCTTTCCTTGACGAAGGAACGTTTGTTCCGAAACCGGTCGGATTTGCGCATCAAATAAGTGGTTTATACAAAGTTATATTATTTCATTTTTCTATAATGGATAACCACAAAGTAATAGCTACATTCAAAAATATAATACCTATGGACTTAATCGATATTGAAATAGAATTACTGGACTTAGGCGTGTTTGAATTAATAAAGTAGGACTTTGGTGAGTTTGAACAAACACAAATGGCGGCCATGACAGAGTGAAGACGATGTGTGATTGGCTGTAATGGACTTTGGCTCATGTGATTTGAAGCGGGTGTGGGACTTAGGTTGGTTTGAAAAAATCTGTTAACTTTCACCCTTAATTTCTTTGGGAAACCGTTGACTTCGGTTAGATTCATCTATAGCAAGAGATTCGTTTTTTTTTGCTGAATCGAATTCACAAAAAAAAACAAAAATGGTTGGTGGTGGACTTCGGCGAGTTTGATATGTATCGACACAATTTATTAATACGTTTTAACTTATCTGGTTTTGTTAGCAAAGCTAAAATGTATTGATTTATGGAAAACTGGCGATATGCATTATTATATACTTTTTTCTTTGATATGTATTTTACTTCAAACTTATGAATTAATTGATTATTATGGAAGGTGCATAATTGATCTCTTCGGCACCAGTGCACAAACAAGAAACACGCCAAACACACGCCCAACATTTGCACACTGTTGACATTTTGTGACCTGAGAATGAGTTGCTTTCACTGCTCGTTTATTTAGAGCTCATTCATATTGTTGTGTGTTAAAAAAGCAATATGCTTTAATAGTTGACTACTATTGCCCTCTATGGTGTAAAACTTAAAGGTGTTAGGTTTGGAGCTTGACTAAACCCTACTGTCAATCCTGGTTATATGATAAAGCAGTTCTCTTGCTTACATGGTAATGTAGAGTGTTATTACGGGGCTCCATTGTAAACACATTCTGTTAGTTAGTTTGTTGTGATATTGATTTTTTGACCGTTTCCAGCTCATTCATGTTTTTGCGTGTTAAAAAAGCAATATGATTAAAAGTTAACTACCATTGCCCTCTATGATGTAAAATTTAAAGGTGTTAGGTTTCTAGCTCGGCTAAACCCTACTGTCATTTCCGTTAATCACTGGTTACATGATAAAGCAGTTATTTTGCTTACATAATAATGTAGTGTTATTATGGGGCTCCATTGCAAACACACTGTCAGTTAGTTTGTTGTGAAAAACTTTTAAAGGTAACTACTATTGCCCTCTATGGTGTAAAACTTAAAGGTGTTAGGTTTGAAGCTTGACTAAAACCTACTATCAATTCTGAATCATTGGTTACATGATAAGGCAGTTCTCTTTATTACATGGTATTAGTTATAAATGAAATGGGCTCTATTAACCTGTCACAAGCCAGGAAAAACACGGAAATTCCCTAACAAAGCACCACTTTGAATTTTGAATTGAATGTTTTGTGGATTAATTTTGAGCTATCGTATATTTTATTGACTGAAACACATTCCTAGAACAATAAACTATGTACCAAAACAACATTACTTGCGTTAATTACGTAAATTGATAGGTTTTACGATGTTTTCGTCAAATAACACGCATCGGACTTTGACAGAAAGAATCGCGGCAAATTTGACACTTCGATGCCACAGATAAAATCATTTAAAAATATTCTGGGGTTGCCAGGTGAATGAAATTTTTGCCTGTCTCATGGGTAAATGTTGGCACCAGCGATTTTCTGACGTTGTCCTTCATATAAAATTCTGTACATAGAAGGGTCAAAATCGCAGACAAACATATTTTTTTCCGCGCGCATGCGTACAAACCGTGCGTGGATTCGCGTCTCTACGGCCGATTTGAGGTTAAATAAAGCAGTTCCTTCAGAACTAATAGAGGAACCGAGGTAGCGCTCATCTGTGTAGCATTTAAAAAAATGCAAGTTGTCATGTAAATGTTTATCTAACTAAAGAACCATCACGCCGTCTCACCGCAGGGGTAGGCAGAGAGGACGGATTGCTAAACAACTCGGTCTTGGCACTTGTCATACTTGTCTCATGCATATTCTTCTATTATTCTGACTCTTTACATGGTCCGACTCAAGTATCTGATTCACTTGGTCGTGCCATATCTTCCTCGGGAGCCCCTGACTTATTCTACCATACACATTTGCGTCATATATTCTTCTTACACTACTTTCTTCGTTCATTCGCTCTACATGCACAAACCATTTGAGGATCCCTTTCTTAATCTTACTCATTACGCTTACATCTCCCAAACATTTCTCACACAATCATACATGGTTTTATCGCACAAACCCCTCAGGTATCTCATTTCAACAGCATTTCAGTTTACTTTCATCCTTCCTCTGCCAGTTCCATGCCTCATTGCCATACATCAGGGTAGGTGCCAGCACTCCATTATGGACTGCTAGCTTCGTTTCTTTTGGCAGTTTTTCATTAGCACCAATGGCATTCAGTCCCTTATTAATGGAGTTTCCTGCGTTTACCCTTATTTCAATATCTCTATCAGCCTTCCCATCTCTGGTAAACATACTTCCCAGATACACAAACTCATCCACCTGCTCCAAATATTCATCATTCACAACTATATTGCACACGGTTTTTTTAAAATTAATTCAAACAATTATCTGGGATGATTTTTACTGAAGTGACTTGAAATCTTAACATTGTGTATTTAACTGGTCAAAGGCCAGGAACGCGGACTTATAGGCGTCATTTGCGCATGCGCGAGAAAATAATTCAAATATTTGAAAAATATTGTCGATGAAAAACTTTTGGTCTGCGATTTTGACCCTTATATGTACGAATTTGTATGAAGAACAGTGTCAAAATCGCTTGCGCCATCATTACTCTAGGTGGTATTAAAATTTTACTCGACTTGTCACACTGGAATATTTTTAAAACGATTTCTTCTATGATAATGCGCTGTCAGAATTTGCCGCGAAGTTAACGGTCGCAATCACTGCGTGTATCGCGAATAAAACGTCGTAAAACCTATTAATTTACGTAATAAATGCAAGTAATGTGGTTTTAGTAGATAGTTTATTGTGTTGTGAACGTGTTTCAGTCAATAAAATATACAATAGCTCAAAATTTATCAACAAAACATTCAATTCAAAATTCAAAGTAGTGGTTTTTTAGTGTAGTTCCGCGAATTTCCGCAAAATGTTCCGCCATTTGACCGGTTAAATATGTATGTATATTTTCTTATATAGTAATTTTTTTTTTTATATTTCAGCCGATGTTGTTCCAAAAGCTAAAAGAAAATACACTCCACGTCGTCCAAAAAATGCTGTAAGTATTTCAAATTATTTTCTATTATTATTTTTTTAACATTATCATCACACAGGAGGCCCTAAAGAAAATATCCCTCAGGACCTATGTCATCTTTGGGGAAAGGAAGGAGAGGAATTTCTGGGAAGGAAAAAGGTATGAGGGGTGGGTAGCAATCTGAGGGTCAGTGAATCCAAGATTGGCGGACATATGAATCCATCCCTCCCACTGCGGTGCAAAGCGATGGGTCGAGAGAGTCCGGCTGGAGAAATCAAAAAGGACTCCCTCAATCACTCTCTCCCGATCCAGCCCGCCACACAATAGGTGGATAAGAGCATCAGCCGCCAAGACCTAGACAAACCTCACCCCATGAACCCGGGCACCTCTGATAAGTCACCAAGTGGGTGACCTATGGCTGGGGTGTTGGTTACCCAATAAATGGTTCCCGGGACATATTTCAAATTCAGAATTAACAATATTATCTTCAACTAATTTTCCCCATATTTTTGGCTGCTATTAATTAGTTATTGGTAATATATCATTGAAGAAGACGATAACACTAATTAATCTAAACAAAAATATGAAAGAGAACAAGACACAGAAGAAGTGCCTTACCAATTCCGCTACTGCCACCTCTTATTTGAACGTCATATTTGCCAATCTCATATTATGTAAATCAAAAATTATTTTTCTATGTCTTGTTCTTTTTTATATTTTCGTTTAGAGTATTAGTGTTATCTTCTTCTTCAATGGTATATTTCATTGATGGGAATAACCTTTAAAGATATAAAAATAGAGTTTTTCTAATAAAAATTGAATTCTTGGTGACCCCGAAATGTTTATCTTTCCAGGGATTAGAATCTGCGGACAAGAAAGATGTGAAGGAACTGAAAGAGAAGAAAGGGAAAGACAAAAGGAAGGAAGGGGGACGCAGGAAGAAGGAGCCAGTCGAGAAGAAGCCTCGCGAGAGGAAGCCTCGCGAGAAGAAACCTCCCCGCGAAAAGAAACAGAAGAAAAAGGACGTTCCGATTGGTAATATATCTTTCTTTCTTCATTTATGAGCCTCTATGGTTGAGTGGATACTAACCTTGGCTACCAAAGTTATTACGCCCAAAAGAGATCAAAATTAAAATCTAGTCTCCTTCAACGGAAGCAGTCTTCTGAACAGGCCTTCCATTGATACTATGCTTGGTCCATTCCCTAAGTGACCAGCTCAGGTATGGGGGCTCCATCAAAGCCAGAGTTAAGTTAGCCTCTCAAAAACTGGGCGTACGTCAGGACCTGCAGATTTTTTAATACTACACAACTGCTAATCCTGTACAAATCGAAAGTTCACCCCAAGGTTGAATTTGGCAGCCATCTCTGATCTGTAGCCCCAAAATACCTGAAAAAACCCTCGACTCTGTGCAGAAACGAGCGGTCCGTTTGGTAGATTCTCCGATCTTAACAAACAGATTGCAATCTTTAGAGCACAGGCGTCGGCTGGGAATGCTGTCTTTGTTCTGCCGGTATTACAATGGAAGATGCTCCGAGGAACTTTCGTCATTGATCCCCTCGGCACCGGTGCATAGTCGGAAAACACGCCAAACGCGTGCCCAACATATGTACACGTTTGACGTTTGTCACATGATAATGAGTTGCTTCTACGACTCGTTCTTGAGTTCAACGGTTTGGCTGTGGAATGATTTGTCGGCCTTTGTGTTTCCTCCTTCCTACAACACGGGTCTCTTCAAGACCAATGTTCATTCCTTCCTCTCCTCAAAAAGACGCTCCACACAGCATCTCAGATGACATACACCCTGTGGGAATTTATTTTCCTCAGGGCCTACTGTGTGGAGTTTTGTTACAAGGTTGATTCTGGCGTGCATTATAAAACATCGTGATATTTACATAAATATCAAAATATTAGATAAACAGGATATATCAACACATACCCGAAAGACTTTTACCCATTTTATCACAGGAGACCATATTTGTCCTAGCTCACATAGGTCTCATATAAGTATCTCTCTTACTATTATAGTGAGACGTAAGATCTAAACGGTATTGGAGAGAGAAAATAACACGCTTTATATCAACCCGTCAGCAACGTAAGCAGATATATGCGTTAAAATGACAATAGCAGTCAAGTACAATAAGCGTGTTTTCACGTCAACCGTGTGTCTCCACAGAAATCGTTGTAACTCCGTTATTGTTTTAGTGACATCCCTAAAACCAAAAGTAAAAGGTCGATAGTGAATCATGCTGCACATCTCTATTCAAGTTATCCATAGAAATATGTAAAAAGATCTATTCTGTCAAACGAGACGGTTGACATGTATTTTACCCGTCAAATCGCCTACGGGCCACTGGATATTGTTAATTTTTATCAAATATTTTGTATGAAATGATAAAAAAGTGAGGTGACAAAAGTGTTTATTATACATTTTTACAATAGAATAAGTATTGTTTTTTTACATAATCTGTGATTTTAGTACCGTTTTCACATAAAAAACATCACATGAGTCATTTTAACATTTTTTTAATGTGTGCATTCTAAATTTTAATATTTACAAATGTTAAAATTTATTTGTAATATAACAATTTGAAAGCTTATTTCGTAACCTTTCTAAAACAGTTTTTACTATTCTGCTACGTTCAGAAATGTTTCATTTATAGAGCTTTAATTGTGAAGCGGTAATAACACAAAGTTTTCGTAAAACTGACATTTCGTTTAAGTCGTTAAAAGTGAATATTCGCGATATATCGGACAGGTTAAAATCTTGAAGTTATCCGCTAAATATTTAAAATATATCCTTTTTTGAATCCAAAGTAGTCAACCTCTATTTGAAAAAAAAATTATGTAACTTTGAGAATTTTTTATTCTTTATTTTTACATGAAACGACAAAAAAGTGAATCAACAAACGTTTATAATACATTTGACTAATAAATTATGTACGTGTTTTAATTTTAGTTAGAAAAAATGCAAGATAAGCCATTTTTTTAATTTTTATGTTTGCGTGCAAAATTGTTATATTTCAAAAAACTATGAGTACCTATATGTTTATTTTGAATTATAAAATTTGAAAGCATAGTTCATCCATATTTCAGGAATGGATCCTCGAAACAGATTTATTACACTACCGGCACTTAGGTAAATAAAACTTACGTAGTTTCTCACTGGGTCAAGGTTAACTGCGGTTGCTTGAGGCGAGCTTGCTGAATGTTATGAAAACACCGTAACACTGAACTCTGTGTGTTTTGCCGGGCGCCTTTATATAGCCCGACAAGTCGGAGTGTTGCTTTGTGCGGCAGTAATTCTTCATTCGGTGAATTTCTCGAAAGCGCCCGAACTGTGCATTTCAGGCGCGCAATGTTTCGAACCTTTTCTGGAACGCGTGAGAGGTAGGTAGAACTGCAGCTCAGTATCGATGTGATAGGTACCTACTGTCCGGTCACGTAATGCCGGCGCTAGGCGTCTTACTAGCGGTGGCTGGAACGTGCTCGATGGTTCGGCATTTGAATATTTAATATGGGCGACGCTTCTGGAAAGATCATCAGAGCATGGGGTAGCAGAGGCTGGCTGCTACAAATATTTATTTGTTTTTTTTTTTTTCATTTCAGCATTGCCCGTAACTCCTATACCCATCATCCATCACTCCGAGTCATCCAACGACTCTGTGGTATTCTGTTCGGAGCTGGCTCCCTCCTCCGCGCTGCCTCCAGCCCCACCGGGCCCCATTTCCCTCCCTGTGGCTGCAGGGGCTGCGAGGCGCCAGGGCGGCGCTGCCCTGGGAGCTCGGGGCCACGGAGGATTGTCGCCCGCTTCCTCGAGCAGCGGGGGAAAGGGATCACAGGTCATCAGCAGATTGGAAGTCAGTATATTATGTAGTTTGATTCGGTATACAGGTATGTATTTATTTTACGACTGAGGCTTGTTCCTAGAGTAGGTGAATTCTCTTCAAATTATTATTTAAACAAAACATTAAAAAACTAACATTTCAAAGCGTTTTTAATAGAGATGAAAAGGATAGTTGTTTGGCCGGATACCGGATACCAGATATCCGGCGAGCTGCAAGGCCGGATGGCCGGATATCCGGCGGCCGGATATTCGGCCCATTGTCTCATTGCATGTCGTGACGAGTTTAGCGCCGCATAGGTGCAGCGAACGCAATCAGATCAATTCGGGCGGTTTCGGTTGCCATCGTGAGTATTCCACTTGTTAATTTTGAGTATTAATTCAAAATATTTTCTTTGATAAGAAGAAGAACAAGAGGTATATTATGGTGCTTCAATGTCAGTATTTAACATACACATCCAAATGGATAGACGAGAAGATACAGATGAGGGGTAAAATCAAACTATGGGGGGCGAAGAGGAGAAAGATGACTGATTCGTTAAAAAATCAATCTGACAGTATATAGGCATCTCGCATTATAATAATATCACCATTTAGTTCTTTAAAGCAAAATCTGCTTTTGAATGAATAGACCTTTTTACCTGGGAGCGCGCATTGCTTGCCACGTTATTAACATATTTGCATAGTCCAAAAGCGGCAAAGTAAAGTTCGCCCTTTTTCACGAAGGAATATTTTGTTGCCGTATTTAGTTAAGACACTTTTACAAATGTTTCATAATTTACTTACTTTGTAACCAGCGACGAGTTCACTGGAGAAACGTCCACATTCGCTATATCCACATATATTAGGGTATAATGTATAGCACAAGCTCTCATTTTTGTTCGTAAAATGTATGATTCGACCTCGGCGCTGGTCAGGACAAGAATGATGACGTCACATTTTTTAGATTCAAGCGATGCTCTCGTAAGCCCAGCCAGCTCCATGGAACCGGTATGGTGAGGGGGAAATAATACGCTTCTATCACTTAGGGCAGGCCCAGATATATTCATATGTCCATGGTATATAATCATTTCAATAATCTGTGTTTTTTATGATTTTTAGTTCAGTATAATGGTGATTGTGATTAGTTAATCATGGTAATTTAAGTTAAGTTTTCGCTACTCTGCGAGGTTTTTGTAAGTTTTTACTAAAAGTTTTTAGTTTAGATATTTACTACTTATGTATTTATCATTAGAGTGAATATCTCAGAAGAAAATTTTAGTTTTTTTGAAGGCCTTATGGCCTTTTTGTAACTTTTCGACTTTAAATAAAAGCTGTCATAATTATAAGCCATTTTATTGATATTTACCTCACAAAGATTAATGTATTGCATTTTATGATAGGATATTGTCGTAGTTTTTGAATATCCGGTATCCGGCCGGATATTGAGTTACTATCCGGTATCCGGCCGGATAGTAAATTTAGGCCAGATACTGAATAGTTACCGGATATCCGTTTCATCTCTAGTTTTTAACCTGTTAAATGTCGGGCGTGTTCAAAAAAACTGTGCGGATTTTACCTTATTGCCTTCTGGTCAAATATCCATATAAAAACAAAGGAATTGTTTTTTTTTGTGATTGTTTTTTGTTTATCAGATAATATATCTTATTATTCATACATATTACAATATGATAATATCGCAAGAGGTTTTTCCAGAATAAAAAAAAAAAAAAATTTAAAACATCCCATTTTGGAAATAATTGTCAAAAAAAATGATAATCACACAAATATAAACTGATTCTATTATTTCTACATAAATCTGAACACATACCCAATATGAAAAAAACAAAATTCAAAGGAGTTTGTAAATAAATAAAGAGCTTTATACCCAGATACGTTTTGCCATGATGATGGACACTGCAACACTGTCCAAGAAGGAGGTAGCGTAACACGGCATAACACCCCAAAAACAAATAACGAAAAAAAGCTTTATACGTACTTGAAAACGTAAAACTTCGATTTATTTACCTTAAACAGCAAAAGCAACCTTGTCCTTCATATAGTTGCTCTATACATAAGGGTTAAAATCGCTTTAAAAAAAAAACAAAAAAAATTTTATGGCCACGGGCGGGCTTCTTACAGGTTAAATGAGATAAAATAAGCAGATTAAACTAATGGCAACAAAGCTAACCGTCTAAATTGTGATTTTGTCTATGTGTCCAGGAGTGATAGACTTATGGATTCATCCCTCCCACTACGGTGCAAGGCGACGTTCCGAGAGAGTACGGCTGGAGAAGTCAAAGGGACTCCCTCAACCATTCTCTCCCGATCCGGCCTACCAGGCAGCTGGTGGGCAGACGCATCTACCAACCCGGGCACCCCCGCTAAGTAATCAAACGTAGCGAACCACTTGGGGTGACCTATGGCAGAGGTGTTGGTTATCCAATAAATGGTTCCCGGTGCGGCGGTGCCCATATCCACCTCACAAATTATATTTTGGTTTAAAACAAATTACGTAAATTGATAGGTTTTACAATGTTTTTGTCGAGAAACACGCATCGACTTGGACAAATAAAATTCGCGGTAAATTTGACATTTCGATGCCATAGAAAAAATCATTTAAAAATATTCTGGGGTTGCAAGGTGAATGAAGTTTTTACCCATCTTATGGGGTAATGTTGGCGTAAGCGATTCTGACCTTGTTCTTCATACAAATTCTGTACATAGAAGGGTCAAAATCGCAAACAAACATATTTTTTTCGAAATATTTTCCCGCGCGTCTCCGGCCGATTACAGGTTAACAGTCTCAAGCTGTAAAGTTGACTCGCTCCGTGTATTTTATTATGTTATGTTCGTCATATTAACCGGTTTGATTTCATTGCCAGGATTCGTCTTCATCGGGCGGCAGTGGCAGCAGTTCTTCATCAGACGATGAAGACGGCAGTTCATCATCCGATGACAGCTCGCAGTCAGACAGAGAGAGACAGAGATATACGCCCTCTCCCCCCCCGCCACCTGTCATCAGATCCAATGGTGTCTCTAATCATCTGAGGTATTTCAAAATGTATTTTTGAAAAGATTCTCAAAACATTTCTCATGGAAATTTTCTCCATCAAGTCAAGTTAGCCTCTCACAGGCTGGGCGTGCTGTATAGGGTCCGTAGATACTGCAGATGTACACAACTGCTAACCCTGTACAAATCACAAGTGATTCCACTGTTGAATTTGTCAGCCTCCTCTGGTTTAGAGCCACAAAATACCTGAAAAAAAATCCTCGTCTATGTGCAGAAACGGGCTGTCCGTTTGATATATTCCCTTATCTTCGTAAGCGGATTGCAATCTTTAGAGCACAGGCGTCCTTGTTCCACCGGTATTACAATGAAAGATGCTCCAAGAAACTAGCGTCATTGGTCCCCTCGGCACCGGTGCATAGTCGGGAAACACGCCAAAGACGCGCCCAACGTATGTACACGGTTGACATTTGTCACATAATAACGGGTCATTGCTACGACTCGTTCTTGAGTTCAACAGTTCGGCTGTGGAACAATTTGCCGATCTCTGTTTTCCTCCTTCCTATAACATGGGTCTCTTCAAGACTCATTTTCAATCCTTTCTTTCCTCAAAAAGACCCTCCTACATAGCATCTTTAAAGATGACATAGGCCCTGAGGGAAATTATTTTCCTCAGGCCTCCTGTGAGGAGTTATCTCTCATGTAATAATTTATATTTTATTTATTTATAATTTATTTATCTTTATACAGTAGAACCCTGTTAATTCGAACCCCGATAATTCGAAAAAACGCATAATTTTTTAATTTTTGCTAAAAAAATCCCTATTTTTTTTTCATACGAAATTATTTTTAATTCGAAATTCGTTAATTCATAATTCGAAATTTATTTTTGTCGGCACACGTAAATTAGTTTGTATTATAAATTAATTAAAATTAAATATGAGATTTTGCAAAAACAGTCATATAATTTCGAAATGGCCGGCTGCGACGGATATCGGCCCGAAATTTTAATTTACGCGTAAATATATCTTATTTTTACGAATTTAATTAAAATATCTTAATTTAAAGGGCCGGCCGTGACAGTATTCGGTTTCGAAAAATTGATTTAGGCGGAAATTAAACAGGATTTGTACGATTTTACTCCAAATATCTGAATTTGAAGGGCCGGCTGCGAAAATTTCAATTTACTCAGAAAAATATTGTATATTTATGCATTTACTTTGAATATAGGACCGACCGTGGCGGTAAACGACTGCAGAATTTCAATTTACGCGGAAATAAGTCGTATTATTACGAATTTACTCCAAAGAACCTACCCGAATTTGATTTTGCGGCCGGAGAACCCAATTTATTAAATTCAAAATTTGTTATTTGATGTCCTGTGGATTTTGAATTAACGGGATTCCACTGTTGGCGAGGTGAAATGTTCTGGAATCATGTTCATCCCATATTCTTGTATTCCAGCATGTCCGAAGGCTGGTCGGACCACTCTTCCGCCTCGGACGGGGAGAGAGAGGGGCCGCGGAGGGGAGAGGGAGGGGAAGACCTGGCCCGCCTCGACTCGCCGCCCCGCTCGCCCAGCTCCGCCTCATCTGAGTGTCCGGACAAGCCATTCCAGTGCCACACCTGCAAGAAGTGGTTCAGTACCACTGTTACACTGAGGTGAGAATGCCCCATCATCAATCTATTATACAATACGGTATTATAGCCTGGGGAGGAACATATAATATTACTTTATAGCCCTTCCAGTGCCACACCTGCAAGAAGTAGTTCAGTACCAAAGTTACACTGAGGTGAGCATCCCTCATCATCAATCTATTATACAATACGGTATTACAGGCTGGGGGGAACATATGATGTTATTTTAAATCCTCTCAAAATATTTCAAAGATTGATAATTAAGAAGGTTATCCTGATAAAAAAAAAACAATCACATTTTCTACTGAGTCACTCACTTCAGTGTTACACTGAGGTGAGCTCCCCCCATCATGTTGTGAATGGTTCTAGATTCTAGATAATTAATAACACCGCCTTTACAACAACACTTATGGCCTTATAAAAAAAACACTTCACAACTGTTAAACGGTGTTTTTTGTTATACATTGAATAAATACTACATTTTGGTTTTCGAATTGTTATTAATAAAAAATGTCTCAATAGATCTGGCAACATTGCATGTGCGGATGCACCAATCTACCAAAAATATCATATATATATATATATATATTTTTTTTTTACGTGTATACCGCACAAGAGTCCCAACTGCTCCCGTCTGGAGCCAGTGGGACTATGGCATCCCCAATTGGGGTATGTTGTGAGGCTGAAGGTAGTGGGGAGGGAAAGGAGATAGGGAAGAGGAAGGTGGGGAAGTACCTGGCTATTCAGATCTGGTCACCAAACACGGCTAGAGCCATTTCAAGCAACGTTTCAATTCTGAATGGTGGTCTTACACCAGGGCGATACTGAGAGTATCTTCCACTTTGGAACATGCCGCAAATATACCATATATTATTTGAAATGAATAAATTGTAAAATAACACAAATTAATTGAATAAAATTTATTTGACATGTCGGGATTTGATCCCGCGACCTTCAACCACGACGCTAGCCAAGAGCTTTACCGCTGGACTACGCCGGCCGTCAAATATATATATATATATATTATGATGCTTTACCTTTGTACGCTGCATACTTATGATTTAATGTACCACTTATGTAAAAGCCTTTTAGATTTTTAAATATACAAATAACATAACCTCACTTAATGTGGTGAATTCCATTTGATTTCAGGATCCATAAGCGCAGTCACGTGGCGAAACCCTCGGGGGGCAGTGGCAGCGGGGGCGGGAGGGCCTCACGCCGCTACGAGTGCGACTGCTGTGAGGCCACCTTCACCAGACGTGAGCGCCTCGAGCAGCATCGGTAACAAACATGACCAATCGATCACTAAATCTAATTAACCAATCATTCAATCCCCTGCCTTATGAATCAATCAATTGTTCAGTCCCAATTTCTAATGAATCAATCTCTAATCTAAAGTATCAATCCATTATCTAATGAATAAATCATTTAATCCTCAAACTATTGAATCAATCATTCAATCCCCTATCTAAGGATTCAATAATTCAATCCCCTGACTAATGTGTCAATCAATCATTCAGTCCCAATTTCTAATGAATCAATCTCCTATCTAAGGTTTCAATCTCTTATCTAATAAATCAATCAATAATTTAATCCCCAATCTATTGAATCAATCATTCAATCCCCATTTCAAACGTCTGGATCAATCCACAATCTAAATAATCAATCCCCTATCAATGAGTCAATCAATCATTTAATCCCAAATCTATTGAATCAATCATTCAATCCCCATTTCAAACGACTGGATCAATCCACAATCTAAATAATCAATCCCCTATCAATGAGTCAATCAATCATTTAATCCCAAATCTATTGAATCAATCATTCAATCCCCATTTCAAACGACTGGATCAATCCACAATCTAAATAATCAATCCCCTATCAATGAGTCAATCAATCATTTAATCCCAAATCTATTGAATCAATCATTCAATCCCCATTTCAAACGACTGCATCAATCCACAATCTAAATAATCAATCCCCTATCAATGAGTCAATCAATCATTTAATCCCAAATCTATTGAATCAATCATTCAATCCCCATTTCAAACGACTGGATCAATCCACAATCTAAATAATCAATCCCCTATCAATGAGTCAATCAATCATTTAATCCCCAATCTATTGAATCAATCATTCAATCCCCATTTCAAATGACTGGATCAATCCACAATCTAAATAATCAATCCCCTATCAATGAGTCAATCAATAATTTAGTTCCCAATCTATTGAATCAATCATCCAATCCCCTATCTAATGAACCAATCATTCAACCCCCTGACTAATGAACCAATCAATCAATTATTCAATTTCTAATGAATCAATCCCCAATCGAAAGACTCATCCCTAATCTAATGAATTAATCAATCATTCAATCCCAATTTCTAATGAATCAATCCCCAATCGAAAGACTCATCCCTAATCTAATGAATTAATCAATCATTCAATCCCAATTTCTAATGAATCAATCCCCAATCGAAAGACTCATCCCTAATCTAATGAATTAATCAATCATTCAATCCCAATTTCTAATGAATCAATCCCCAATCGAAAGAATCATCCCTAATCTAATGAATTAATCAATCATTCAATCCCAATTTCTAATGAATCAATTCCCAATCGAAAGACTCATCCCTAATCTAATGAATTAATCAATCATTCAATCCCGATTTCTAATGAATCAATCCCCAATCGAAAGACTCATCCCTAATCTAATGAATTAATCAATCATTCAATCCCAATTTCTAATCAATCCCCAATCCAAAGACTCTATCTCCAATCTAATGAATCAATCAATCATTCTCTCCCCATTTCAACATTACAACTCAATCAGTTCCCAACCTAAAGAATCAATCCCTTATCTAATGAATCAATCAATAATTTAAATCAATTAATTCAATCCCCTATCTTATGAATCAATCACCCATTTAACAGAGTTAAATGAAGCATTTTCGTCACAAAACACAATCTCAGATTTTTTAAAAATGATTTTGTTTGAATTAAAATTAAAATTCTTAAAATTAGCTTTCCTAGATAATTTATTGGTTTATTTTACTGTATACAACATTGCATTTGAAAATTTAACAAAACTGCCAACGACCAATGGTATTACCTTATTATGATAAAAATAAACATATTTAAAAAAGAATTAAAACATGGGTTTACTAGATACAATAACAATCTTTCGAAATCAATTTACGTTAGTCAAAATTTTTTCTAATGCTTCCAATGTTGGGTTGGTTGTTTGTTTGCAGATCGGAGCGGCACCGCGGTACACTGACGGAACGCTGCGAGGTGTGCGGACGAGGCTTCGAGGATGAGGAGCAGCAGAAGAGACACTTTGCCACGCACACGCCTGACGAGAGAGCTGGTACATCGTCTATTCATTCATTCATTCAATAGACATATGAATATTAGTAGACCTGCCCTAAGTGATAAAAGCGTATTATTTCCCCCTTCCCATACTGGTTCCTTGGAACCAGCTGGGATTGAGTGTGGCTTCACGTGAATCTAAAAAATATGACGTCATCATTCTTCTGCGAGCCAGCTTCGAGCGCTCATCGTGCATTTTACGAAATAACAACGCAAAAAACATGGTTTGTGTTTTGAAAACGTGTAATTATATACTATCACTCGAGATACATGGCGTGTGCTCGTCTATGTTTACGGGTTAAGTAAATTATGAAACATTTGTAGAAGTGTCCTAACTAAATACGGTAACAAAATATTGGGACTGAAAATAAAAGAACTTTACTTTGCCGTATTTAGACTTGGCAAATTTGTTCAATACGCGGCGAGCAATTCGCGCTCCCATGTAAAAAGGTCTATTCATTCAAAAGCAGAGTTTACTTTTAAGAATGAAATGGTGATGTTATAATGCGAGATGCCTATATACTGTCATACTGAGTTATCGACGAATCACATATCTCCAAAGTCATCTTCCCGCTCTGCGCCCCGCTGTAGTTGTTGTCTACCCCTCACCTTTATGTTATGGTCTACTAATATTCATATGTCTATGATTCATTCATTCGAATCTATTCATTCATTAATTTGAATCTATTCAATCATTAATTTGAATTTATTCATTCATTATTTCAAATCTATACATTAATTAATTCAAATCTTTTAATTCGAATGTATTAATTCGTTAATTTGAATCTATTCAATCATTAATTTGAATTTATTCATTCATTATTTCAAATCTATTCATTAATTTTTATTTATTTATTTATTTAGTAACTATATAATATTTTTTACATTTTTATATGAAACATGTTAGTTAGATGTATATATGTATAAAATAGAAAATATATTCGAAGTCCTCCTCACTAGGAGATCCTGTGCTGAGGGGGACTATGCTTTGGATAAGTTTTTCAGCGAGTTCTATGGTTTAACTTGTTTGGATAAGGTTTTCCAGAAACTTCTATGATGTTTTAAGTATACTAGTAAGGTCATTTTCCGGTAGTTCCTTCAGCCAACATTTAATGTCCTTAATGTAGCTGTTTTTTGTTTTAATTTGTTTGATACTAAGTGGGAGTTTGTTATATAACTTTACTGCTAAAAATTCAATTAATTTAATTAATTCAAATCTTTTAATTCGAATGTATTAATTCATTAATTCGAATCTATTCATTCATTCATTCATTTGAATCTATTCATTCAATTTGGGAGGCGGGTATAGTTAACCAACACCCCTGCCATAGGTTACCCCAAGTGGTTCACTATGTTTGGTGATTTAGCAGGGGTGCCCGGGTTCATGTCCGGGTGAATTAAGGGTTCGCCCACCTATTGCAGGTGGGCCGGATCGGGAGAGACTAGTTGAGGGAGACTTAACCTAGACCTCAAATAAGAGGTTAGGCTGAATATTCCAATTCAAAATTTTAACTAGGTCCTTTTGATGAAACAACCCAACTTTATTACGCTGTCAGATAGGAGGACCATCTCTGACCTTGTACTATTAAATAAAATCATTATGGATATTTGAAAAGGGAAGAGATTTCTTCAAACAACACATGAGAGCTTAATATTACAATAAAAAACAAATAATATTAATTAAAAAAATATTACAAATTTAATTAATCAATTACTTTAACTTAATATTGCATTTAAAAAAAAATCAAACAAAAAAATTACTTTCTCTAACACTCTTTCCAATTTCTTTCATAGAACGAATATCAAAAATGACTACAAACATGTACTCTCGTGCAGAAGATTACTTACCAAATTTTATTTCTATTTTTATTTCAAGAAGAATAATGCTCACCAATGTTTATTTCATTTTCTTTAAATTTTCTTTATTTCTTAGATAACAATTCTTATATTTTTATCTGTTTTTAGTTTTATTTATCCCTAAATATGTTATTTTTTTCTTTTCTCTTCTTATATTTTATTATCTGTTTATATAAAACTATATTACATGTATGACTACCACAACACGGGCAATAGCCTAGTATGGTAGTCAAAAATGGCCAAAAATGTAACATTTAATCATTTATGAAATAATAAAAAAAATAAATAAAAAAAAATTGAATATCCTGAAATTCTCGCCAAAATAAAATTTTACGTACCGACCAGAAATACGAGGCAAAGTTGCTACCTTCTTCTGTGACAATTTTAAAACAAACTATGAGGGTCATACACCTATAAATAGATTACATCATTTTGGCAATAAATTTTGGGATATTGTAGACATGTTTGCAGATTCTGTATTAGTTATAAAACAAAGTCTTTATAATTACTTCAATGAAATGTATGAGTTTTAATTAATTTTATTTTTTACTATTAATTTAATCTTTATAATTGTGTACTACATACCTGCCTAAATATTATTATCTATCTTTGTAAAAGCACACTAGGGCGTAAATAAATGCATTTGTCCACCTACTGCGTGGCAGGCCGGATTTGGAGAGACTGCCTTGAGAGAGAAATAACCTAGACCTCTCCAGCCGGAATCTCTTGACCCATCATCGCCTTGCACCGCAGTATACATATGTCAGCAATTCCTCGACAGATTACCACCCTTTAACCTCTTATTTGCCGGAGACGTACGGATGCGCGGAAAAAAATTCTAAAAAAATATTTTTGAATGCGATTTTGACCTTTCTATGTACAGAATTTGTACGAAGGACAAGGTCAGAATCGCTTGCGCCAACATCATTGATGATGTAGCCACTAGTTTCATTCGCCTGGCAATACCAGAATATTTTTAAATGATTTTATCTGTGGCATCGAAATGTCAAATTTGCCGCCATTAAATCTGTCAAAGTTGATCGTGATACTTGACGAAAACATCGTAAAATCCATCAATTTACGTAATTAACGCAAGTTATGTTGTTTTGGTACATAGTTTATTGTTCTAGGAATGTGTTTCGGTCAATAAAATATACGATAGCTCAAAATTAATCCACAAAACATTCAATTCAAAATTCAAAGTGGTGCTTTTTTACCTTTTTTATTCCCAGAATTTTGTCTCCTTCCTTTCCTTAAAAAGGCCCTGCACACAACATCCCCAAAGATGACGCAGGCCCTGAGGGAATTTTTTATTTGATCTGAGAGTTTTTCTTATAAAAAATTTAAATATTAAATTTTTTTTATTTTCCAGGGCGCTGCACGGAATGCGGCGAGATCTACTCCAGCTGGGAGCAGCTGAGGCGACATCGCGCCGCTCACGCTCCCCCCGCCCCGCACGCCTGTCCCCTCTGCCGGAAGGCCTTTACCTATTCACACTCGCTGTCCAGGTGAGTCCCATCACTAGACAATAAAAACAAGGGAGATGTTTTGTCGGGGATATTTTGTTGCGGGATGAAAGTTTCAGAACCAAGAGAGACAACGATTTCTACGAGACCTATTTCCAAAAGCAAACAAATTAGCTTGAGGGGTTAAGTTGTACGGGGAGCATCTTCTTGTGGTGGTGTATTAGTAAGCAAGTACTGTATATAAATTTTTGATTATTTCTTCTTTCAGACATCTCTCCAACCACTCGAAGGCAGTTTACAAGTGCGTCGTATGCAAGACGTCATTCAACGACGCAAATTCCCTTGCGTCACATCTCAACAGTCACCTGGACCGCTATCGGCAACTCAAAACTTCTTAGTGGAGGTCGGACAACATCAAAAAATTGCCCCCATCGAGGGGCATTCTTAATTATATCATCTAATGCGTTCCAACTGTGAGAACGGCAATTCGAGTTTTGATTTTTGAAGGTGATTTGAATTGATACTGCTCGTGTCAACCTACAGATTCAGAAATGAAACGTTGCTTGATTTAGCCGTGTTTAGTGACATAGTCCCACCGGTTCTGAGTGGTCGGGAATCTTGTAAAATAAAAGTTAATTGTGTAAAGTAAACATGTAGATTGCAACTTATTTGTGTAGAATCGGAAAACATGAATTTGTTGATTTTCAGAAGATTTTTAAAACATTTTTTTATGCTGTCATATTTAAGCATTATTTTTTTTGCAAAGCATTTCGAATTATGTGCGCGTATTATGTTTGTAAATCAATTTTTTTTAAGTGTTATTTTCAAGCATTTTTATGTTGTCATTTTGAAGCATATTACGTTATTTATGAACATATATATTATGTTTGAAGGTTAATTTTTCTCAAATGAACTGTCATATTCAAGCATACTGAGTTTTAAAACATTTTTAATTCTTGAAAATGTTTGAAAAGAAATTTTAAACGTGTAATTTGCAGATGTAATGTAATCTATATTTAGTTTACCTGTCATTTTTAAGCATTATGCAGTTTTTAAAGCATTTTGTACTCAAATGACCTTTTTATGTACAAGTAAATTTTTTAAAAGCATTTTTCACCCAAAGGACCTGTTGTATTCAAGCATACTGTGGGTTTAAAGCATTTTAAACCTAAAAGACAAGTCATTTTCAAGCACATTGTTGGTTTAAATTATTTTATACTTATGTTACGTGTCATTTTCAAGCATACTGTGCGTTTAAAGCATTTTACACTAAAAGGACAAGTCATTTTCAAGCATTCTGTCAGTTTAAAGCATTTTAAACTTAAATGAACTGTCATTTTTAAGCATTCTGTGAGTTTAAAGCAATTTTAACTTAAATGACAAGTCATTTTCATGCATACTTTGCTTTTAAAGTACTTTAAACTTAAATAACTTGTCAGTTTCAAGCATACTCTTCGTTTAAAGCATTTTATACTTACATTACATGTCATTTACAAGCATACTGTGCGTTTAAAGCATTTTAAACAAAAATGACTTATCATTTTCAAGTTTTAAAGCGTTTTAAACAAAAATGACCTGTCATTTTCAGGCATTCTGTGAGTTAAAAGCATTTTAAACTGAAATGACCTGTCATTTTCAAGCATACTTTGCGTTTATAGCATTTTTAACTCAAATTACCTGTCACATTATCGTAGCCTAGATTATTTTATGATGTTTTTAAAGTAAGAAAATAATTCGGTTTAGGGGCGATAGTCCTAGATAAATTTTTTTTTATTTTTTATACTAATTATGGGCCGGAAAATCCGAATCTGAAAGAATTAGGCGTCGGCAAGCAATATTAACTGAATTACACGACTTTAAAATTTTCTATAAACACAAAGGAAAACAAGCCATTTTGAATGCATTGACACTACAAGTCATGGAAAAACAAGAAAGATGTTACACCACATAAAATTAAGTGTTGCCATTAAGCAATAATATCAATAACGTAAAACTTTCCGACACAATACTTCCTCACATGATAATTCATCACATAACACATTAACCTGATGAATTATGACTATCTCAACGGCCGTATTCTTAGACCAAAAGTATGAAAATAAGTAGGCTTAAAAATGCGTAACCTAACCTAACCTAACCTAACGCTAGGTTTGTGTAACATGGTTTGTGCCCCTTTTTACCGCCTGCTCGCGTCAAGGCAAGAAAACATCCCAGTTTTCAAGTAGTTTAGCGGCTACGCTAGGTTTATGTAACATGGTTTGTGATACAAAAGTGAGTAAAATTTATAAAAAATAATTACTTAAATTAGTTATTGATATTATTGCTTAATGGCAACACTTAATTTTATGTGGTGTAACATCTTTCTTGTTTTTCTATGACTTGTAGTGTCAATGCATTCAAAATGGCTTGTTTTCCTTTGTGTTTATAGACAATTTTAAAGTGGTGTAATTCAGTTAATATTGCTTGCCGACGCCTAATTCTTTCAGATTCGGATTTTCCGGCCCATAGTTAGTATAAAAATAACTAGTTTTATTATCTAGGAACGCCGCCCCTAAACCGAACTTTACCCTTAAAGTGCTACAGCATATACATACACCGTACTTCAAGGTGTTGCCCCCCAATCTTCAGTAAGTTATCAGGAAGCAGCCAATCAGTCGTTAAGTTTCATTTGGTCAAACCGATTTTGCATTTAGTAAAGCTATAGCCGTTTTTTTTATGATTTTTTACTACAAGGGATGAGTTAAACAAGCCCAGAGAAAAGTCTGCGCTGCTTTTTCATGCAAAACTTAATTTTGCATTTGAGGCTAAAATATTCAACAGAATAATTTACAAAAAATCTAAAATGTCGAAAAATAGGTGTGAACTATTTTATTTTATATTTAATTGGCTGGTACTCGGCATGCGTTGCAATTTAATTCAAAGAAATAAAGTGATTCTCCCTGCATGTTCTTTCCCGTGCGTTCCCGTTCACCTCTCGAGTCCCTTTCCCCTCCCGCATTCCCCTTCCACCTTCCCCGCCTTCCCCCTCCCCATCCCCCCCCTCCTGTCTTTGCTCCCTGCCTCTAAAATATATGAAATACACACATTTTCATTTATACAAATTTCATAACGCCAGTCTTACCATTATATATAGGTTATATCTTTCGCGGGCGTGCACATAACCAATCACCAAAGTTTCATCGCAATCGGATGAACGGTATGGCAGTGCATAAAATACGAACAAACAATTATTGATTTTATATATAAGATTATTTTAACATAGTTGTTTGCCCAAAAATATTTTTTTAATTTTTGAAAATTGCCTCAAAAATCATGAAAAATCAAATTATTTAATGACCTTTTGATGAAAAAAATAATATTTCATTCAGTTTGGTTGAGTATTTTGGCCTCAAAACCAAAATAAAGTTTTTTTATGTAAAAACCCGCGTTGCCGTTTCTCTAAATTTACCGAAAAAAATTGTAATTTTTTTATTTATTTTAATAAAAAAAATTTATATACAAGGTGTAACAAGTACATGCCTGAAAGATTTTAACCAGCGATTCCTGAGCTTATTTGCAGTAAAGAATGTAGATGTCATTTTGCTGTCCGATGATATATTTTTTTCAATTAAAAACATTAAAACTTCGCTATTTAACCTGTCATAAGCCGGAAAAAACACAGAAATTCCCTAACAAAGCACGACTTTGAATTTTGAATTGAATGTTTTGTGGATTAATTTTGAGCTATCGTATATTTTATTGACCGAAACACATTCCTAGAACAATAAACTATGTACCAAAATAACATTACCTGCGATAATTACGTAAATTGATAGGTTGTACGATGTTTTTGTCGAGAAACACGCATCGACTTTGACAAATAAAATTCGCAGCAAATTTGACATTTTGATGCCACAGATAAAATCATTTAAAAATATTCTGGGGTTGCAAGGTGAATGAAATTTTTACCCATCTTATGGGGTAATGTTGGCGCAAGCGATTCTGACCTTGTTCTTCATACAAATTCTGTACATAGAAGGGTCAAAATCGCAGACAAACATATTTTTTTTAGCGCATGCGCACAATTACTGGTTAAAGTCAAGTAGGTTCCTTAACACCCTGTATATATTTTCTTGTATGGTGCCGCCTTGAAATATGGTTTATTATATATTATTTTATAGTTTGTTATTGTAGGTTATAATAATTCTGTTTATAGTAGGAGTATATATATATATGGGCGTCACAGACAGAGTTGAGTCGAACATAGTACTCGTACAAATGCGTGGCTTACGTACAGCATGTTTCAAATTCGTTATTCGACTTCAAAAAAGTCTTCACAAGAGTCCCAACTGCTCCCAAACAGTCTGGAGTCAGTGAGATTATGGCATTCCCACCTGGGGCATGTAATGAAGCTGAAGGTCGCAGAGCGGAAAGAGGTAGGTGGGGATGTACCTGGCTATTCAGATCTGGTCACCAAACACGGCTAACGCCAATTCAAGCAACGTTTCAATTCTGAATGGTTGTCTTACACCAGGCTGATACTGAGAGTATCTTCCACTCAGAGTGCCAAAAATATACTACATATTATTTTAAATGAATTAATTGTGAAATAACAAGAATTATTCAGATAAAATTTATTTTCCCATGCCGGGATTCGATCCCATAACCTTCAGGTTGCGAGTCAAAAGCCTTCCCGCTAGACAACGCCGGCCGTCAATATCACATAATCACTCGTCAGTCTGAGTGCAAGATACTCTCATTATCGACCTGGTGTTAAACCACCATTTAGAATTGTAACGTTGCTTGAAATGACTTTAGTCATCATATTTGGTGTCCCGACCTTCCTCCTTCCCATCTCCTTCCCTTCCCCACTACATTCAGCCTCAAAACATACCCCAATTGGGAATGCCATACTCTCACTGGCTACAGGCGGTTGGGAGCAGTTGGGACTCTTGTGCGGTATTCACATAAAAAAGTCACATTTGTGCAAGGAACATCACTGTGGGAAGTGTATATGTACATAATATAAGTGTATATGCATCTATACACACAATCTTAAGTTATATATATTATTGTTTTCCTCAACTCTGATTGTATTTCCTATAAGGACATCGTAGATTGTATTTAAAAGTTTTTTTATCCACTGGAGCGCTTTTTGCCACAATATGGCACTAATTAAAATGCCTCAGATTGCTTTGCTGCCAATTTTTGGCAAATTTTCCAATATTTGTAAGTAATTAAGTAGAAGTTTACGATTTTATAATATTTTTTTTATAAATCCTACAAATATGTGATAATTGACAAAAGATAAATGAATTCATTGGCTGTACAGAACTATAGTCAGTTTGTATGTCTCCATATTAAAATTCGAAGGTATGATTTTTTTAATGCGGGCAGAAAATATTCAAAATGATCACCAAAAAATTTGGAGCAATCGGAGAAAAAGTTTTGCATTGCGCTGTCGCTACAGTGGTTATTGCTGCATTTTAAATTTTGTTATGCATATACGAGGTGTTCAGAATTCCATGGAAAGTGCTAGCCATCTACAATAGGCTCTCTACTATCTGCCTATAGCTATCTTATGATACTTTGTTCAACAAACTGAGGACTCCAATTTGGAGAAACTCATAGTCACTGGCCGCAGTGTTTGTCAGAATTAGCAGAGGAAGGTCACCGCAGCGCTGGATTGACCAAGTATCACTGTCATCCGGTACTAGGAAGGTCTACATTTGACTTCTTTTCTGGTTAACTTTTATATTTGAATAAAAAACGTGATGTTTTCTCTTTCCAACACCGTTTATATTAAATTTCTCACTATTTTTTTTTTTTACATGAGCTCCACACAGGAGGCCCTAAAGAAAATAATTTCCCTCAGTATGTCATCTTTGGGGATGCTGTGTGGAGGGTTTTTTTTAAGGAAAGGAAGAAGAGAGTTCTGGGAAGGAAAAGGGTTTAAGGGGTGGGTAGGAATCTGGGGTTCAGTGTGTCCTGGTCATCCGCCTCCAAGACCTAGACAAACCTCACCCCATGAACCCGGGCACCCCTGCTAAGTCACCAAACGTAGCGAACCACTTGGGGTGACCTATGGCAGAGGTGTTGGTTATCCAATAAAGGTTCCCGGGGCGGCGGTACCCATTTCCGCCTCCCCAATTGTAAGGGAGAAACTACGCTAACTATGCTAGTAAGGGAGACACAACGATTTCTACGAGACCTTTATGAGTTGTTCAAAAAACCAGACAAATATTAACGGCCTGCTTAGTAGACTAGCGGTAAGGCTCTTGACTCGCAATCCGAAAGTCGCGGGATCGAATCCCGACATGGCAAATAAATTTTATTTGAATAATTTGTGGTTTTTCACAATTAATTCATTTAAAATGATGTATAGTATATTTGCGGCACGTTCCAGAATGGAAGATACCTTCAGTATCGTCCTGATGTAAGACCATCATTCAGAATTGAAATGTTGCTTGAAATGGCTTTAGCCGTGTTTGCTGACCAGATCTGAATAGCCAGGTACTTCCCCACCTTCCTCCTCCCCATCTCCTTCCCCTCCCCGCTACCTTCAGCCTCACAACATACTCCAATTGGGGATGCCATAGTCTCACTGGCTTTAGACGGGAGCATTTGTGCGGTATTCATATAAAAAAATTATTATTTAATTTAAGAAAATACTAAATACAACTGCGATGTCCTTAAAAAAGTAAAAAAAAAAAAACGATACTTTAAATGAACACTGACTAATTTTTATTTAAATTAAGTTTATAACAATTAATTACACATGTTTTTTTATTATATAAATATTTTTTTACTAGCACTATTTTATTTTTGGGGGTTTTTAAAATAGAGCACACTGTACTATGTTGAATATATACAGGACGTACCCAAAATCTTTTTTTTTTTTTAGTACTACATGTTTCAATTTTACACTTGATTTTTGGAACGGCCTGTATGACCAAAAATGACCTGCATTTTGACAATTTTCAAAAACACATACAAAATTGTAAAATTATATACGTGATTGGTGCCTTTTTTTTTTTTTAAATCGTTGTTAAACGTCGATTCTTGACAAATTTCAGCTTTTGATTAACTGTGAAGCATAACGCTCATATAATATTATCCTTGGTCATAATTTGATCAAAAGCTTAAACAGGTCGAGAATAAACAGCTTTTAAACGCATCGTAATCGGCTGTGAAGCATAACGTTCTTGTTGTTATCTTTGACGGCTCATTACAATTTGATGAAAAGCTTAAACAGACCGAGAATAAACAGCCGTTAAACGCATCGTAATCGGCTGCGAAGCATAACGCTCACACTGTTATCCTTAACAGCTGATTACAATTTGATTAAAAGCTTAAACAGACTGAGAATAAACAGCCGTTAAACTCGTCATAATCGGCTGATGTTATTTATCTCTGACAGCTAATTACCATTTGATTAAAAGCTTGAACAGACCGAGAATAAACAGCCGTTAAACGCGTCGTAATCGGTTGATGTTATTATCTTTGACGGCTGATCATAGTTTGATCGAAAACTTAATCAGACTGAGAATAAACAGCCATTAAACGCATCTTAATCACTTGTAAGGTATACCGCTCGTGTTGTTATCCTTGACAGCTCAATTTGATCAAAAGCTTAAACAGACCGAGAATAAACAACCATTAAATGCATCGTAATTAGCTGCGAAGCATAACGCTCACGCTGTTATCCTTGACGACTTATTACAGTTGATCAAAAGCCTAATCAGGCCGAGCACAGACATTTAACGGGACCTGCAATCCATAGCTGATTATAGACTGATTACATTCGATCAAATATTCAGCCCCGGATCTACAACTTTTTTAAAGGGAGGTAGAAACTTGATATTGGCGTCCCCTCTCGTGAGGTGAGTGATTTTATTCGGCTCAGTTCATTTAGCCCCTAGTTCTAGATGCGTTGGGGATTCCCCTGGCAGTGACATCACATACTCTTCAAAATCTACTTGGGAAACGTTCATAAATCAACTTAGGATGTTACTAAGACGACAATTAAAAATTTCTAAATGGCACCAATCAATTATGTATAAATTAATTTTAAAAATTAAAGAAATTGTCAAAATGTCGCGATTTTGAAAAAACAATTTTCATATTACCCCTTTGCAATTTTTAATGAACACAAAATACTAGTTTTTTGTAATAATACTTATTGTAAATGTAAATAATAATAATTTTATTAAATAAATATATCTACACATTGTTTTAAGGGGGAGTTTTCTCATATAAAGTACAGTTTGTCAAATAAGAGTAGAAAACATTGGAGGGCGCCACCGTTGTTCAAATGACAATACTAAAAATATAATAACTGTGGGTGAAAATGCAATTTTGTATTAACATAATGAAGAATAACGATATTGTAATAAAATATATAAAGCACACTTTAGAAATTGCTCATATTTATTTAATACTAACTTACTAGCGTACCTAGCGTTGCCCGGGCTTTAGATCATGTCTCTAATTTTAGATGTGAATATATTTAACTCATTCAGATCTAAAAGTAGTGTAACTAAACTCACCATTAGCGATTCTTCCTTTCTACCTACTGTTAAATTCAAATTTATGTTCTATTAAATTAAACCAAATCAATCAAACTTTATGTCAATAAGTAGGTACCTTAGCAACAATTTTATTTTTAAGAATTTTTTATTTTTTAAATGTGATTTACAGTGTTCTATATTTTCAGTGTCATTGCACTTTAAAAGAATATTTGACAATTAAATTGGTGTTGCCAACCTACAACTACAAATTTGTAGTTCCATTTTTAATATTTTCTACTCTTAATTGACAGACTATGTATATGTTTCCACTTTTATGCGTTTATAATATATATATATTATTATATTTTTCGATCAATAAACTGTGTAACTAAATAAACATCAAATCATTTCTGTCACACAAATATGTCTTGGTGCACATTCCTTGATTTATTCACATTGATACACAATTCAAAACTTTCCTATTTTCCTTAAATTTCAGACAGTTGGCCCTCCGATATTAAAATTATTAGAAAAATATATTTTTTTGTGCCTTATTTACCAATTTCATACCTAAAATCGAATTCAAAAATGCCTCTAACCCCCCAGGCCTCAGACATATTTTGTCAGAAGTTAAAAATATTTCCGCTATGCAATAAAATCCAAATAAATTAAATATATATGTTGCCGTAAAAGCCCGAATATTGGTAAATCCTAAGATTTTCCGGTAAATCCTAAGATTTTCCGGTAAATCCTAAGATTTACCAACTCTTAATGGTAAAAGTCCGAACCGTTCTATAATCATTGTTCACCAACCTAACCTAACCTAATATGTACTAAATTCTAATGGTAAAAGCCCGAAAAAATCGTTTCTTATTTAAAAATATTTATATTTTATAATAATAAACGATTTTTTCGGGCTTTTATCATTAGAATTTAGTACATATTAGGTTCGGTTAGGTTAGGTTAGGTTGGTGAACGATGATTATAGAACGGTTCGGACTTTTACCGTTAAGAGTTGGTAAATCTTAGGATTTACCGTAGTTCGGGCTTTTACAGTACCATATATATATTTTTTTACATTGTCCCCACACAGGAGTCCCTGAAGAAACAAAAAACGAGTGTGCTTTAGACCACACAACTGAAGTAAAACTTTTGCTCCATCTATATGATAGGAAGAGAGAAAGAAAATGTGCGTGCGCACTGCTCTCTCTTGCTCCTACAGTGTGATACAGACAATCGGCCTGCACTGTGTAACGCAACTGGCTATGAGAGAAAGAGAGAAAGAAAATGTGTGCTCGCACCTCTCTCTCTTGCCCCTATAGTAATATACGAAGCGTAACTCTCTCTTTCTATTTTCACTAATTTATATCTCCCTCCCAACTACCGTTCGCCTCGCTTTTCGTAACGCTCTCGTCACGCATTCGCCAGCTTACTACCCAAGAGAGGTGTTTAGGTAGGTCTAGTCTGGGAGTCAGTGTATCCAGGAGTAACGGATGTATGAATCCATCCCTCCCACTGCGGTGCAAGGTGATGGGTTGAGACAGTTCAGCTGGAGAGGTCTAGGTTAGGTCTTCCTCAACCAATCTCTCCCGATCTGGCTCGACAAGCAAATGCATTGACTGCCAAGACCTGGACAAACCTCACCCCATGAATCCAGGTACCCTTGCTAAGTCGTCAAAAATAGCAAGCCACTTGGGGTGACCTATGGCAGGTGTGTTGGTTATCCAATAAATGGTTCCCAGGATGGCGGTACCCATAACCGCTTCCCAAATTGAATTTCTGAACTTATCTGAAAACCAAAAACTGTTTTTGAAAGGTGATGAAATAAGGTTTCAAATATTATAATTCGAAACAAACATATAATTCTTTGAATACAAAATTTTTGAATGCAAACATAAAAAAGTTGTAAAAATGGCTCAACTTAACGTTTTTTCTAACTAAATTACTGATAACGGTAAAATGAGGCGCTCAGTGGAAGAGTGGCCCAACCCACATCAGCGAAAACGTCATATTTTTATATATTTTGTTATATCTATGAAGTCACAGTGGCCCAATTTTAGTTTTCACTGATTTCAAAGGATCTTTGAAATAGTGAAAATTAAAATTGGGCCACTGTGACTTATAACAGTGCTTGCAAATTGTGCAAATTTTGAAAAATTGTGCTAAGCACGACGGGTGCCACCATCAATTTATTGCGGGAAACATTTGGTGAGTGCATAATTTCACGTAATATACCTGTGAACTGGTCTCTACGATTGTGTGATCTCACACCATTAGATTACTTTCTTTGGGGGTATGTGAAGCCATTAGTCTATGCCAGAGGTTGGCAAAGTGCGGCTCCGGGGCCGCATGCGGCTCTTTGGCCCGTTTTGTGCGGCTCTGGCACAAATGTCCAAACAGGCGTAATTTTTGCTCAATATTTTGAAAGAGAAACACTGTTTCACTTTCCAAGTCTGCTGAAACATCGCCAAGAAAATAATTCCTCCATTAACAAACCTAATTCATAACAACTTTTTAAATATGAGGGAAGCATTTCTCAGCAGGTTTCTGGAAATTAAAAACAGCAGAGCGACCTTATAGCCTAAGAGCCCGCGACATTAAACCTGTAATGATAGGTCTCCCAAAAATCATACACAAAAATCGTTAGATCATTCACAGGGGTACACAAAATGGCGGTGCTGCCATTTCTGAAACCGGTCAGCACTAAAAAAAAAAAAATTTAAAAAAAATTATTTTTCAAGACTTCTGTAATCATAAGTCTCCCAAATTCTGATTGTTCCTCGAGACAGGGGAGGGGTAGGACTATACGAAAAAGCAGTGCTGCCCGTCCCCCTAATGGGCCGTCTCAGTTGCTGCCGAGAAATAAGAGACGCCTCGTACGAGGTATCTGTAATCATCGGTCTCCCAAAAAAAACAAAGCTTATCTGAAAGATCATCAAATTTTGTGAAAGAAAAACACTGCTGCCGTTTCCAAAAAGTGGACAAGATGGCGGCAGCAGCGTTTGAAAGTCGCCCTCCTTTCTTATGACTTTCGTTACATAAAAGACACCTCGTACCTAGGTATCTATATTCATCGACTTCCTCAAAAAACCAAACTTATCTGAAAGATCATCAAATTTTGTGTAAGAAAAACCACTACTGCCGTTTCCAAAAAGTGGACAAGATGGCGGCAGCAGCGTTTGAAAGTCGCCCTCCACGCAACCGAAATTGGCGTTTGAATTCGGTTTTATCAGCGATCGCCGGGTTTTTTTCGATTTGTATTATCGAAATACGCCTTCTACTATCACGAACAATGAATTTTACGTGTCGTTGATCGTTTAAATAAATGAAATCGCATATTTTATGCTATATTTTTCGATTTTTCAGCCGTTTTCATTGTGTTTTTATACATTCTTATGTCTTTCGTTAATAAGAGACACTTCGTACCCAGGTATCTATAATCATCGGTCTCCTCAAAAAACTAAAGCTTATCTGAAAGATCATCAAATTTTGTATAAGAAAAACCACTGCTGCCGTTTCCAAAAAGTGGACAAGATGGCGGCAGCAGCGTTTGAAAGTCGCTCTTCGCGCAACCGAAATTGGCGTTTAGATTCGGTTTCATCAGCGATCGCCCGGTTTTTTTCGATATTTATTATTGAAATACGCCTTCCACTATCACGAACAATTAATTTTACGTGTCGTTGATTGTTCACACAAAGTTTATTATTTAAGTTTATTCGCATAAAAAGAAATTATACGAGATAAAATAGAATGGTATTGAAATTTAGATGAGGGCAATAAAAAGAAAGAAGATTGGTTTTTCAAATAATTCGATCATTTCGGCACAAGAAAGCAATACCGCTGTAACAGCCAAAAACCCAATTGTTTACCAGAGTCAAAAAACTTTTCAGATTTTATAAAAAAAGTCGTAACTTTCAAACCGGAAACCCCATTTTTAAAATAGCTTAGCTGAAAACATATGATCTATTGAGTGGTAATATTTAAATCTTTTATACGTGAAGAAGGAAAATGTTTTTGGCACTTACAGTAGTTGACATTTTTTTTTGTGTACACCAAAAAAGTTGTAAACACATTTGAATTCTGAAAATCAACTTTACTTTCAGCTGCATAAATTGCTGTAAGCGTCAAAGTATATCCATATTAAATTTAGAATAGCTGTAAATATGTGTCGTGATTTTTTATTGGGCTAAAATAGTTTCATTTACAACATTTAAAAAAAATCATTTAAAATAAAAATTATGTTAATGTAATTGACAATCTTTATTTCAAATTTTAAAATGTTAACATACAAATTATTATACCACAGAAGACAAATATGTACTAATTATAATGAGATAAAAACAAAACATTCGAATTTTTCTAATCTCTTAACAAATAGGTACAGTAAGTAAGTAAAGGAAAAAAACAGAACATCATGCTAATTCTTCTAACACGCATGGGTATGGTATTGTACGTAGATACTGACAAGTTGTTGTAAACGACAAGTGCCATTAGAAAGCAAACAAATAAAATGTAGTAACCGCCGCGAACCCTTAAATGCAATCTTTGAAAATGCTGTAAGCACCAAACGAATGTGTAATGTTTCCGTTTAAGTGATTTTGTCGTTTTTTTTTAAAATTGAATATTGGCGTAACCACCAAACGTAAAAAAACACGATTTTGAAGTGTGTACATCAGTTAAAAAACATATTATTGACCAAACAGCTTGTTTTTCCAATCTCGTACAGTTCTTATTTATCCTTGTAGAGTCACGGGACCCAAATAAATCGATAGATAAAATAATAGTAATAATAATAAAATAATAATAATAAAATAATCAAACAAATAATAGCTAGATCTAGCTATAAAGTTGCTAAGTTGGTAACACTGGTCAGTGCGCGCGCAGGGACGCGTGGAGGGGGTCCTTAGGATGGGCGCATACATCAGGGTTTACTTTTCGATTGTCCGATAAGGCAAACGGATCGGAAATCCGATTAAAAAACTGGATAGGTAATAATACTGGGGCAACGCCCTTTTTCAGGACGGATTTAACGGCTGGCGCGGAAGGGCGTGGCCTATTTATATTACCGATCCAGTTTTCGAATCAGGTGTGTGCGGGCTTTTATAAGAAATGTATGGCGTGAAGACCTTCCTGTTGTCTGATCAGACTATCTGCATCTATCTATTTTGTTATGTTTCTTTTTCCCCTTCTGCGGGTGCGCTAGACCTCGTCCTTGCATCAACAGGAGTCGTTGGACGATGGCACGGTGCCCTCTAAAATTAATTGCGCCACCCCCAGCAACATGTGCAGGCTTTAGGTTTGGGGGGCAACCTCGGCTCTCCTTCGCCTTGCCTCCGGCTACTCGACGCTGAATTCCTTAGGGTCGTCGGGTATTTCCCCCCAATCTCCCATTTACTTTTCTTTGAGGCATCACCGAGGAACCGGCTAAGGGGCGTGGAAGCTGAGTGTGGTTCACGACTAGACCGAACGCCATGCGCATTCTTGCTGGGACTGCCAATCGATTGGAGAGGACTCCCAACCGTTTGCCATGCCCTTATTACTTATCTACTGTGTCTTCCTCCCAAACAGGTGCTTGTAGGATACGCTGGAAACAATCACCCAGCGCTTGCCACCTCGTGGACTTTCACCAACCTGTCCCATTGTCTTGTCTATAATTTGTCATACTAACACATATTGTATCTGTATTTCCCGCTAAGCACTTGCATACTGCTTGCTAACAACGTATGCAGGGACATTGGAGGTTTAGTTTCGTTTTCAAATGTAGAGTCGTTTTTACCAAAAAAATTAGAGTCCTTGCAAGAGCCTTGAAGGGGTAACCATCTGTTACCTATACCAGGGCGGGTAAGTGGTGGGTCCTCCAATGATCAGACTATCGGATGGAAAACTCTGATGTATGCGCCCAGCCTTACTCGCCCGAAAAATAGAATGAAATGGATTGTATCTACTATAGAGCTGACTAACGCACTCTATTAAAATTACGATGTTCGGACGCGTTTTGTTAATACTGAACTCTCCGCTCGACTAAAATACTTCTGCGTATCTGAACGGCTCTTAAGACTCCGTTACAATGTAGGGTCAAAGACTCTTTTTCTGCTAAAAAATATAGACAAAAAAACTTCACGTTTCAGGTGGTCTTTATTTAAAAATATAAAATGTAACGAAAGACGTAAGAACAAAAACAATGAAAACGGCTGAAAAATCGAAAAACATCGCATAAAATATGCGATTTCATTTATGTAAACAATCAACGACACGTAAAATTAATTGTTCGTGATAGTGGAAGGCGTATTTCAATAATAAATATCGAAAAAAACCGGGCGATCGCTGATGAAACCGAATCTAAACGCCAATTTCGGTTGCGCGAAGAGCGACTTTCAAACGCTGCTGCCGCCATCTTGTCCACTTTTTGGAAACGGCAGCAGTGGTTTTTCTTATACAAAATTTGATGATCTTTCAGATAAGCTTTAGTTTTTTGAGGAGACCGATGATTATAGATACCTGGGTACGAAGTGTCTCTTATTAACGAAAGACATAAGAATGCATAAAAACACAATGAAAACGGCTGAAAAATCGAAAAATATAGCATAAAATATGCGATTTCATTTATTTAAACGATCAACGACACGTAAAATTCATTGTTCGTGATAGTAGAAGGCGTATTTCGATAATACAAATCGAAAAAAACCCGGCGATCGTTGATAAAACCGAATTCAAACGCCAATTTCGGTTGCGTGGAGGGCGACTTTCAAACGCTGCTGCCGCCATCTTGTCCACTTTTTGGAAACGGCAGTAGTGGTTTTTCTTACACAAAATTTGATGATCTTTCAGATAAGTTTGGTTTTTGAGGAAGTCGATGAATATAGATACCTAGGTACGAGGTGTCTTTTATGTAACGAAAGTCATAAGAAAGGAGGGCGACTTTCAAACGCTGCTGCCGCCATTTTGTCCACTTTTTGGAAACGGCAGCAGTGTTTTTCTTTCACAAAATTTGATGATCTTTCAGATAAGCTTTGTTTTTTTTGGGAGACCGATGATTACAGATACCTCGTACGAGGCGTCTCTTATTTCTCGGCAGCAACTGAGACAGCCCATTAGGGGGACGGGCAGCACTGCTTTTTCGTATAGTCCTACCCCTCCCCTGTCTCGAGGAACAATCAGAATTTGGGAGACTTATGATTACAGAAGTCTTGAAAAATAATTTTTTTCAAAATAATTTTTTTTAGTGCTGACCGGTTTCAGAAATGGCAGCACCGCCATTTTGTGTACCCCTATGAGTGATCTAACGATTTTTGTGTATGATTTTTGGGAGACCTATCATTACAGGTTTAATGTCGTCGCCGCTCCTACTATTAGCATTATTCAAACAGCCTCTTAATGCTTTGATAACAAATTTGAAATTTTTTCCTTTTGGCTTTGACATTGGTAAATTTGTAATATAATTACTGGATTTAAAAAACATGGAAATGAGGAGCTCTAAATTTGAACGTTTTTGTGTTGATTTGGTAATAATGGAGAAGAACAAATGTGAGCTTAGTTCACAATACAAGTGGTATGCTTTAAAAGATCTGGAGAAAGAAGACATGATCATCTTCAACACCTGGAATAGTATTCCTGACTTATGATAAGCTGATAAAAAATCGCGTTTATGGTTTCGAATTTTTTGACAGATGGGAAATTGATGTGACGCCACTTTGACGACTGTTTTTTTCCCAGGCGTTTAATGAGTAACCCACTATCATCTCCATTCACAATAGAGCTCAGAAATCATCACCTTTTTTCTTGTAGATGTTATTCCTTCCGTGAGTAAAAAGCGGAGCACAGCACTTGGCGGGATTTTTTGCCGTCATCTTTCACGCAACTGGACCCTATAACGTGAGTTTACGTACTACAATGTTCCTGCGATGCTCGCTCTGGTCAGGAGACCCCCTCTACCACTCAGTGCTGTCAACCCCCAAAAAACAAAAAAAATACCACAGCCCGTTATGGTCACATTACACTTACTTTCTGAACATCCCTCGTATAATAAATGTTTTCTAAATCAATAAACAGATTTGGCTCCCATGTTTTTTTTTAATTGTCGTAAGGTACATATTTGGCTCTTTGGCTAATAAGTTTGCCGACCCCTGGTCTATTAACTATCTAAAAAACACCCTTTACTTCTCTATTTTTCATAATTAAATTATTGCAGAACACACTGTTAAATAAATATATATTTTTTAAATTCATTTTAATCACAAAGTGTGTTGAAAATCACTCTTATGCGATATACAGTGTGGGTTTGTTTATCAGAAAACCTTTCAAAGTCTTCACTCAAAATTTGATCAAAAGTTGAAACGGGGCGAGAATCAGCATTTAACGGAGACCGTTCAAATTTCAAAAAAATATTGTTTGAACACCCCCAACTAAGACTTCGATTTTGAAAATATGTATAATTGTTACAAAGCATGTTCATATTCGTACATTTTTATATGAATTTTTTTCATTTTTGTAATATAGAAAAATTATGTTGTACAACTTTAGGCAAAAATTTTATGAATTAAATCCTTATTCTATCAAAATTGTATTTTTATTATTTACTAGCTGGTACTCGACATGCGTTGCTATGCCGTTTAATAAAGAAATTATTTCTCCCTGCGTGTCCTTTCCCATTCCCCTTCCGCCTCCCCTTCCTCTCCAGCGTCCCCTTCCCCTCTCGCGTTCCCACTCGGATTCCTCCACCTTCTCCCTCCCCCTCTTTCCTCGTCCGCGAACCCCCCCTCCCCATTTCCTCTCCCCCTCCCAGATTCCCCCCCTCCAGGGTTCCCCTCCTCCCCTCCCCCTCTCGCATTCTATTCAGTCCCGGTACATTCAGTTTTCAAACAGCTCGCATGCCATCTACTTCAATTTTTTAAAACAAATTTCATAATGCCAGAGCTCACCAGTAGTTGTATACAAACCTTGTCTTGGCAATAACGAACACACAAAAAAAAGAATTATCCAATTCGGTGCAGTCGGTCGAAAGTTATGCGCGTACATACATTTCGGCGATTCATTTTTATTTATATAGATTTTAGCATTATTTCACATTTAATTAAACCATTTGGGGGCGAGTATGGGTACCGCCGCCCATTCATTCGATAACCAACACCTCTCTGTCATGGGTCGCCCCAAGTGGTTCGCTACGTTTGGTGACTTAGCAGTGGCTGCCGGGCTTAGGTTTGTCTAGGTCTTGGCAGTGGATATTTTTGCATACTTACTGCGTGACCAACACCTCTCTGTCATGGGTCACCCCAAGTGGATCGCTACGTTTGGTGACTTAGCAGTTTCGGCCGGGCTTAGGTTTGTCTAGGTCTTGGCAGTGGATATTTTTGCATACTTACTGCGTGGTGGGCCGGATCGGGAGAGACTGATTGAGGGAGACCTTTTCCAGCTGGACTCTCTCAACCCAACGTCTTGCACCGCAGTGGGAGGGATGGATTCATACATTCGTCAGTCCTGAACACATTGACCCCCAGATTCCTACCCAACCCTCATACACTTTTCTTTCCCAGAACTTACTCTCGCATTCCTTTCCTTAAAAAGACCCTCCGCACAGCATCCCCAAAGATGACAAAGGCCTCTTGTTTAGAAATGATGTAAAAAATTTAAAAAACCTTCCCCTTTGCATCTCCTTCCCTTTAATAACAACATACCATTGGGGACGTCATGGTGTCATAAGTTGGGAGCAATTGCGAGTGCGCCCCATGATTGAATTTTGCAGCCACCTCTGGTCTGAAGCCCCAAAATACCTGAAAAAAACCCTCTACCCTGTGTAGAAATGGGCGGTCCATTTGATAGATTCTCCCATCTTAACAAACGGATTGCAATCTTTACAGCACAGGCGTCGGGTGGGAATGTTATCCTTGCTCTACCAGTATTTCAATGTAAGATGCTCCGAAGAACTAGTGTCATTGATCCCCTTGGCACCAGTGTGTAGTCGGGAAACACGTGCCCAACATATGTACACGGTTGACATGAGAATGGGTCGCTTCTAAGACTCGTTCTTGAGTTCAACAGCTCGGCTGTGGAACAATTTGCCACCCTCTGGGTTTCCTCCTTCCTACAATATGGGTTTCTTCAAGAGCAATGTTCATTCCTTCCTCTCCTCAAAAAGACACTCCACACAGCATCATGAGCATCAGCATGACAAAAGTCCTTCGCTCATGGAGAAACTGAAAAAAAACTAGTTGTCAAAGCAATTGCCGCCTTAACCCATTGGCCACAGAATTAATGAGCTAAAAAATTGGCATTCACCACTGAATTAATTTTGTACCAAAAATTGAAAACCTGCATTGGTGTACTAAATCTATTGTAACTTTTGAACCTTATATTCAAATCAATTAATTTCTTTAAATTTGTTTACATATTGGATTACGGTAAAAATTAAATAAAAAATACATTTAAATATGTGTAAATAAGGATACAAATATAACCTTCTCTTTTTTCGTGAGTTTTTTTCCACATTTTTATTAAAAACTAGCAGACCCGGCCACACGTTGCTGTAGCTAACGAAACACAACGCCATTACCCAATCTTTATAAAATCCACACCACCCGCTTGCCAGCTGCCCGCTGTCTGAATTGAATATTTGAATTTCTCGGCTTTTCTCTACTATAATAAGCATGTATTATACATATACACTAATTAACTCGCCACTAATTATACAATGCTTGCAATGCAACACTGGATATTTGAAAAGGGAAAATCAAATACCTACTTACTCTAGGACATCTATTTTCCAATTTCTTCCGTAGAACGAATTTCAAGAGTGACTATAGTACGGCCCGCCAGCCGTTTTAAATCGCACAAAAATATGTTTTCTTTGAATTTATCAGCTTTTCTCTAATATAATTTACATGTATTATACATATAAACAATGAACATTCCTCTTCAATCACTCTATCTATTGATGAAAACCGTATGAAAATCCGTTGCGCAGTTTAAAAGATTAACGCGCACATACATTTTGAGCAACTTCATTTTATACTATGTAATGATGATAATGAAGTTACAAAAAAACATAATATTCATAAATCGAACAATAATAATTTTTGTTTTTTACATGCATAAATTTTAATAACTAATAAAATAATTTAGTATGATAGTCCTCAAAGCAATCAGGGACATGCAGGGTCACTACCAAAAGCCTAGAATCACTCACAATTATTTTGAAGAAATTAAATGGCGGCTGGCTGCATACAAAACTTTCAACACAAATATCAGAGAAAAAACATTAGAAACATATATTGCCAATTCTACGAAATGAATGATTAATAACCTACAGAGCGTTCGGCATTTAAAATTTTATTAAAAAAATGTCACTATAATGCTCGTTTACCGATTTTTGGCGGACCTACTCTAGCCCGTCAGCGCGCCGGGGTTTGTGGCAGTACCTGAATTGCACACCCGGCAGTCTGCCGGGGTTTGTGGCCAATGGGTTTAAAAATTGATATTTTTCTCATCCGACATGTCAAAACATTTCATATGTTCCCCGTGGAGTGCCCCGAATTTTGTATCTGGGTCTTTTTATAGGCGAACATAGCCCATATTTGTGGAGAAATCTGAAATTCTCTAGCCCCCCCCCCCCCCCCCCCTGCAGGATGTTCAAATTTTATGAAGTCAAAATTAGCGTTTTGAATTTTTCTTAAGTCAACAAGTCAACTTTAATAGGGGGAGGGGGGGGGGGGTGACATCCGGCCCAGGTGCCACCCATGCTAGCTACGCCACTGCAACTGAAACATGATTACATTGTTGATATGTTGCCATGATAGCCTTAATCCCTTCTACAGAAATAAAATTTCTAGGTTTCACTATAGACAACAGTCTTTCTCTTGATTCACAAATTTCAAAATCTGTAAGTTCTGGCTTTTTCCATCTAAGGCAGATAAAATCAATAAGGCGTTGCCTTCCCTCTGATGGAGCAAAGTCACTCATAAATTCGTTCGTTGTCTCACGTATGGACTATTGTAATAGTGCGTATGCTGGCTTGCCTAAAAAACAATTGAATAGAATCCAGTCCGTTTTTAATGCTGCGGCGAGAATGATTTTTGGTGAATCTAAGTATTGCCGTATAACCCCGCTTCTAAGGGATCTTCATTGGCTTCGATGCCCTGAAAGAATAGAGTTCAAGATCTGCTTAATGACCTTCAAAGCATTGCAAGGAATGGCGCCAGCCTATATATCGGAACTATGTGTCCGACAAAACTTAAGCGATAGGCAGCTTACTCTAAGGTCAGCAGATCGAGATGTTATTAATCGTTTAATCGAACTTTCTAGGTCAAATCGAGCCGTTTACTATGATCGATCTTTTCGTGTAACTGGCCCGCTCACTTGGAACAAACTTCCCTCAGCTCTTACTAATATCCAGAACTTGGCTGAATTCAAAGGAGCTTTAAAAACAAACTTATTTAAAAAATCATACCTTTCATGAATTTTAACTCCTTTTCAATCCACTAATAAGTCATGTTCCTCAAGTTTCTGGTAATTGTTTGGTTTCGATTACCTCCTTACTATAGTTTTATGTGCACTCTGATTTTGTATTATTTCTAAATGTTAACTGCCTCCTATTCTATATAATTTATTTTAAATGATTCTTGTTGAATGGCACCGTGATGGTTTATCATTATATATTGTCCTGTGCCAAACAGCACTCACTATTGCTGTTAATATTGTTCTTTAGGAATTGCTTTGTATATTTTGTATATTCGTTATTTCACATTATTTAATTAATTTTTTAAGGACTCGTAAGGAACACTATAGGTTAATTTTAAGTTAATTTAATCAAGCGCACTTGAAGTGAAATATCACAAAACTGCGCTATGTAAATACTACGTTATTATTATTATTATTATAGCGTCTCACGAACTGTCAAGTTTTTGAGATATCTGCAGTATGTCAGATCAGAAAAATATCCATTTTGTTTTAAGGAGGTTGATTGCATTTGCGTCGACAACTTTTTTTTTTTAGTTTCTCCATGAGCAGATGATAGCCTTAATGTAAAAAAAATGAAAATTGGGACTTGTGCAGTATTCACGAAGACGTTATAAGTATACATACTATAGATGTGGGGTAGAAATCTCAAAGTGGGAAGCCAAAAGCAAGGCAATTGCACTGGTCTCGATTTCTAGTACTTTAGTCTAAGCTGTCACTCGTCGAGTAAGGTCGTGTCTTACCAGTAGGAAAATTGCATTTAAAAAGCACCAAAATGTTCATCTGTGTGATGAGAAAATGTTTCCATTACACGGCAAACAATAATAAAAGTGAAGAAATAAAATTTCATTTATAAGTACACACAAATTATCGATTATTATAAATTATAAGCAATACAATTAATTTTCATGTTTCCTTTCTGACAATTTTGTGAGTCATTAGAGAAAAAACACACATTCTTTGATTGTCAACTTCCGACTTCAAACTTTCGGACGATTGTGTAGAAGGATAATTTTTGCGTTGGAAGTTTGAATTGGAAGTTTAGCTTTGGTGTGGAAATAGCATATCTTTTTAATACATGAATAACTTTTGAATTAAGAAATTACTGTCTCTTCTAAGTCTGAACTCCACTCCAATCTTCCATAAAATTCTGAAATTTGCACATTTAAATAAAATTAACATATAAATTCACCTTTCCTTTCTCTGTAATTATAAATGATGGCCTAGAACACCCTTGAAGGGTGAAAGCCAGAAATAATTGAAAACAAAAAAAAAGAAATTACTGAGAACCGCTGAAAACAAAAGAGTGTTGCTTACTTGCCACATTATTTTGCGAGTATGTGAGATTATGGCGAGTCTATTTATACAACGTGTCCGGAAACTCGTAGTACAAGCGGGAAACTGGTGAATCGACATCACATTGAGAACCCAAAAAACTTATTTTTTTCGATCTGAGCATTTCGGTTTTAATATATATTTTTTTCTATTTTTCCATTTTTTCGGCAACTAAAGGGTTAAAAAAAATTTTGAGCCCGGTTTACCCTTCGATGCATTTTATAAGACATTACACAGCTGAAATCAACTACCCTAGTGAAAAATTTTTTCAAATTTAACCAAAAAATTCCAACTTCGGACTCGATTTACTCGAAAACGATAGCTCAAATCAAAAAAGTTATATCACAAATCGACTCCGAATGTGATGTAGATGTACCAGTTTCCCGCTTGTACTACGAGTTTCCGGACACCGTGTATAACGTCATTGGGTATTCACACAAAAAAAGGTTAAATAAAAACACAAATGAAAATGTTATCTGTGAAAAATTTTATTTTACAGAAAAATAGGAGTATGTGTATCTTTAAAAATATATAATATATTTAAACATAATCAGTTAATAGTTAATTTAAGCATAAGTCTAAGAGTTTTTCCTATTTTTTTTTTTTTCACAACAGTCACTGCCCACAGTGAAAAAATTCATAGACACCATAAACATTCAAATTGGTAGACTGGCCCATCAGGGTGTGAACTATATTGCGCAGAGTGGACAGACTTCTCCTTTTCTCAATTTTGTCAATAAATGAATCTGACAGTATACAGGCAACTCTTATTGTAATATCGCTATTCAGTCCTCGAAAATAAGTTGTGCTTACGAATTACTAGTTTTTTTCAGTATGCGCTTTTATAATTGCTTACGATTCATGGTTACATTATCGTAAAGGCAAAAAAAGACAATAAACATACGTTCCTTATCACTCTAATGCTGCAGCTCTTTCTTACACATTAAATAATGGTGAGGCACACAAAATACATGTGACTGTTTCCTCTAAAGTACTACTTTTTAGCGACGGGAATTGCGTTACAATTTCTTTATTTTCTCACACGTGTGAGGGAGATGTACGATAATGATTGTGTGTTTCCAAAGATATTGAAATATAATAGATGTGCTATCTGCAGTTTTTACTAGGTGGGACTGTGCTTCCGGGTGTCGCCGAAATTGTTTACCAATTAACAAATAAACTAAATTAATGAATAAACCAAACAAATGTTAAACTAAATGAACGAATTCTTTCCATATTCTAACTATATTGTTAACCAATACTAATGCACACCTTAAAAAAATCAACGAAATGAACAAATTCTTTTCGTAAGCAAACTACCCAGATTAGGTCGTAGTCTGCCTACATTTGCGCAGAAATCATAGCATATCTCTTTTGTATTTGAATATCTTTGTGTGTTTTCTTTGGGGGGTTTTAAAAAAAAAATTACATTTACTCCACACAGAAGGAAGAAAGCAAATGTAAATGAGGAAAATAATTTCCCTCAGGGAATATGTCATCAGAGATGTTGTGTGGAGGGTTTTTTTGAGGAGAGAAAGGAATGAACATTGGTCTTGAAGAGACCCATGTTGTAAGAAAGAGGAAACACATAGGCCGGAAAATCGTTTGCATTTGGCGAAAAAGAAAGTGTTGTTTCATCAGCAGAATGCACCAGGTCACACATCCGTTATCCCGATGGCCAAAATCAATGAATTAAAGTTCGAATTGCTTTCTCACGCGCTCTATTCGCCAGATTTAACCCCTTCGGATTATTTTATTTTTCCAAACTTGAAAAAATGGCTCGGTGGTAAAAGATTTGCTAACAATGAAGAGGTGGAATCTACGGTTAATGGCTATTTTGAGGCGTTCGATGGTTCTCACTATAAACAGGGTATCGAAGCTATTGAACAACGTTCATAAAACACAAAATAAATTTCCAAATTTTTTGTGTTTTCTTAGTTAGGTCGGGTACTTCTGGGACAACCCTCGTATGTTATAATTTACCCACCTCACTCATTTTTTATTTAAAAATGAATATTCAGATCCTGCGCAGAAAAGTCCCACAGTGACTTAATCAAGTGAACTTTACCTTTTATGCGTAACGTTTAGTTATTTCAATGAGCGCTCTTCGGTGGTCAACTTACGACTGATGTTATAGTTTATTCAAAGCATTCTCGAACTCTCCTGGTGCCAAAAATATGGTCACACAAGGTTTGTCTCCAACTCATCGAAATGATACCCAGATTTCATTTTAAGGCAAGTCTATCAATTTGGATGTCTATGGTATACATGGTGTCCAGAAACTAATGGTATAAGCAGAAAACTGGTGAATCTACATCACATTTGATGTTGCAGAAAAAAATAGAAAAATGTTTAAAAAATAATATATAAGAAATGTTCAGATCATTATTTGTTTTTTGGTTTATCCCAGTTTTTCGTTTGAACCACGAGTTTCCAGACACCATGCATAGATATTGCAAATAGATATGAGTCGAACAAAGTACTCACAAAGATGCAAAGAAAATTCCATTTAAAAATTATAAAAAAAAAACTTTTTTTTAAACAATAAAAAAAACAAACTATTAAAAACATTTTAAATAAACAAATTTAAATTTTGAAAAAATTTGTCTGTTTCTCACTAATAACAAAAAGTAAGATAAAAGACTGTTTCTCAGTGACTTTTCACTAAGACTTCACTGTCAGAAGTGCATACAATACATGCACGCGTTCATTTTCGTATAATTTTCAAATTTCTGAAAAAATGTTTGTCAGAAGAGTATTAAAATGCACCGATACACACAACCCTAATTATGCGCGGTTGCCTCAACTCCAATAATTGCATGACATATAAATATAAGATAAAAAATAAAATTAAACATACTCAGTTTGCAAAAAATCAAAAACCTGAAAAATTTGAATATATATATATATATAGTACAATAACTTTAAACTTTACATATTATAATGAAACTAGCTGATTCGGCCACAGATTGCTATAGATAACGAAACAACGCTGTCTACTGGATGGTTACCCAACCTTTATAACCACGATAAATTAACTCACACCACCAAATATTTGCACACAAATCAAATCCACATCAAAACCTTGACAAATTATATACTTAAACCTTTCTCATGAATCACTCTATCTATTGGTGAAAACCGCATGAAAATCCGTTCAGCAGTTTTTGAGTTTATCGCAAACAGACAGACAGACGCGGTGGAAGACTTTAATTTATAATATCTACAGATAAAGAAATTTAATATTCAATGTTACAAATATGATCTAAACGGTGTTAGAAAGAGAAAAGGCAACACTTTATATTCAAATCTAAAATAATTAAAATGTGCACCTTTATAAAACCATAGTTTTCGACAGCAATTTGCAAAATATTTGATTTTTCATCCATTATTTTTACATGAAACAAAAAATGAGTTGACGATAATGTTTATAATACATTTGCCTAATAAAATATGTGTGTGTTTTATTTTTTTTCATTATCAGTAATTTTAGTTAGAAAAAATTTAAGGTGAGCCATTTTTAAAACTTTTCCATGTTTGCATTCAAAATTTTTATATTAAAAAAATAATATGTTTATTTCAAATAATAAAATTTAAAAGCCTATTTCATCACCTTTCAAAAATAGTTATTAGTTTTCAGATGCATTCAGAAATATTACATTTATTTGGATTTTGTTGCAAAGCGAAAATGTTTTGACCTTAACATAATAAATTGTTTCTTGAAGAGACAAAATTGATTTTATTAATCTATCTGCGTTGTCTGCCAAAATTGGAGATTTTTATATTATTTTTAGATAAAATTAGCTATTATGATGTTAGGGGAAACGTTTTACGATTTAAACTTGATATATATTTAAAAAATGAGGTACATTATTTGGCAATAAGTAAAATTTTCAAAATAAGTAACCCCCGACACAAAAAAGAGCTGATGAGCTTGAAAGGCTTGAACAGATTTTCATGAATTAATGGTGCTTATGTTCCAGAAGTATCAGTTGGTAATCAATATTTTGAGTATGTTTATGTTTAGATCACCAGCTATGATGATGTTTTTGAATAAAGTGAGTTTTTTTAGGTGAGAATCCAGAGCTATTAGCTAAGAACCATCTCGTTCACGTCAGCTTTCAAACAAAAAAAAGCATCATAATTGGTCTATTCATTTAGGAGCTACGATGCCACGTCAAACTTATAACACCTCTCCTTTTGGGTTAACAAGAAAACCATTGAAAAATACATAAAAAGCGTTGTTTTTAGTCTGATTTTTGAGCAAAACTAGCCGAGGTCATTTTTGCGCCGCACGGCGAAATTTCAACCGGCACTCGAATACATGCTAAAGATTTTCAGATCCGGCTATCCACAGGGTTAACCTGTTAAACATGGGATGGTATTTTGAAAACCGCACGAAAATGACCTTGATGAGTTCTGGTCAAATATCATTATATAAAAACAAAGTGATGGTTTCCTGCTTACCAGATAATATATCTTCCTGTATTTTACATGATAATATCGCAAGAAGTTTTTCCACAATAACTAACTAAAAAAAAAGATTGAAAAATCTTCCATTTTGGAATTAATTGTAAAAAAATATATTCATGCAAATATAAACTGATTTTGTTATTTCCACACAAATCTGAATACATACCCAACATGAAAAAACACAATTCAAAGGAGTTTTCAAACAAATAATGACTTTTATACTCGTAACGTAAAATAACGAATTTTCGCCATTGACAGCTGCCAAAAGCCACCGAGAAAATTCTTTTAAAATAATTTAGAGTAGCTACAATAATCAAATAGAACATAGGTCCCAGATTGATATTTGCGCAAGCGATTCTGACCTTGTCCTTCATATAGTTTCTTCGTACATAAGGATTAAAATTGCATTTAAAAAAAAAGGAAAGGTTTTTTTTTGTGCCTGCCAGCGGGCGGGCTACTGATGAGAGGTTAAATCGGTATATTATATTAAAATGTCATTTCTAGGTGCAATCTATTTAGTGTTATCGAAAGAAGTTAAATAAGAACAAGAGATTTTTTTCCATTAGTAAATTCAAGATTTTAATATCAAATATAATAAAATATATAACTTAGACATTTCTCCCACAGATATCTTCAAGTCTCCTATACTTATGTTGTATACTCACATCGCAAACAACATGTCGCAGACAGTTTGTACTCACTGCTACTGAAATTACGAAATCCTTGTCACCAACAATCATTGTTAAATTCTCAAAATGTCAAAATTAGATTTAAAAACCCAATTTCGGTTGTGCTTCTGTCTGTAACTCCTGTTTAGCCTATCAGGCTAATTTGTTTGCTTTTGGCAACAGCTCATATAGGTCTCATAGAAGTCATTGTATCTCCCTTACTATGATGGTGATAAGTACGATCTAAATGGCGTTAAAAAGAGAAAACACCATGCTTTGTATTCAAATCTAAAAGTTAACCATGGAAGAATTAAAATGTACACATATATGACACAAAACTTGATGAATGCAATTTGAGAAAAAAGAATGAAATTTTGTTAATTTTTTATTAATTATTTTTACATTTATAATAAAAAAGTGAGGTGACAATAACATTTAAAATATAATGTGTTTTAATATTTTTTAGGTATTTTGATTTTACTTAAAAAAAGTAAGGCATTTTTAAAATTTTTTTATGTTTGCATTCAAAATTTTAATTGACAGCCCCAAAGTACAATGTCGGACCTGCTAAAAAATTTAAATTGCACTTTTGGCTAATTTTAATTTCTTTTTATTGGTGTTTTTTATTGATTTTACGTTTGATCTCGAAAACAGTAAAAATGCAGAAACGAACTTTTAAACAGCTCTACTGCAAACTACAAAATCACACTTCCGACATTTTTCGGGACTGTCGAAATATATCTAATAATAAACTTTGAAAGTGTTTTTCATCACCTTTCAAAAATAGTTTTTAGTATTCAGATATATACAGAAATATTTCAATTATTTGGACAGAATGTGCTTGAGACCCAAGGAGTTATGAACCTCTATAACTTTTGCTCTATTATAGATTATCTCTAAGTATTATTTTAAAATTTAATGAGATATTTATATTCAAAATGACTTCTTTATCAGAGGCATTGGTCAGCAAATTCTTTTTAATGACTTCTTTATCACAGACATTGTTCTGCAAATTCTTTTCAATAACTTCTTTATCATGGACATTGTTCAGCGAATCCTTTTCAATAACTTCTTTATCAGATACATTGTTCAGCGAATCCTTTTCAAAGACTTCTTTATCAGAGACATTGTTCAGCGAATCCTTTTCAATGACTTCTTTATCAGAGGCATTGTTCAGCGAATCCTTTTCAATAACTTCTTTATCAGATACATTGTTCAGCGAATCCTTTTCAATGACTTCTTTATCAGAGGCATTGTTCAGCGAATCCTTTTCAATGACTTCTTTGACAAGAGGCATTAATTAGCAACATCCTTTTCAATGACTTCTTTATCAGAGACATTGTTCTGCAAATCTTTTTCAATTACTTCTTTATCAGAGACATTTTAGTTTAGCGAATTCTTTTTCAATTACTTCTTTATCAGAGACATTTTAGTTTAGCGAATTCTTTTCAATGACTTCTTTATTGGAGGCATTGTTCAGCAAATCCTTTATCAGAGGAATTGCTCAGCAAATTCTTTTCAATGACTTCTTTATCAGAGGCATTGTTCGGTGAATCCTATTCAATGACTTCTTTATCAGAGACATTGTTCAGAGAATCCTTTTCAATGACTTCTTTATCATTAGAAAATCCTTTTCAATGACTTCTTTATTGGAGGCATTGTTCAGCAAATCCTTTATCAGAGGCATTGTTCAGCAAATTCTTTTCAATGACTTCTTTATCAGAGGCATTGTTCGGTGAATCCTATTCAATGACATCTTTATCAGAGACATTGTTCAGAGAATCCTTTTCAATGACTTCTTTATCATTAGAAAATCCTTTTCAATGACTTCTTTATCAGAGGCATTGTTCGGTGAATCCTATTCAATGACTTCTTTATCAGAGACATTGTTATGAGAAACCTTTCGAACAGCTTCTTTATAAGAGAAACTGATTACCGAAACAAGATTATCATTTGCTACAACTCCAGCTTTCACAGAGTCATTCTTTCGATATTTTTTAACCAGTTCGGATTCTACGCTACCGAGTTTAAGATCTCTTCCGTCAATAGGATTCCTCTATCATAAAACCTCTTTTTTGACGAATTTTCTCCTTTTCTTAGTTCGATAAGCGTATCGATGTGCAAAATGTATGGCGGTAATAGCCAATATCTTGAATTGTTGATTATCGATTACTTGCAAATCCCTGTGGGAGAAGGGCCTGGATCTGATGTCAAAATAAAAATAGAAACACCAAGATGGTTCAAAGGTAAAAGGATGTAATTTTAACCCCTCAAGCCTCGGACATATTCTGTCAGAAGGTCAGAATATTTCCACTTTAAAATAAAATCTAATATAAATTATTATAAAGCAAATAATAAAACAAAACATAAAAAAGAGTTATGCCATTTAACCTCAATATTTGAATTCACTATAAATAATATTATTCTAAAATAGATGTTGCTATAGTAATAGTTCCAATAATTTCCACATTTCGATCTTCCAGTTGATTAGTCAGACATCTACGAAAAATCTAAATTAGAGTTAAGTATGCAGTACACATAAAAGTTTACACTCTATCTGGTACAATACTCAGATTACTCATAAACACCACCAACATCTATTATAATGCAATTAGAGTGAATTAACTTGTTATTTGACGGAGACGCGCAGGCGCGCGCGTATTGTGCGCGATAATAAAATTCGAACAAAACACGTTTGTCCGCGATTTTGACCCTTCTATGTACAGAATTAGTATGAAAGACAAGGTCAGAATCGCTTGCGCCAACGTTTACCCATGTTCTAGGGAGAAATTTCATTCACCTGGCAACCCCAGAAAGTTTTTAGATGATTTTATCTGTGGCATCAAAATGTCAAATTTGCTGCGAATTTTATCTGTCAAAGTCGATGCGTGTTCTTGACGAAAACATCGTAAAACCTATCAATTTACGTAATTAACGGAAATAATGTTGTTTTGGTAAATAGCTTATTGTTCTAGGAATGTGTTTCGGTCAGTAAAATATACGATAGCTCAAAATTAATCCACAAAACATTCAATTCAAAATCGTGTTTTGTTACGAAATTTCCATATTTTTCCTGGTTTTTTACGGATTTTGACGGGTTAAACTAAATGTTGACGTTTTTGGGTCACTAGTAGCATATTTCAAAATCTCATACTAATATTAGACCCAATGCCTTCAGGTGTAATTTTAAAGCACGTAAAACACAGCTACTATAAAAACTATAACAATCCAAAAACTTCAATATCTAGGACATAGAATGAAGACATCCAGAGTAGTAGGAGATCTTGTATCTCATAAGGCAGGGAAAGATTGCCGGAAGACGGGGCACTGGAAGAAGGAGAACCTCATGTCTGAAAAAGCTGAGACAGTGGTTTGGCCAGTCTACTGTAGAACTGTTCCGGGCCGCAGTGAACAAAGTCCGCATAGCCAACATGATAGCCAACGTCCGTTGAATGGACAGGGCACAAGAAGAAGAAGAAGTAAAACACAGAGACGTGTAAATAATATTAGATTTATGGAGAGCATTCAAATATTGCTTTCCTCATTATCTCAAATCTTAGTATTTAGAGTTGTCTGACTAATCAACTGGAAGATTGATTTAATTCTCAAACTCTCCACCAAATTTGCGTATATGCACATTATTTAGTTTTTTACATAAAAATATGTATTTCACAATTCCATCAAAAAGTTGACCGACCAAGTTTTTTTGGCAAGTTTGCTGTAAATTTTCGATTTTCTTTCACTTAATATTAGAATAAGAGGTCACTTTCCAAAAATCTCTTCTGAAACCCTGATCCGAAAAAGACGGCATTTCATTTGCCGATTTCACTGAAAATTTGGACATAGTGTCATTTACTACGAATCCAGAATTTTTGTTTTTATTTTGCGTCGCATCAGTTTCGCTCATCGAACTGTTTTGACTTTTAAACTTTTGGTGCTTGCGTTTACGCTTTTTCGATACGTTAACAATCATGCAATCTTCATCTAAAGAGTTAGGTTTTTTATTAGTGTCAACACCATTTTCTTTTGTGTTTACAGAATCATTGACAATAAAGCAATCTTGATCTGAGGTTGCACCTTTTTTATTCATATCAATATGTTTTTCTCGAGTGATCGAAACATCACTATCAGAATCTTTTCGAGTGAATAAACCATATCTTTTAACCTTATCAACCTTAATATAATCTTCTGTTAATGTATCTTTTGTAGTTGTGTTTGGTACATCGTTCATTTCAATTATTTCTTCTACGTACGGTGTCTCCAATTTAATAACGCGTTTGGCGTGACGTCGTACATTTAAGACGTTGCCTTGAGCGGAAAAGCTGGAATTTGTGCTATAACCAATTTTAGAATCGTTATACTTTTTACTGAGAGATTTTGATAAATCGTTTTCAGATTTATTCAAAAATTTTTCTTTATTGTCACACAAATCTATGGTGTCAACGTTTTGTATCAATTTTCCTACGGTCTTTTTGATTAAATCGTCAATCGTGACTTCAAAATTAGCATCTTTCTTATGTTTATCTGTACTTAAAATGTACTCTTTCAGAATTTTATTTGTTTCATCGGGAGTTGGTATAATATCTTCGTCATCATCGTCTTCAAGAATTAATATGCATTCATCGTTAGTTTCACCAACCGGAGACACAATTTCATCGTTTGTTTGTTTGTGTACATCATTGAGTTTAGTTATTTCATTAGGTGAATCGGAATCATACAGGAGGGATACAATTTTATCATTAGTTTGTTTGTTTACATCGTTGAGTTCAGTTATTTCATTATTAGGTGTATCGGAGTCGTATAGCAGATAAACAACTTCATCACGTGGGTCGTCTAACAATGAAACAACATCACTGGTTTTATCAGAATTTGGGGTATATAAATCTACTTTAGATAGATTACCATTTTTTGGTAATGAGTTGCCAGAAATGCCATAATTTATTTCATCATTTTTCTGTAATACGGTAGTTGGTACGAGATTGTTATATACTTTGCCGTCTTCAGACAGATCATTTATTTCATCAAAGTCATGTATTTCTGTGTTTTTAGAAAGCTCTGCATCTTTGGGTATATCATTTATTTCATCGATGTTATGTATTTCTGTGTTTTTAGAAAGCTCTGCATCTTTAGGTAGATCATTTATTTTATCAATGTTATGTATTTCTGCATTTTTAGAAAGCTCTGCATCTTTGGGTATATCATTTATTTTATCAATGTTATGTATTTCTGTGTTTTTAGAAAGCTCTACAACTTTAGGTAGATAATTTATTTTATCAATGTCAGGTATTTCTGTGTTTTTAGAAAGCTCTGCATCTTTAGGTAGATAATTTATTTTATCAATGTTATGTATTTCTGTGCTTTTAGAAAGTTCTGCATCTTTATGTATATTATTTATTTCATCAATGTCAGGTATTTTTGTGTTTTTAGAAAGCTCTGCATCTTTAGGTAGATCATTTATTTTATTGATGTCATGTATTTCTGTGTTTTGAGAAAGCTCTACATCTTTAGGTAAATCATTTATTTCGTCAATGATTTTTTCTTCTTCTGTAACAATATGCAAATCCGCGTCTTTAGAACGTTTGCTGCATCGCTTTTCCGCCACAGTTTCTACTTCATCGTTGATGAAACTTTCATCACTTTCGCCAATTTCATCGATGACGGTCCACGTCACACCAGATATCTCAGACCCATTGATGAATTCGTCGACATCTACATTCTGCAACGGTTCGAATGCTTCCGGCACGACAATTAAATTGACTTTTTGAGAATGTATGATATCATCGTCTAAATCAGTTCTGCTAACAGGGAGATCACAAGTCATCACATTTGAGGCAGCATCATTTTTGTCTTCGGAACCAGCTGTCGTATTTAATAAATCGCCCTCTTTTGATTTCTTTTTTCCAATATCATTCACCAGATCGCCTTGTTCACTCTCCGATCTTTGTTTACCGCTGTCATTCACCAAATCATCTTGTTCTTCATCCAACTTTTTCTTTTCACCGATTTCTGGCTCTAAATTACCTTTTTCATTCACAAAGTCAACATTATTTGATAAATCACCCTTTTCACATCTCTCTCCAAGACTTTTCATATCCGTGTCATCACATTCTTTTGCAGATTCGGAAACATTGCTCTTTTTCAAATCGATTTTTGAACCATTCGAATTCCCTTTAGCATTGGGCAATTTTTTTTTAACTACTTCTTTATGAGGGACATTGTTTGGAGAAACCTTTTGAACAGCTTCTTTAAAAGAGAAACTGATTCCCGAACCAAGATTATCATTTGCAACAACTCCAGTTTTCATAGAGTAATTTTTTCGATATTTTTTAACCAGTTCGGATTCTGCGCTACCGAGTTTAAGATATCTTCCGTCAATAGGATTTCTCTCGCATAAAACCTCTTTTTTTTCAGTTACTTTTTTTTTCTTTCTTTTAGTTCGATAAGCATTCTTAAGAGCTTGTGCCGCTTGAGACATTTTCTTGCGAGGTTTTCTCTCACCGGACATTCCCAGCAATTCTACACAGTTGTTTACGACAAATTCGTGAAAATCCTTATCACGAACGTTCGACACTTCATCCAACTGTTTTGAGGGGCTGTTAGAATTATCGATAATTTTTTTCGTCATGTTTTCTTGCAGATTTTCCCTTTTTATGTCACCGAAACTTTTATCCACTTGATTCAAGTGAGCTTTAGGAAATTTTTCATCAGGTTTTGTATCGTTTTTTACTTGAGTTTGAGTATTAATGAGGGTAGAAGGTTCTTTCTTGACATTGATAGTTTGAAAGTACGACATTATGTTTGTTTGTCCCGTCTCGGCAGATTTTCGCTTTTCCTTGTCCTTCTTCTTGGATTTGTCGCCCGGGCATTTTGGTATGGGCACCGTGAACACACGTCGTGATGTGATAACCTGGAAATAAAAAAGAAAAATGAACCGAAAGCCGATTTGGTGACTTAGCAGGGGTGACTTCATGGGATGAGGTTTGTCCATGTCTTGGCGGCGGATGCTTGGCGGGCCGGATCGATAGAGGCTGGTTGAGGGAGGCCTTTTGACTTTTCCAGCCAGACTCTCTCGACCCATCGCCTTGCACCGCAGTAGGAGGGATGGATTCATACGTCCATAACTCCCGGACACAACGACCCCCAGATTCCTACCCACCCCTCATACCTTTATCCGTCCCAAAACGCCGGGCCGGAACGGCCTTTTACGTCATACATTATCTGGCAATAATAAATTATCGTGAAAACAAGCTTAAGGGTCCGAGTGGTTAAAAACAGCAACCCCTAAGATGACCTAGGCCCTGAGGGAAACTATTTTCCCCAGGGCCTCCTGTGTGGAGCTAATGTAAAAAAATCACAGATTTGATGGACACCACGATATAAAAAGTAACCGGCTCTGAGCAGTTGGGACTCTTGTGCGGTGAATAAATAAAATACTAACCTTAGCGTATTCATCGTTGATAATCTTGTATTTTACAGAGGCCTCTTCCTCGACATCCATTTTGTCAGTGAGATTTGTTATTTCCTCATTTTCACTGAAAAATTAAATTACAATTCATCGTATACAACATGAATTAATTTACAATTTCGGAGGTGGAAGGAGGTACCGCTGCCCCGGGAACCATTTATTCGATAACAAAGACCCGCTATAAGTCCCACCAAGCGGCAAGCTTTATTTGGTGACTTAGCAGGTGCGTGGCAGGCCGGATTGAGAGATCCGGTTGAGGGAGACCTTTTGACCTCTCCAAAAGGAATCTCTCGGAACAACGCCTTGCATTGCAGTGGGAGGGATGGATTCATACGTCCGTCGCTCACTGAGAATACGAGTAAAAAAAAAAACCAAAATAACACTGATTTTTGACTTAATGATTATCAAATGTGTTGAAGTTTGATTCTCGGCCCGTTTCCGCTTTTGATCAGTTGTCACAATGATCATGTTGTTAATGCTCATAGTGGTTATCAAATGTGATGGGAGTTTTAAAATGGAAACAATTAGATCAATGGTCATATTGTCATCAAACAATTCGATCAACGGTCATATTGTCATCAAACAATTCGATCAACGGTCATATTGTCATCAAAACAATTCGATCAACGGTCATATTGTCATCAAACAATTCGATCAACGGTCATATTGTCATCAAACAATTCGATCAACGGTCATATTGTCATCAAAACAATTCGATCAACGGTCATATTGTCATCAAACAATTCGATCAACGGTCATATTTTCATCAAACAATTCGGTCAACGGTCATATTGTCATCAAACAATTCGATCAACGATCATATTGTCATCAAACAATTCGGTCAACGGTCATATTGTCATCAAAGAATTCGATCAACGGTCATATTGTCATCAAACAATTCGATCAATGGTCATATTGTCATCAAACAATTTTGTCAATGGTAATATTGTCATCAAACAATTCGGTCAATGGTCATATTGTCAACAAACAATTCGATTAACGTTCATATTGTCATTTAACAGTTCGATCAATGGTCATATTGTCAACAAACAATTCGATTAACGGTCATATTGTCATTAAACAGTTCGATCAATGGTCATATTGTCATCAAACAATTCGATCAAGGGTCATACTGTAATCAAACAATTTGATCAACGATCATATTGTCATCAAACAATTCGATCAACGGTCATATTGTCAACAAACAATTCGATTAACGGCCATATTGTCATCAAACAATTCGATCAACGGTCATATTGTGATCAAACAATTCGATCAAAAGTGAAAGAGGGCCAACTTTAAGACAACTTCAGTTAAAATTTAAAAAAATTCAAGTTTAGTTAACAAAAAAAAAGTTTGGCGAAAACGAGATAATAAAAAAATATATATACTTACACATAGAACAACTTCTTAGATTTTGGACAGGGTTTATTTACAATCTTGTTATTTTTGGCTTTTTTGTTTTGACTTTGCACTTCGTTTGGCCGTTTACGCTTCTTGCTCGGGGCGCCGGCGTTTTTAGACAGGTAACCCTCAACTTTAAACACAATCCTAAGAGGCTGCTCGGTATTGAAAACAGGGGAAGTGTTCAATGTCGTCTTATTTCGCAACTCTTCAAGTTGTTGAAAATACTTCTCAACTTTATCTTTAAAAGTGTCTCTACCGGATGAGATATTTAATTGCTCCACATTTTTTTCGTGCTTTTTATATTTTGAAGACGTAGACGAAGGCGAAATTTTCACCTTGAATTTGCCACCGTTGTACTTGTTTGTTGAGCTAATAATTTGTTTTTTCGCTTCAGCGTTGGACGAAATCTCTTCTAATTTGACAGATTTTTTCATGGGGTTATTGAAATAGCTAGCAATCGATTTTTGCACTGTGTTTTCATTTGACAAACGCTTTCCAACTTCTAAATCATCGCGTGTTACTATTCTGTTGTCAGTTTTTTGTGCGTAAAATCTAGAAGCGCAGATAGATTTGCGTCTGATTGGGTGAGGTACAGCAGGCCTCTTATCACTTTCTGCTGTCGCTTCTTTATTAACGCTTGTCGAACTTGTAGATTGTCGGTAGATTGAAGAATGCGAAACAGGTGTCTGAACACTTTCTTCTTTGCTATCGCTTTCATTTATGCAAATTCTATTTGAATAAACTGACTCTTTTCGAATTGAACGCCGTGACGCAGGATGTTTAACGCTTTCTTCTTTGCCATCGCTTTCTTCAACACCCATTCTACTTGAATAAACTGACTGTCTTCGAATTGAACGCCGTGACGCAGGTTGTTTAACGCTTTCTTCTTTGCCATCGCTTTCTTCAACACCGATTCTACTTGAATAAACTGACTGTCTTCGAATTGAACGCCGTGACGCAGGTTGCTTAACGCTTTCTTCTTTGCTATCGCTTTCATCTATGCCCATTCTACTTGAAAAAACTGACTGTCTTCGAATTAGCTGTGACGCAGGTTGTTTAACACTTTCTTCTTTGCTATCGCCTTCATCTACGTTCATTCTAGACACATAAACTGACTGTCTTCGAATTGAACGCCGTGGCGCAGGTTGCTTAACGCTTTCTTCCATTTCTTCAGTGTTATCGCTGTCATCTAAGCATATAACATTAGAATAAACCGACTCTCTTCGAATTGAACGGCGTGATGCTGGTTTTTTAATGCTTTCTTCTGGTGCTTCATTTAAAATGACGTATTGTTCCGTTTGATTCAATATTTGATCAACGGATGAACCACAGTCACTATTTCGACTGCTAGAACCATTCAATAACTTTTCAAGAATTGTGTTACTTGAACGATCGTTTGTTGTGAGTTCGCCCTTTTTGGGACTGAGTGATTTGATGATCGCCGAATCAATGCTTCGTACAGAGAAGACGTTTTCTTTATCTGTTTTAATGATCAGATCATTGTTCATGGTGAGGTAGGCCTCACAAGTTCCAGCACTACCGCTGCTACTCCCTTGTACAGAGATCACAGAGTCTCGTCTATCGCGGGCAGAGTTAGTAGTATCTTCTCTCCAAGCCATGAAAGCGTCTTCGGAAGAGCAGATTTCTTGACGGGCGTCTTCATCAAAAGCTGAAAATAGAAAGAAAGATTAATTTATAAACACAAATTTTTATTAGCAGAATAGACGCACAAATGTGTCCATTCTGGAAGAGCTAGTGATCCACAATAGACTCTCAACTATCTGCCTATAGCTATCTTATGATAATTTGTTCAACAAACTGAGGACTCCAACTTGGAGAAACTTATAGTCACTGACCGCAGTGTTTGGCAGAAGAAGCAGAGGATAAAGGTGTACGTTTTAATTATTTTCTGGTTAACTTTTAGATTTAAATATAAAGCGATGTTTTTTCTTTCCAATACCTTTAAGTTCATATTTCTCACTCTGATAGTAAGGGAGACACAACGATTTCTATGAGATCTATATAACGTCGACGGCATTCCATCACCGCGTATGTAACATCACCGCGTAAGTCATTCTGAAATGCCATTCGACGGCGGTCATAAACCTACATCGGTGGGATTATTATAGGATTTTTTCAACGTAAGGGAATAGTCCTACAACGATAATAGTATCACCGCGCATCTCATTTGCCTTCCGTTTGGGTAAAATCATCGCCTATGTCAGTCGTTGACCAACCGTCATTGCCGCAACACGTTGTTTCGCTGATTACAACGGTTTTTTTAAAATTTATGTGATTTTTGTTCATCGGATATCTTACAAAAGGTATGTATTATGTAATTAAGTAATTATATATTGCAAACATTGTTTTGTGTACACGGTAGACGTTATTAATAATCATTATGGACTTACGCGTTGATACACTTCGCAATGATTCGTTCCATTGTATCGGAGAACGTGAGATACGCGCTGATTCATTCTTTTTTGATTTGTGGTTTTTTTTTAATCAAATGGAATTACTTTACTAATAATTATATAATCTAATAGTGTATAGCGAAAAAAACATTAATTATTATTTTTTTTTTTCAGTTACAAAATGTTCGATTCTAGCGATGATGAGTTATTTGTTGATGCCATGTGCAAAGAACTCGGAATAAATACATTATCTAATAAACAAGGCAGTGGAAAAAAAGTTGGTGAATGTTCTACAAATGAAAATATAGAAAACATTGATATAAATAATTTGGAATTTTCAATCGTTGATTATTCCCAAAATCAGCCACCAACAACAGAAGACAGTGCAGATTTGATCTCGATGGTATCTCCCGAAAACATAATATGCGAAGATATTCATAGCATTAATAGTAATTCAACATCTTTTGTTATAATAAATAATGACAAAATTATAGTTGATTCAACTTCAATTGAAATGCAGGTGGTGGATTACAGTAATCCTACACCAGCTTCTATATTATCTCCTTCGGAAATAATAGCATCACCATCAAATCGTCCGAGTGATGGCGACTTACACACAGATTCATCAAGATTAACAAACAAGAAATTGAGGATGCAAGGGAAAGATTATTTAGGCTACAGAAGAAGTTTACTGCAAGATGGAAAATTCAACATGGTACACGATGTGCCTAAAGAAGCTCGTCAAATGGGTCCAGCTTGCAAATCCAAAATGTGCATCCGATCAAAACTACGAAACTGTCCCAAACTTAACCAAGGTTCTAGAGAATCAATTTTCAAAATGTTTTGGTCAAAACTAAATTGGGATCAGAGAAAACAATTTGTTGCATCTAATGTGATGAAAAAAGAACCCAAACAAAGAAGATCGGAAACCAGTGCTTCTCGTAGACAAGGCACGTTGGTGTATTTTTTGCCCATTGGAAATATTAGAGAACAAGTTTGCAAAATATCGTTTTTGAATACCCTGGGGATTAAGGAATGGACTGTGAGGTATTGGACAGAAAAATCAGAATCTGCAATGATTCCGATGTCATCCATGACGAATCAGAACAGGCAACGAACAACAGGAGAAAATTCTAAAAAAATGTTATTGCTGAAGTTTTTTCACGATCTTCCAAAACTCGAATCGCACTATTGTCGTAAATCTACAAAAAAGCTTTACTTAGAACCAATAATCAAAAGCTTGGCTCAACTGTATGATATTTATTTAGATTATTGTAAGGAAAATGAAGGAAGTCTCATGAGTCGCAGAACTTTCGAAAATGTGTTTAAAAAAGAAAACATGAGTATTTTTATGCCCAAAAAAGATCGGTGTGACACATGTTGTGGTCACGACGTTGGGAATATTAGCGATGAGGTTTGGAAAAGACATATCGATCGTAAAAATAAGGCACAGGAAGAAAAAGTTAAAGATAAGGAGCTGGCAAAGGAAGGAAAGTGCCTCGTTTTTACTCACGATTTGCAAGCAGTCAAATTGGCGCCAAATTTAAACGCAAGTGCAATTTATTACAAGACGAAATTATGTGTACATAATTTTACCGTCTTTAATTTGGCAAGTAAGGATGTAATGACATATTGGTTTGACGAAACCCACGCCGGACTGGAGGCATCTGTATTCACCTCCTGCATTATTGATTACGTTGTAAGAGAATTAAACAAAGCCCCGGCTCGTCCAGTTATAATTTATAGCGATGGATGCGGCTATCAAAATAGGAATGTGATCCTCAGTAATGCTTTGCTTCGTCTCTCCATGAAATTCAACATCAACATTACACAAAAATTCTTAGAGAAGGGACATACCTACATGGAATGTGACTCAGTACATAGTAGAATCGAAAATAAATTAAAAAAACAAGAAATATACCTACCAAGTCAGTATGCGCAAGTCACTAAACTGGCTCGAAAACCTCCTAATAAGCCATACGACGTTCAAATGCTGACATTCGAATTCTTTTTGAATTATGCACAAAAAAATACTTTTTTGTACGATTCAATCAGGCCAGGCAGAACAGTAAGTGATGAAACTGTTAATAACCTACGTGTATTACAATACTCACCAGATGGGATCATTCGTTTTAAAACAAACTTCGAAGAAGATTTTGCCGAATTGCCACGACGACCAAAATTGTTGAATAATATAAATTATAATGATATTATTCCAAAACTTTATGAAGATAGGATTAAAATAAAAGAATCCAAGTGGAAACATTTACAGGAACTAAAATCTGTAATACCGCAAGATTGTCATAGCTATTATGATTCATTACTGTATCAATGACTTTAATTTTTATATTTTTAACATTACACGAGGTACCTACAATGTAAGTTTATTTTTTGTTTAAATTAAAAAAATTGATGTGCTTAATTTTTACGTTGATGATTTTCGGTGTCATTGAGTAACTAATATTTTTGTTTATTTTTATGATTAGGTACCTATCTACTATTTTATTTGTCCAAATAATGTCATCTAACATAATATGACTTCTTTGTAAATTATTATTATTTTTTTAAATAAATAACATTTGTTTCCAAATTCTCGTGTTTTAAAACTAAATTATTAATACCTACCTCACGACAAGAATAAATTTCCGCGTAAGTCAAAACTTTTGCCGTATTTTACTGAACATCACCGCTTAAGTCATTTATTATTTTATTTTTGGTTAAAAACGTAAATGTGTTTAAATACATAATTGAAAAGACAATTGAACATGAAATATAAAATGGTTTGCCGCGATTTCGATGTAAACATATTAAGAAAAGTGGTTTTATGTCTCTCCTGAAAAGTGGCCAAATATGATTTACGCGGTGATGGAATGCTGTTGACGATAAGTTGTTCCGAAAAGCGAACAAAATAGCTTGAGGGGTTATAATAAAGTAGCACATACCCATACTAGATACTTGCTATATATACCTTTTGATTAAAAAAAGAATTATTCAGTTTGCTTTTGAAGAAGTATTTTGGCCACAAATTCCAAATTCAAATATCTTAAGAAAAATGCCGCGTTGCCGTTCCTCTTTAACCGGTCAAATGCCGGAGACACGCCGGCGCGCGGGTCCTAATGCGCAGGCGCAGAAAATAATAAATATTTGAATAATATTGTCTTTGAAAAACTTTTGGCCTGCGATTTTGACCCTTATATGTACAGAATTTGAATGAAGAACAGTGTCAAAATCGCTTGCGCCATCATTACTCTAGGTGGTGCTAAAAGTTTCATTCATCTTGTCACCCTGGAATATTTTTAAAACGATTTTATCCATGACAATGCGCTGTCATAATTTGCCGCGAATTTAACGGTCGCAATAAATGCGTGTATCGCGAATTAAAACATCATAAAACCTATTAATTTACGTAATAAATGCAAGTAATGTGGTTTTGGTAGATAGTTTATTGTGTTGTGAACGTGTTTCAGTCAATAAAATATACAATAGCTCAAAATTTATCAACAAAACATTCAATTCAAAATTCAAAGTGGTGGTTTTTTAGTGTTTTTTTGTGAAGTTCCGCGAATTTCCGCGAAATGGCCTGGCCTTTGACGGGTTAAGGGTCATAAAGTTTCTTTATACAAAAGGGTTAAAATAGCATTAAAAAAACACATGAGAGGTTAAGCAGAATCAACTGAATATGTTAGAAAAAACTTGTAGGATAAAGATAAAGAATAAGAATCATTCTGACCTCGAGGTTGTGGTTGATCAGGCTGGCAACGAGAGCAAATGAGGCTGCGATTGAGTTTCAGATCGGCGCAGCGCCGATGCGCAGCCTGCGACCCGCACAAGTTGCAGATCACTAGCTGCCATCTGGTGGGGGAATACAAAAATACATATATTATTTATTTATTAAGACAATATTAGCGAAACACAATATGAAATCTGAAACAGAAAAATTATAAAAAGATTCAGTCACATCTAGGAATCGAACCCAGGATCTTAGCGTTGCCGGAGCAGTGCTCTAGCACTGAGCTAATGTGACCCTGTCCCCTTCGGCCATATTAAACTGTATCATACTTCGACTAAGAACTACTAACATTATCTACATTTCCTTAACCTCTAATCGGCCGGAAACGAACGGATGCGCGCTTTGTGCGCATGCGAGCAAAAAATATTTTGAAAAAAATATGTTTGTCTGCGATTTTGACCCTTCTATGTACAGAATTTGTATGAAGGACCAGGTCAGAATCGCTTGCGCCAACATTTACCCTTAACCCATCGCTAGCCGATAGTACACCGGTGATAATCACATTTTGTACGCGATTTTGACCCTTATGTATAAAGAAAGTGTATGAAGAACACGGTCAGAATCGCTTGCTCTATTATCGCTCTTTACCATAGAGAAAACCGCAATTAGATTGGTGACTCCATATAATTTATATTAATGATTTACCGGAGCGCGGGAGCGTGCGCAGTTCTTGCGCATGCGCGGGAAAAATTCTTTGGTTTTGAACTTTGACCTTTCTATGTACGAAATTTCTCAAGGACGCTGTCAGAATCGCGGGACATTGGGTGTCATGGCTGCCGCTTTTTGCGAACGCTAATTGGTTACAACCAACCCCATTTACTCGCGGCATTCAACGAGTTAAGATAGGCAAAAATTTCATTCACCTGGCAACCTCAGAATATTTTTAAATGATTTTACCTGTGACATCAAAATGTCAAATTTTCCACAATTCTTTCTGTCAAAGTCGATAGACTTGATGAAAACATCGTAAAACCTATCAATTTACGTAATCAACGCAAGTAATGTTGTTTCGGTACATAGTTTATTGTTCTAGGAATGTGTTTCGGTCAATAAAATATACGATAGCACAAAATTAATCCACAAAACATTCAATTCAAAATTCAAAGTGGTGCATTGTTAGGGAATTTTCGTGGCTTGTGACAGGTAAACCTGTCAAGATCCATTTTTGAAAATCCTTCTTTTTCTTTTATTGCACACTGGAAATTACGGAATACATCCCTTTGAAGTAATATTTGGTGTATTTATTTTGAGCTATCGTATATTTTATTTACCGAAACAAATTCCTTGAACAATAAACTATATATAAAAACAACATTACTTGCGTTTGTTTAATAAATTGATAGGTTTTTCTATGTTTTTATGAACTAACACGCAGATACGAGATATCACTTTTCGACAATCGCGGCAAAATCTGACACCCGGATTCCATAGATAATTCATTAAAAAATATTCTGGTGTTGCTAAGTGAATGAAACTTTTGGCTATATCAAGAATGATGTTGGCGCAAGCGATTCTGACCTTGTCCTTCATATAGTATCTTTATACATAAGGGTTAAAATCGCATTCAAAATTTTCTTTTATCGAAAATTTGTACCACTTCTGGCTAATAAGAGGTTAACACATATTTTTATTGGCTGCTACCTTTATGTATGATTGCAAGATACGTCACAAACTAAATGCTACCTACATAGATAGTGTCTTAGATATAATTATTATTATAAATAGGACCAGAGTAAAAGGTAGATTTGCCCCTCCTGTCCAAAGTGTGTTAGTATAAATAAATAGAAACTCACATTTTGCTGCCCGAGTAGTGTCGGCCGGCATTGCTGAGACATTTGGGGACATAGCACTCCTTGGGGCGCTCGTGAAGCTCCCTGAAGGCCCCGTCTTCTCGTTCCCAGGACGCATCCCTGCAAATATATACAAACGTTATACTGCGGGACACAAGGAACAGGCAGCTGGGGACATAGCACTCCTCGGGGAATTTAAAACGGAGTTCTATAAATTAAGCATGATAAAAATAAATACATACAAATACAGTTTGTCAAATAAGAGTAGAAAACATAGCAGGGCGCCATTGTTGATCAAATGGCAATACTAAACACATAACTCATGGTGTTAAAGTAAAGCTATGTAACCTACATTTTTGTAAAAAATTAAAAAAGCATAATATAAGTGGAAAAAATATTTTTTCATTGCAGTATAGATTATAGAATAAAATTAGAATTGCATATAGGTATATTATACCTTTGCAATTTTGTGTTAACATAATGAAGAATAACGATATTGTAATAAAATATAAAGCACAGTTTAGAAATTGCTCACATTTATTTAACCCCTCAGAAAATCGCCAATATGCACTTTTAATGTCTTTAACAAAATGACATTTTACGAAAACTTTGTATTATTACCACTTCACAAATAAAGCTCTATAAATGAAACATTTCTGAACGTAGCCAAATAGTAAAAACTGTTTTAGACAGGTTACAAAATAAACTTTCGAATTATTATATTACAAATAAATATTAATATTTGTAAATATTAAAATTTAGAATGCAAACATTAAAAAAATGTCAAAATGACTCACGTGATGTGTTTATATGAAAATGATACTAAAATCATAGATTATGTAAACGACAATACTTATTCTATTCTATAAATGTGTAATAAACACTTTTGTCACCTCGCTTTTTTATCATTCCATATAAAAATATTTAATAAAAATTAACAATGTCGGGCGCCGGTAGGAAATTTGGCGGGATAAATTATGTGTCAGACTGCGCGTCTGAAAGAATGATCTTTTTATGTATTTCTATGGACAACTTGAATAGAGATGTGCAGCATGATTCACTATCGACATTTCACTTTTTATTTTACGGATGTATCTAAAACAATAACAGAGTTATAACGGTTTCTATGGAGACACACGCGCTGACGTGTAAACACGCTTATTGTACTTGACTGCTCTCATATTTTTAACGCTTATATCTGCTTACGTTGCGGAGGGGTTAATATTAGCTTAAGTACCTAGCGTTGCCTGGGCTTTAGATCGTCTCTAATTTTAGATCTGAACATATTTAACTCATTCAGATCTAAAAGTAGTGTAACTAAACTCACCATTAGTGATTCTGTCTTTGTATCTATTGTTAAATTAAATTAAAGCAAATCACTTTATAAAACACCCTTTTAATCAAATTTATGTCAATATACGATACAATTATAAAACACCCTTTAAATCAAATTTATGTAAAGAAGAAAAATGTTTTTTTTTTTTTTTAATGTGGTTTACTGTGTTCTATACATTCAGTGTCATTGCGCTTTAAAATAATATTTGACAGTTAAATTGGTGTTGCCAGCCTACAAATTTTGTAGTTCCATTTTTAATATTTTCTACTCTTATTTGACAGACAGTCATATTTATTACAGTAACTCCTAAAATAAAGGATTTTGTTGCCTGGGAGAAATGTCTCCCACAATCTGCGGGTTTTTGATGTCTGGAAGAAACATCTCCCAAAATCTACATGCTCTACTAAATCTACATCCCTGGGAGTAATGTCTCCCAAACGGGTGTTATGATGTGTGGGAGAAATGTCTCCCACAATCTGCGGGTTTTTGATGTCTGGAAGAAACATCTCCCAAAATCTACATGCTCTACTAAATCTACATCCCTGGGAGTAATGTCTCCCAAACGGGTGTTATGATGTGTGGGAGAAATGTCTCCCACAATCTACGGGTGTTTTAGTGTGGAAGAAATATTTTTCTAAATTTACATGCATTTTATGCCTGGGAAAAATATCCCCCATACGGTTTTAATGATATCTGGGGGAAATATCTCCCAACAGGCGCTACGATGTCTGGGAGAAAAATCTCCCAAACGGGTGCTACAATGTCTGGGAGAAATATCTCCCAAACGGGAGGTATGCGATGTCTGGGAGAAATATCTCCCAAACGGGTGTTATGAGGTCTGAGAGAAATATCTCCCAAACGGGTGTTATGATGTCAGAGAGAAATATCTCCCAAACGGGTTCATTAATGTTTTACTTCAATAGGACCCTTAAAAAAATAATATATAGAGGTTTCACAGTAATTATATTGACAGTGACTCACCGATCAGGAACGTAAAAGCCAAACTTCAAGAGGGTGGCAAGGAAGATGGGCTGGTTGTTGCACA